>JAPVLO010000956.1:0-347034 GCA_027257055.1 Cephalopachus bancanus | reverse complement strand
GGCACGCTCGCTCAGGGCCACCAAAACCCTTTGGGCCCTGGGGCTCAGGCGATCCTTCTGTCTCAGCCTTCCAAGCAGCTGGAACTATAGAATGCGCCACCATGTCCAGCTAACTTTTTTGATTTATTGTAGAGATGAGGTCTTGCCAAGTTGCCCAGGCTAGTCTTAAACCCCTCAGCTCAGGCAATCCTCTCACCTCAGCCTCCCAAAGTGCTGGGATTACATATAGGCTTGAGCCACTGCGCCTGTTTTTTTTTTTTTTTTGAGTCGGAGTCTCACTCTGTCGCCCAGGCTGGAGTGCAGTGGCACGCTCACTCACAGCCACCACAACCTTGCCCTGCTGGGCTCAGGCGATCCTTCTGCCTCAGCCTTCCAAGCAGCTGGAACTACAGCATGCACCACCATGTCCAGCTAACTTTTTTGATTTATTGTAGAGATGAGGTCTTGCCATGTTGCCCAGGCTGGTCTCAAAGCCATGGGCTCAGGCAAAGTGCTGGGATTACAGGTGTGAACCACCACACCTGACTTGATGGTAACTTCCATTGTCTTATGAAAGGCAGCCCAGTTCCCTGGGCACTGGCTTCCCTCTGCAGCGCTTCAGAGTCTCTGCAGTGGTGGTCTCATTCCATCGCTCTGTCTGCCACCTGCCCATCCCACACTGGACCGTACGCTCTGACGGGGCAGGAGCCCTTTCCAGCTTGGCAAAGAAGGAAGCCATGGCCCACGTCAGTCCCGCGGCGAAGTGCTCCTGGGGCGCCTATGATCCCCCATGACTGCATCTCCCTCCCACCTTCCGGGGGATGGGACAAAATAAGAACACCTGGCCAGGTGCAGTGGGTCACACCAGTCATCTCAGCACTCTGGGAGACCAAGGTGGGAGGGTTGCTTGAGCCCAGGAGTTCAAGATCATCCTGGGTGACACAGCAAGCCTTACCTTGTCTCTGCAAAAAAAATCCCCAAAATTAGCTGGGTGAGGTGGCACGGGCTTGTGGTCACAGGGACTTGGGAGGCTGAGGTAGGAGGACTGCTTCCACTCAGAAGGTTGAGGCTGCAGTGAGTCATGATGGTGCTACTGCACTCCAGCCCGGAGGCCCTAACACCTGGGGGCTGGATGGAAAAGGTGGCCTTTGAAATGGACAGAGATTGGCCTTGCACCTATCTCCCATGTGACCACTGACAGGAACCCAGACCTCTTGGCGGGCCAGTGCTCCAACACTGCTTCCATCAGGGTCACCGATACTAAGCCCAGTAGTCAGCCGGGCTTGGTGGCTCAGCCTGTAATCCTGCGCCTTTGGGAGGCTGAGGTGAGTGGATTGCCTGAGCCCGCGGGTTCAAGACCCGCCTGGGCAGCGAGACCTCATCTCTACAATAAATCAAAAAATCAGCCAGGTGTGGTAGCGCACGCCTGCAATTTTGGCTACTTGGAAGGCTGAGGCGGAAGGATCGCCGGAGCCCAGCAGATCGAGGCTGCAGTGGCCGGGAGCAGCCACTGCACTCCAGTCTGGGCGACAGAGTGAGACTCCAACTCAAAAACAAACAAACAAACAAACAAACAAAGTCCAGTGGTCAGGGCCAATCACCCCTCCCTCCATCTGGAGTTCCATCACTTGCGCCCAGGGCTCTCCTTTTGGCTGCTGCTTCACGTACTTCTCTGTGTGTGGTCTCGGCCACCTATGCCAGGTCCTCATCTCTCCTCAGACACTCCCTCTCTCCTTCCAGGTCCCTGCCAAAGAGCCATCTCCCTGGACTGACACCCCATGCCCTCGGCTGGTCCTTTCCCCCCAAGCACGCCTCTACGTGGCCTCACTGTGTTGGATTCGTTCATGTGTCTCCCCCACACAGCAGGGCCCACGTCAGCACCCATGTTTGGTGCTTCCCGTCCGTATCTCTAGCAACAAGAACAGCGTCCGGCGCGTCGTGGCATTTAGTAACGTGTGATGAGTACCTGACTCAGATGCCGGCCGCAATCACCGGAGCCTTTCACGATTCGGACCTCTGACCCTTCCTGCCTACTTCCTTCCTCTGATGAGTCTCCCGTTGCAGGCCTGCAACTCCCACGTTTGTATCTCCAGCCAACTCTCCCGGAAGTCTCGGCTGCCGGCCTAGCTGACCTCGCCCCCTGGACGTGCAACAGGCATCTCCAACCTGTCATACTTAGACGGCAACCTCCTGCGAGCCTGCATCCCAGTCCCCACCCCCACCTCCGTAAATAGGAAGGCTGCACTTCCAGCGGTGCAGGCCAAAACCCTAGAATTCATCCTTTTACTCCCACACCTTCCAGAAGCTTGTGCCGCTGGACCTCTGCACTTACTGTTCCGCTGGACCTCTGCACTTACTGTTCCGCCTGAAATGGTCCTCTTCCAGCTACCTGCTTACCTCCCTTCCGGTCTCTACCAAAAATTCACCTTACTAGAGCTTTTCTGAGCCACGGGATATGCCAAAGAAAATCCCCACTGCCTCTCCTTAGCCTGCTTTAGTGGTCTCTGGACATACCTGTCTTCAACCATGTTCCTCAAGAGCAGAGTTCTGCCCGCTCTGTTTGCTATCACTACCCTCAGTCTAGAACAGCGCCTGGCGTACGATAGGTGCCAAATAAATACTGGCTGCCCAACTCCACCTCTCTGGGCTCTCTTTCCTCCTTAACAGTGGGGATAAGGCTGCCCTTGCAGGATTGTTTTGAGGATGAACGCGGACAGCCTCTAACGGTGCCCAGCAAACACTCAACAAATATTCGCAGAAGCAGGAAGACGACCCGTCAGTCGGAGAGAATGCCCGGAGAAGGCGGGCGACCTTTTTCTTCCCCCGTTCCTTGTATAGCCCTTCTGACTCCACAAAGGGTGAGAGGCCGGGCAGACAGACACCATTCTGCGGCGCCGAGGTTCGATGAATAGCCGCGCTCTCGACCTCTCTGGGGCCCTGTCCCCTCCACGGAAAGAGGGATCGGAGAATGGAGAGATATTTGCATTTACGTGAATATGAAGCCTCCCGCAAAGACGGCTTTGTTTTCTCGCGGTTTGCAAGCCCCTGAGCACTCAAGACAGGGGCGAAGGGGGAGGGGAGGGCCGGCGTTCTCAGATTGTTTCTCGAAGCCGCCCCACGGCGGAGCTCCTGCCAGGGCGGCCCGGGGACCCCAGCCAGCGCTGCTTCCCCAAAGCAGGTGCTGCAAAGTCCCCTTCATCCCGAGTCGCCGGAAGCTGACACCTGTGGCTTGGGAAGGGGAGGCCCGCGCGGGGGGCTGGGCGGGAGGGCGCCGCCAGCCCCCTCCCCCGCGCCGCCGCGGCCGCCGGCCTCGGGCCTAGCGGCCTCACCGCCCCTCCCCGGGCCGCGGCCGCCCGGCGCCCCGCGGACTCGGCCTCCCCGGGGCCGGGGCCGGGGCCGGGCCCGGCCGGGGGCGCGGGGGGTGCGGATCGCAGGCGCCAGACCACGGGCGGGTGGGGGGCGCGAGAGGCCGAGGCTCCAAGCCGCGGCGGGAAGCGCAGCGAGTGCGCGCCGGGCCCGGGGAGGGGGCGGGGCGTGGGCCCCAGACCCTGGGGTGGGGGCGCCGGGCCGGCCCGTCTCCGGCGCGGCGGACCGCGACGCGGAAGCGGGTCGGCGCGCGGGCTCACCTCGCAGCATCGGCGCGGGCCGCGGGATCACGGCCACCACCACGGCCTCCTCCTCCTCGTCGTCCCCCCTCCTCGCACTTGAGCGTCACCTCGAAGCAGTCCAGCGCGGCGCCCTCGGCCTTCAGGGCCATGGTGCCGCCGCTGCTGCGAGCGCGATCGCCGCGCCGGGCGCCGAGCAGGGCGCAGGCCTCCGCCGGGCCGGGCCCGCGCGCACCCCTCCCCGCCGCCCGCCGCCCGCTGCTCGCCGCTCGCCCGCCGGGCCTGCGCCGGGCGCGAGCGGGCGGCCCCGAGAGCTCGCGCGTCGGAGCCGGCCGGGGAGGGCTCAATCCGGGGCCCCGGCCCCCCGCCGCCGCCTTTTATGGAGGCCCATTGTCGGCGCCGGCCGACCGGCCCGCCCCGGCCCCGCCCCCGGCCCCGCCCCCCGGGCAGCCGCGGCCAATCGCGCGCGGCCCCGCCCCGGGCACGCGGCGCCGCTGGCCTCCCCGGGACGCGGGCAGGCGGGAGGGGGCGCGCGCTTTCGCGGCCGCGCTCCGGGCCTCCCGGGCCCACGGGCTGGACCCTCCGTGGGCGGCCGGCTCCCCGGGCGCCCCCGGACTCCGACAGGGGTGGTCGCGCCCCTGCGCGGACCGGCCTTCCCCCTCCGGCGGATGCCCCGGCGGGACGGGAGCCTGCAGGGAGCGGGAGAGACCTCGGCGCCGGCGAGAGTGGGACCGGGCGCCTTCCGACCTGCTGGCTCCGTGACCTTGGGCACGGCGCTCCGTGGCACCGGCTCATCCTCCCTTTCGAAGACCATCTTGGAAACTTCTGGAATGCAGAGATGGAGCGGAGTCGGTGGAGTGTGGCCCCGCGTAAACCACCCCGGACGGCCGTGATTTCCATTTTCTTGAACGTGTAACATGAGTCCAGAGGTTGTGCGACCCTCTCCGGGGACACACAGCGATCCCTCGAGAGCCCCGAAACCGGAGTCCAGTTGCCATGACACTGCTGCATCACCGCTGTGCGCTGGGTGAGCTCTTAGCTCTGTGACACACAACGCGCACCACCCGCCTCTTGTGTTACTACGCTCATGAGATTTCGGTCCAGAATATGTAAAATACCACGAAAAAAATCCACGTTCGAGTGCCATCGTATCAGCCTGGACACAGTCATTTGGAAGAACGTACTAGGCTATGGGGTGAGGGAGGACATGTGACTTAGTCCATAAGGATTGCAGTATATGTATATTTTTCACCTAGAATTTAAAAAAAATTTTATTTATGCATTTATTTATTTTTGAGTCAGAGTCCTACTCTGTCACCTAGACTGGAGTGCAGTGGCACTCTCAAGGCCACCGTAGCCTCAACCTTCTGGGCTCAGGCCATCCTTCTCAGCCTTCCAAGTAGCTGGAACTACAGGCATGTGCTACCATGCCCGGCTAAATTTTTTTTTTTTTTTAGAATTGGAGTTTCACTCTCATCGCCTAGGCTGGAATGCAGTGGCATGCTCATGGCCACCGCAGCCTCCACCTGCTGGGCTAAGGTGATCCTTCTGCCTCAACCTTCCAAGTAGCTGAAACTACAGACGCACACCACCATGCCCTGCTAGTTTTTTGTGGTTTAATGTAGAGTCGAGGGCTCGCCAAGTTGCCCAGATTGGTCTCGAACCTTTGGGCTCAGGCCATCTTTCCGCCTCGGCCTGCCAAAGTGCAGATTACAGGCGTGAGCCTCCACACCCAGCTGAATATTTTTAATATTGAGTCGGGATCTCATTCTCTTGCTCAGGCTGGAGCGCAGTGGCATAATCACGGCTCACTGCAGCTTCGATCTCCTGAGCTCAGGCAATCCTCCCATCTTGGCCTCCTGAGTAGCTGGGTCTAAAGCCGTGTGCCACCACTCCCAGCTAATTTTCTTTTTTCTTTTTTTCTTTTTTGTAGAGATGAAGAATTGCTGTGTTGCTTAGGCTTGTCTCTAACTCCTGGGTTCAAGCAGTCCTCTCGCCTTGGCCTCCCAAACTGCTGGGATTACAGGCATTGAGCCACCAGCCTCCCCAACCAACATTTTCATTTGTTGAAATGGTGATGCTGCCTATAATCGACATCAATGTGAAGTTCAGAAATATCAGGACAGTGAAAGATGGCCCTTCTGATATTCAGTCTGTGTCCTTAACAGCAGAACATAAACTGGTTTTGTCAGTCTCACTCTGTTGCCCAGGATGGAGTGCAGTGGCACATTCACGGCCACCACAGCCTCGACCTGCTGGGCTCTGGCGATCCTCCCGCCTCAGCCTTCCAAGTAACTGGAATTACAGCTGCATGCTACCATGCCCAGCTAATTTTTTGATTTGTTGTAGAGATGAGGTCTCGCCAAGTTGTCCGGGCTAGTCTCAAAACCCCGGGCTCAGGCAATCCTCTCACCTCGGCTTCCCAGAGTGCTGGGCTGACAGGCTCGAGTCATCGTGCGCAGCTAAAATAAAATTTCAGGTGGTAAGAAATCAGTATCAAGCCGGGCTCGGTGGCTCAGCCTGTAATCCCGCGTCTTTGGGAGGCTGAGGTGAGTGGATTGCCTGAGCCCGTGGGTTCGAGACCCACCTGGGCAGGCGAGACCTCATCTCTACAATAAATCAAAAAAATTAGCCGGGCGTGGTAGCGCGCGCCTGTAATTCTGGCTACTTGGAAGGCTGAGGCAGAAGGATCGCCAGAGCCCAGCAGGTCGAGGCTGCGGTGGCCGGGAGCGGCCACTGCACTCCAGTCTGGGCAACAGAGTGAGACTCCAACTCAAAAAAAAAAAAAAAAAAGAAATCAGTATCAGCCAGGCTTGGTGGCTCAGCCTGTAATCCTGCACTTTGGGAGGCTGAGGTGAGTGGATTGCCTGAGCCCGGGGGTTCGAGACCCGCCTGGGCAACTTGGCGACACCTCATCTCTACAATAGATCAAAAAATCAGCTGGGCATGGTAGTGCGTGCCTGTAATTCCAGCTACTCAGAAGGCTGAGGTGGAAGGATTGCCGGAGCCCAGCACAGGTTGAGGCTGCGGTGGCCAGGAGCGGCCACTACACTCCAGTCTGGGTGACAGAGTGAGACTCCAACTCAAAAAAAAAAAAGCCAGGTGCGATAGCACGCGCCTGTAGTTCCAGCTACTTGGAAGGCTGAGGGGGAAGGATCGCAGGAGCCCAGCAGGTCGAGGCTACGGTGGCTGGGAGCGGCCACTGCACTCCAGTCTGGGCGACAGAGTGAGACTCCAACTCAAAAAAAAAAAAGAAATGTGCGTGGGCTGCTGTAGTGAGTGGGCTGCCTCGACTCCCAATGAGCAGAAGGCCATCTAAGGGGGTGGTTACCGGGTGCTTCAGTCCTAGCTGGCCTTGCATTCAGTGGTGGTTTTCAGCAAAAGTCGTAATAATAAGGGGAGAAACCGGACTCAGTGGCTCAGCCTGTAATCCCAGCGCTTTGGGAGGCCAAGGTGAGTGGATGGCCTGAGTCCGCGGGTTCAAGACCCATCCTGGCAACTTGGCGAGACCTCGTCTTTACGATAAATCAAGAAAAAGTAGCCAGGCCTGGTGGCACGCGCCTGTAGTTCCGGCTACTTGGAAGGCTGAGGCAGAAGGATCGCCAGAGCCCCGCAGGTAGAGGCAGCGGTGGCCGGGAGCGGCCACTGCACTCCAGTCTGGGCAACAGGGTGAGACTCCAACTCAACAACAACAACAACAAAATAATATGAGGAGGACCCCCCAAAAAAGAAAGCAACCCACAATTATCTTTTGGAGGGTGGGCCCTTTTAGTTCAAGCTTTCCTGCTGGGAACCCATTGGCATCAGTGTCCCCACCAGTGTTGTTGCGAGTGGCTGTGTTTGGCTTCAGTGAATTTTTTAAAAAATTCAATGCATTTATCCATTTCTATTTTTTTTTTTTTTTTTTTTTGAGTTGGAGTCCCAGTCTGTTACCCAGACTGGAGTGCAGTGGCCGCTCCCGGCCACCGCAGCCTCGACCTTGCTGGGCTCCGGCGATCCTTCCGTCTCAGCCTTCCAAGTAGCTGGAACTACAGGCGTGTGCTACCACACACGGCTAATTTTTTTGATTTATTGTAGAGATGAGGTCTGCCTGCCCAGGCAGGTCTCGAACCCGCAGGCTCAGGCAATCCACTCACCTCAGCCTCCCAAAGCGTGGGATTACAAGTTGAGCCACCGAGCCCAGCTCATTTACCCATTTCTTGGTGGGTGATTTTATGAGTGCACCTGTCCACACTACGCTGAGTGTTCAGCAGTTTGTTTTTTTCTTTTTCTTCCATTTTGAGTTGCAGTCTCACTCCGTCGCCCAGGCTGGAGTGCAGTGGCACACTCATGGTCAGCGCAGCCTTCACCTGCTGGGCTCCGGTGATCCTTCCGCCTCAGCCTTCCAAGCAGCCGGAACTACAGGCGTGCGCTACCATGCCTGGCTAATTTTTAAAAATTTATTGTAGAGATGAGGTCTTGGCAAGTTCCCCGGGCTGGTCTCAAACCCACAGGCTCAGGCAGTCCTCTTGCCTCTGCCTCCCAGAGTGCTGGGATTACAGGCTGAACCACTGAGCACGGCCTGATTGTTTTATTGTCAAGATGAGGTCTTGCCAAGTTGCCTGGGCTGGTCTCGAACTTGTGGGCTCAGGCAATTCCCTCGCCTCGGCCTCCCTAAGTGCTGGGATGATAGGCTTGAGCCATGGCGCCCAACCTTAAAGTTTTTATATAGACGAGGTCTCATGATGTTACCTAGGCTGGTCTCAAACCCACAGGCTCAGGCAAGGGCTGGTCTCGAACCCGCGGGCTCAGGCAATCCTCTCGCCTCAGCCTCCCGAAGTGCTGAGATTACCTGTGTGAGCCACTGTGCCCAGTCCCTGGTAGCATTTACATCCTGGGCCTGCTTATTCCTAAAATCTGCCTGTATCCTCGCCCTTCCCATACTGGGCTTTCAGCCCTTCCTCGAGTTCCATGAGTCAATAAATTCTCCGTTTCATTAGAGCAAGTTTGAGTTGAGAGTTTTGCAGCAAGCTTGTGTCAGTGAAACAGGGTAGCTAGCACAGGTCAGACACAGACAGATAAATTTCCCATAGGTAGGTTTTAGGTTTAGGTTTTGCCTTGCTAAGCTATGGTCTGGCCGTGTGTTCTTTGAGCTAAGGCCAGGCCTTGTTTTCCTAAGCTTTGGCCCCCTCTCCTACCTTGGAGAGGTGAAGTTCCTTTCTCTCCCTCTCTCATTTACTTTCTTTTTTTACTTTTTGAGTGGGAGTCTCACTCTGCTGCCCAGACTGAAGTGCAGTGGCACGCTCACGGCCACCGCAGCCTCGCCTGCTGGGCTCAGGTGATCCTTCCCCCTCAACCTTCCAAACAGCTGGAACTACAGGTGCACGCCACCATGCCCGGCTAATTTTTTTCTGTTGTAGAGACGAGGTCTTGCCATGTTTCCCAGGCTGGTCTCGAACCCCCTGGGCTCAGACAGTTCTCTTGCCTCTGCCTCCCATAGTGCTGGAATGACAGGTGTGAGCCACTGTGCCTGGCTGTTATTTACTTTCTTTTTTTTTTTGGAAGGTGTGATGGCGTCGGCGATTATTCTGGAGGGATAGATATAAAAAGAAAGAAAGGTGGAGGGATAGATATAAAGAGGAAGAAAGAGAAAGAAAGTGGACAACTGTTCAGTGAATTGAGCAGAAGCCGTTTATTGGAGGTTTACAGCGGGTATTTATCCCAAATTTTACACAGGCAGTCTTACAAGTCTTCCATGTGAACACAAGCCAGGTGCAGGAGGGGTGCCTGCCCCACCCACCAGGTGTTTTCCTCAGGCATGAGAAAGAACAATCTCAATTAAATCATAAAACTTTTACATGAACACAAAGCCATGTGAATGAGGGGCATCCCTCACCCACCAGGTGTTTCCTGGAGTAAGAGGAAGGGCAATCCCAATTAAATCACAAGACATTTACATGAACATAGAGCCAGGTGGATGGGGGGGGGGCGTCCCCCACCCACCAGGTGTTTCCCCAAGCATGAGGAATGAGGATCCCAAAACTATCTCACTGTTCCTCATGCTTGGTTAATATTTCTCAAAAACAATACAACAATTCTAATATAATATTCTAATAATCAATAACTTTTAAAACCTATGCATATGCAACACCTAATAACCAACCTAAATGCCAATTCCTCTCTATTTTACACTAATTCTACCTACACTATAGAAACTCTTAATTATAGCCCAAACCAATTCCTAAGGAATGTGGCTCAGTCAAAAGATCATGCTGGGCCGTTTCTGGGAACAATTGATTGCAATCTCTTAACAAAATGGCTGTTCCGAAATCCTATAAATCTATTTTAACTGTTGTAAAAGTTTCTAATTCCTAATCCTGATCATCAGCAATAAAGCTTCTAAAAAATAAAACCCAAGTATAAACTGTAAATTGTATTAAAGCCAAAACCGCAAATGTAGAAGTGGAAACAATGTAATTTCTTTTTTTTTTGAGTTGGAGTCTCACTCTATCACCCAGACTGGAGTGCAGTGGCCGCTCCCGGCCACCACAGCCTCGACCCGCTGGGCTCCGGCGATCCTTCCGCCTCAGCCTTCCAAGTAGCTGGAACTATAGGCGTGCGCTACCACGCCTGGCTAATTTTTTGATTTATTGTAGAGATGAGGTCTCGCCAAGTTGCTCAGGTGGGTCTCGAACCCACGAGCTCAGGCAATCCACTCACCTCAGCCTCCCAAAGTGCTGGGATTACAGGCTGAGCCACCAAGCCCGGCGGAAACAATGTAATTTCTAAAGTTAGCTGTATTCTTATTGAACCTCAAAATATGTTTGATCATGCTTGAACTGACATAATTCACTGATGTAGCATAACCTATTCTACAATACTTTCTATGAATAAAATAAATTCAATTTCTATAATAAGTAGAAAAAACCTTATACTAACTGTAGCTAAAAACCGGTTTAAAAGAAAGCAGCCTAGTCCAAGGTACGTGCTGGGCCCTTAGGAATGTGGCCCAGCCCAAAAGTTTGTGCTGGGCCTTTAGGAATGTGGCCCGGCCCAAAGTTTGTGCTGGGCCGTTTTCTAGTAGCTCTAGATATTTATCTGTATTATTAAGGTTGAAACAGCACTTTGTATGTATATACTAATTCTACAAATATACTATTAAATCTTAAAAGAACCTTGTACCGTATTAAAGGCTCCCAAATGTGATCTGAGTTTGAATTATGTTAAGTTTAAAGCCGAAACCGCAGTCTGTGAGAAACGGAAACAATGGACTCCTAAAGTAAGCCATGCCTGTTGTACTCTCAGAACTTCATGCTTAGATCATCAAAGTCCCTGCTAGTGGATCATGCCAAACAGCAAAGAAGGGAAGAGGGAATGGGCCTTCAGCTCCTGAACTCGTCCTAGCTGTCTCAGGGTCCGCAGCCTGTCTGTATCCCTAACGCCCAGGTGAGCCTCCACAGCCAGCTCCCAACAAGTCACCTGTGCCAGGCACGGTGGCTCAATACCTGTAATCCCAGCACTTTGGGAGGCCAAGTCGAGAGGATTGCCTGAGCCCACAGATTCGCAACCAGCCTGGACAACTTGGTGAGAACTCGTCTCTACAATAAATAAAAAATTTAGCTGGTTGTGGGGGAATGTGCCTGTAGTTCCAGCTACTTGGGATGCTGAGGTGGAAGGATCACCTGAGCCCAGCAAGTCGAGGCTGCAGTGGCCGTGAGTGTGCCACTGCACTCCAGTCTGGGCAACAGAGGGAGACTCTGACTCAAAAAAAAAAAAAAAAAAGCCAGGTGTGGTGGCTCAGCCTGTCATCCCAGCACTTAGGGAGGCAGAGGCAAGTGGATTGCCTGAGTCAACGGGTTCAAGACCAGTTCAGGCAACTTTGCGAGACCTCATCTCTACAATAAATAATTTTTTTTTAAAAGGAAGTGTTTTGGGGCACCCTGAGGGTTCCCTAGGGTGGGTGTATTCTCCTTTGCTGCAGCGAGCTAGATGATCCTACTTTTTTTTTATTTTTTGAGTTGGAGTCTCACTCTGTCGCCCAGACTGGAGTGCAGTGGCTGCTCCCAGCCACCACAGCCTCGACCTGCTGGGCTCCGGCGATCCTTCCGCCTCAGTCTTCCAAGTTGCTGGAACTACAGGTGTGCGCTACCATGCCCGGCACATTTTTGATTTATTGTAGAGATGAGGTCTTGCCAAGTTGCCCAGGTGGGTCTTGAACCTTCGGGCTCAGGCAATCCACTCACCTCAGCCTCCCAAGGCGCGGGATTACAGGCTGAGCCACTGAGCCCGGCTCTTACATTTTTTTTTTGAGTCAGAGTCTTATTCTTGTCTCCCAGGCTGGGGTGCAGTGACACACTTACGGCCACCACAGCCTCCACCTGCTGGACTTAGGCGATCCTTCCGCCTCAGCCTTCCAAGTAGCTGGAACTACAGATGCACACCACCATGTCTGGCTAGTTTTTGTGATTTGTTGTAGAGACGAGGTCTCACCAAGTTACCCAGGCTGGTCTTGAACCCCTGCACTCAGGCAATCCTCTCACCTCCACCTCCCAAAGTGCTGGGATTACAGGCTGAACTACCGAGCCTGGCCTTTTAAAAAACATTTTTTTTTTTTGAGTTGGAGACTCACTCTGGCGCCCAGACTGGACCTGCTGGGCTCTGGTGATCCTTCCGCCTCAGCCTTCCAAGTAGCTGGAACTACAGGCGCACGCTACAATGCCTGGCTAATTTTTTTTTTTTTTTTTTGAGTTGGAGTCTCACTCGGTCGCCCAGACTGGAGTGCAGTGGCCGCTCCCGGCCACCGCAGCCTCGCCTGCTGGGCTCCGGCGATCCTTCCGCCTCAGCCTTCCGAGTAGCCAGAATTACAGGCAGGCGCTACCAAGCCCAGCTGATTTTTTGATTTATTGTAGAGATGAGGTCTCGCTACCCAGGCGGGTTTCAAACCCGCGGGCTCAGGCAATCCACTCTCCTCAGCCTCCCAAAGGCGCGGGATTACAGGCTGAGCCACCGAGCCCGGCTTAATTTTTTGAATTATTGTAGAGATGAGGTCTCGCCTGCCCAGGCGGGTCTCAAACCCGCGGGCTCAGGCAATCCACTCTCCTCAGCCTCCCAAAGGTGTGGGATTACAGGCTGAGCCACCGAGCCCGGCTTAAAACAATTTTTAAGAGACAGGATCTTCCTTTGTTGCCCACACTGGAGTGCGGTAGCACGATCATAGCTCACTGCAGCCTTAAACTCCTGGGCTCAAGTGATCCTTCCACCTCAGCCTCCCATGTTGCTGGGACTACAGGCGTGTGCTACCACGCCTGGCTAATTTTTGGATTTTCTGTAAAGACAAGTCTCGTTATGTTGCATAGGCTAGTCTTGAACTCCTGGGCTCAAGCTATCCTCCCACCTTGGCCTCCCAAAGTGCTGGGATTACAGGTGTGAGGCACCACGCCCAGCCTCTTTTTTTTTTTTTGAATTGGAGTCTCGCCTTGTTGCCAAGGCTGGAGTGTAGGCTCCCGGCCACTGCAGCCTCGACCTGCTGGGCTCCAGTGATCCTTCCATCTCCACCTTCCAAGTAGCTGGAACTACAGGTGCGCGCTACCACTCCCGGCTAATTTTTTTTTTTTTTTTGAGTTGGAGTTTCACTCTGTCACCTTGCTGGCAAGCATTTGGCCATCCCAGCAGCTGGCGTCGGCTGGCTTACTCTCCATCCTCTTCCCATGACTGGGTTACATGTCCAGCCCCGTGGCCTTGATACTTCAGTGCCATAAAGGCAGTGGATACTTTCCCCCCCTTGACTTTGCCCTTGGCCACGTGGCTTGCTTCAGCCAATGGGATGTGAGCCGGCATGCAGTGTGCTCTGTCCTAGCCAAGGCTTCATAGCGTGTGGGAGGTGTGGCTTGGCTCCTTGTCCTCATAGTATGTGTCATGAGCAGAACGTGCTCTGGGAAATGCTTCTTTTCCAGCTTGGGTCCCGGAATGAGAGACACTCGGAGCAGACCCGAACCCAACTCACAGTCTAGAACCAAGTTCTGCTGAGCCCAGCCAGCCCAGTCGAGCCATGGTTGACCCACAGACCTGTAAGCAAGACATAAACATCTAGGCTGAGCCCGGTGGCTCAAGCCTATCATCCCAGCACTTTGGGAGGCTGAGGCAAGAGGATTGCCTGAGCTTGGGAGTTTGAGACCAGCCTGGGCAACTTGGTGAGACCTCGACTCTACAATAAATAAATAAGCCAGGCAGGTGGTGTGTGCCTGTAGTTCCAGCTACTTGGAAGGCTGAGGCAGAAGGATCACCTGAGCCCGGCAGGTCGAGGCTGCAGTGGCCATGAGCGTGCCACTGCACTCCAGCCTGGGCAACAGAGTGATTCTCCAACTCAAAAAAAAGAGTAAACGTCTGCTAATGCAAATGTCTGAGTTTCAGGGTTGTTTGTTACACAGCATTGCCACAGCGAAAACTGACCAATACTCCAGACACTGCATTCTCTCTCCAAGCCCCTTGTTTGTGTTTGTTTGTTTTGAGCCATTGTCTTACTCTGTCACCCAGGCTGAAGTGCAGTGGCACTATCATACATCACAGCTCACCACAGCATTGACGTCTTGGGTCAGGTGATCCTTCCACTTCGGCTTTCCATGCAGCCGAGACAATGGGCATGTGCTACTATACCCAGGTAATTTTTTGATTTTTGTAGAGACGGGGTCTTATTAAGTTGCCCAGGCTGGTCTCAAAATCCTGGGCTCAAGAAATCCTTTTGCCTCAGCCTCCCAAAGTGCTGGGATTGCAGGCACCAAGCCACCACGTCCAGCGTGTGACTAGCTTCTTTTAGTTAGCATAATAGACCTGGACATGGTGGCACATGCCTATAATCCTAGTTCTTTGGGAGGCTAAGGCAGCAAGTTCCCTTGAGGCCACGAGTTTGAGACCAGTCTGGGCAGCAAGTGAGTGCCTATTTCTTTCTTTCTTTCTTTCTTTTGGGAAAGCAGGAATTATTGAGAGGACAGAGAAGCTTCCACAGTGGAAGGGGACCCAAAGGGTGGTTGCCCATCTGGTGTCAACCTGGTGCTTATATAGTCCTAGGTCCAAGCTGATTGGCTAACACTAGCTGTGAACTGTAGCTGTTCTGATTGGTCAGTAAAAGGACCAACTGGCAGGAGGTGGGGGCCTAATGGTTAGCTGATTGGTTGCTTTTCAATCCCAGCAGTGAGGACTTGAGCTCTAGTTTGAGAGGCTGGCAGGGAACTTGTTTACCAACCCTGAGCCTGAGAGGCCAGCTGGAGTTTGCTTCATTGTTACCAGAGAACCTGCCTGTCTGTCTGCCTAGCTTTTCTCTGGCTATCTCTGTCTCATTCCCTGCTCTGGGGTAGTAACCCTAACTGCCAGTTAGGGAGTAAGGACGATGACCAGTCTGGTGAGGTGTGGGGACAGCGTTCTAAAGGTCCTCGGCAGAAAGAAGCTTCCATACAGAAAGAAGCTTCTTGGAAAGAAGCGGTTCCATCTGCATCACCGCTTGGAGTTCGATGGCCTCCTTCGGGTGAGCCCCACATTCAGGTGCCAAAACAGAGGTGGATTTTTCAGGTCAGCCTGAGCTTGGAGACGGTCAGCTCCATGGGTCGGCCAGCCGAGCCCCAGAGAGGACCGTGGAGGGTCTGGGAAGCCTAACCCCGTGGTGTCTCGGCTTCTGAGTCTCGCCTTATTCCCCCAGTTCTCCTGGTTCAGCCAGCCTCTGGGGTGCACAGCTGTTCGGCTTCTGCAGCTCTTCGGGTTGGGGTTCTTGTCTCATGCCCAGGAGGAATGAGGGACACGGACAGCTGGAAAGCGAGAAAGCAGGATTTATTGAGAGGACAGAGACGCTCCCACAATGGGAGGGGACCTGAAGGGATTGCCCAGTGAGTCCCTATTTCTACTAAAAATTTTAAAAATTAGCTGTAGCTGTGTATGGGGGTGCACCTGTAGTCCTAGCAACTCCAGACGCTGAGGCAGGAGGGTGGAGGCTGTAGTGAGGCATGATTGCATCACTGCACTCCAGCCTGGGCAACATAACAAGACCCCGTCTCTAAAAAAAAAAAAAAAAAAAAAATTAGCTTAACATTTTCTGGGATCATTTACCTTATAACAAGCATCAGTAATTCATTTTTCAAATTACTGGATAATATTTAATACTATGTATATGACTTTCTTTTCTGAGTCAGGGACTCACTCCGTCGCCCAGGCTGGAGGACAGTGGCATGCTCACGACAATCATGGCTCACGACGGCCTCGACCTCCTGGGATCAGGAAATCCTTCTGCCTCAGCCTCCCGAGGAGCTGGGACTATAGGCCCACACCACCACACTCAGCTACTTTTCTTTTTTGTAGAGATGAGGTTTTGCTATGTTTCCCAGGCTGGTCTCAAACTACTGGACTCAAGCAATTCGCTCGCCTTGGCCTCCCAAAGTGCTGGGATGACAGGTGTGAGCCACTGCACTTGGGCTACCGATGACGTTTTAATTCCATTCATTAGTAATGGGCATGTGGGATGTTTTCACTTTTTGGCTGCTGTGAACAGAGCTGCTGTGAACATTCATCTTCGGGTTTGTGTTTGAGCATCTGCTTTTTTCAGTTCTTTTGGGCATATGCCTGGGAGTGGAATTGCTGAGTGGTAGGTAATTCTGTTCAACTTATTGGGGACCTGGGAACCTGCTTCCACAGCTGCTCCATGGTACATTCCACCAGCAGTGTGAGAGGGATCCCGTTTCTCCACATCCTTGCCAGCACTTGTTATTGTCCATCTTCTTTTTTTTGGGGTCAGAGTCTCACTCCGTTGCCCAGGCTGGAGTGCAGTGGCCGCTCCCAGCCACCGCAGCCTCGACCTGCTGGGCTCCGGCGATCCTTCCGCCTCAGCCTTCCGAGTAGCTGGAACTACAGGCGCACGCCCACCACACCCGGCTCATTTTTTGATTTACTGTAGAGACGAGGTCTTGCCAAGTGGCCCAGGCTGGTCTGGAACCCGCGGGCTCAGGCAGTCCTCTCACCTTGGCCTCCCAAAGTGCTGGATGACAGACTGAGCCGCCGCGCCCGGCCCATTCTTTCTTTCTTTGCCGTTTTAGTACCTTTGGTCCTTTGCTCATGGCAGGCATCTCTGATCGGATGTGGCATTCGTTCTCCCCGAACCTGATGCCACCTACCTTGATGTTTTCCTCAGCACTGTACCATAAGCTTTGCCCAAGTTCTGCAGATGTTCAAATCCCCACTGTGCTGTCAGTGAACAGGGGTGTTTGCTTCACCTTGGGCTACCAGGCCAGCAGACTGCTGGGTGTAGGTGCGAGAGATGGAGAATTGGATGAAAAGGAGAATGAATGTGGCTGCTTCCGCAAGTCCCCTTGGGAGGGATTGGACACCGTGGAGGGCCCAAGCAGGCCTGAGGGTCAGAAGAAGTAGCGTAGGCTGGGCATGGTGGCTCAAGCCTGTCATCCCAGTACTTTGGGAGGCCGAGGTGAGAGGACTGCCTGAGCCCGGGGGCTCGTGAACATCTTAAGTAACTTGGCGAGACCTCGTCTCCACAATAAACCAGAAAATCAGACAGGCGTGGTGGTGTGTGCCTGAAGTTCCGCCTCCTGGGAAGGCTGAGGCAGAAGGGTCACCTGAGCCCAGCAGGTCGAGGCTGCGGTGGCTGGGAGCATGCCACTGCCCTCCAGTCTGGGCAACAGAGTGAGACTCCAACTCAAAAACAAAAAACAAAAAGCAAAAAAAGAAGCAGCAGCATATACAAGAAATCTTTCTTTTTTTTTGAGTTGGAGTCTCACTCTGTCACCCAAACTGGAGTGCAAGTGGCCGCTCCCGGCCACCACAGCCACGCCTGCTGGGCTCCGGCGATCCTTCCACCTCAGCCTTCTGAGTAGCCAGAATTACAGGCATGCGCTACCACGCCCGGCTGATTTTTTGATTTATTGTAGAGATGAGGTCTTGCTGCCCAGGCGGGTCTTGAACCCGTGGGCTCAGGCAATCCACTCACCTCAGCCTCCCAAAGGCGCAGGATTACAGGCTGAGCCACCGAGCCCGGCACAAGAAATCTTTCATACGTTTCTTCAAATCCACTTGACCATACTTTTTCTTTTTTTTTTGAGTCAGGGTCTCATGCTCTCACCCAGGCTGGAGTGCAGTGGCATATTCATGGTTTACTACAGTCTTGACCTCCTGGGCTCAGGCGATCCTTCCGCCTCAACCTCCCAAGTAGCTGCTACTACAGGCACACACCACCATGCCCGGCTAATTTTTTCATTTTTGTAGAGATGAGGTCTCACCATGTTGCCCAGGCTGGTCTCAAACCCGTGGATTCAGGCAGTCCTCTCGCCTCGGCCTCCCAAAGTGCTGGAATTACAGGTGTGAGCCACCACACCTGGCCTGATACCTCTTTTTCAAGTCACCACTGCCACTACCAGTTCTCCCCAGGCTCTGCCCACTTTGCACAGACTAGGCCTTTAGTCCCGGCTACTCGGGAGGTTGAAGTGGAAGTATCCCCTGAGCCCAGAAGGTTAAGGCTGTGGTGACCTGTGATCGTGCCACTGCACTCCAGCCTGGGTGACAGAGTGAGACTCTGACGCTAAAAACAAACAGATAAATAAATGACAATCGTCCACCTGAATTCTACAAATTCGAACTCTACAGAAGAATTCTTGGATCTGTATCCGTGACATGCCCTATGAGTGATGCCCATGCCCACGAATGTTTGCAAAACGGAACTACAGCATTTTAGGAAGGAATGAACATGATCACGGGAGCAGAGGTTGTAATTCTGGCTCACTCGGACGTGCCCTCGTAACACGCAGAAGAGCAGTGGCTGCATCGGTCTTCCAAGGACAGTGTCGTCACAGAGTCTCTTCCTCCCTGGTCCTCGGGCTCACCTGCATGCTCACATGAGCTTCCTTCTTACTCTCTTAGGAGGACAACTTCTCTCTTCCTAAGGAAGACTCCACCCAGCAGGAGGAGGTTTTGCCTCTGGGTTCCTTCCTGCATCCTGTTGTCCGGAGCTGGGTCCTGGATTTCAGCTGACAGGGCACCGATGGCCACTTCCTGCCAGCCCAGTGAGCTCTGGGTGGCGACTGGCATCGAGAACCTGAACAAGGATGCATGTGGCAGACCTGCCAGATTTCTCTCTGTTGGAAGAGCCAAGCCGCAGGATGTCTTGTGCACATCTTTGAAAAAGAAAAAAAATCCAAACACTTCTGGAGCACAAAATATAAATGTGTCTAAAAAGATGTCTCCCGCCGGGTGTCAGTGGCTCATGCCTGTAATTCCAGCACTTTGGGAGGCGGAGGTGAGAGGATTGCCTGAAGTCAGGGGTTCAAGACCAGCCTAGGCAACTTGGCGAGACCTCATCTCTCCAACATACCAAAAAATTAGCCGGGCGTGGTGGCTCATGCCTGTAGTTTCAGCTACTCGGAAGGCTGAAGTGGAAGGATTGCCAGTGTCCAGCAGGTCAAGGCTGCAGTGGCTGTGATTGTACCACTGCACTCCAGCCTGGGTGACAAGAGTGAGACTCCAACTCAAAAAAAGAGAAAAAGACAGCCGGGCTTGGTGGCTCAGCCTGTAATCCCGCGCCTTTGGGAGGCTGAGGTGAGTGGATTGCCTGAGCCTGCGAGTTCGAGACCCGCCTGGGCAGCGAGACCTCATCTCTACAATAATCAAAAAATCAGCCGGGCGTGGTAGCGCATACCTGTAATTCTGGCTACTCGGAAGGCTGAGGCGGAAGGATCGCCAGAGCCCAGCAGGTCGAGGCTGCGGTGGCTGGGAGCAGCCACTGCACTCCAGTCTGGGTGACAGAGTGAGACTCCAACTCAAAAAAAAAAAAAAGAAAAAGACAAAGAGTTTTAACTATCTTTGGTTCTTACACTTCCTTTTACATTTTAGAATAATCATAAAAATTCCGTGAAAGTTCTATTGAAATTATTTGGATTACATCAAACCTATAGATCAGTTTGAGGAGAATTGATGCCTCTACAATATTAAGTCTTTCTATTCACGAAAGACTTCATGAATTCTATTTAGGATATTTTTCTTTTTTTGCATTGGAGTCTCACTCTGTCGCCCAGGCCGGAGGGCAGGGGCATGCTCATGGCCACCGCAGCCTCGACCTGCTGGGCTCCGGCAAAACTTCTGCCTCAGCTTTCCAAGTAGCTAGAACTATAGGCGTGTGCCACCACACCCAGCTAATTGTTTGATGAATTGTAGACACCGGATCTCGCTAAGTTGCCCAGGCTGGTCTCAAACCCCTGAGCTCAGGCAATCCCCTCGCCTCCGCCTCCCAAAGTGTTGGGATTACCGGCTTGAGCCACCGCACCCCGGCCAAATTCCTCATTTTATAATTCCCAAATCTCTGCCACCCATCTGAGTCTCGTTCTGATGCTTGCTCTGTCTCTTCAAACTGTTTTTTGCTCTTTTAGTATGCCTTGCAATTTCCTTTCGATTGCCGAGGGTAAAAGGAGCTGCTGTAAATGGGCCTTTGTAATGTGGTGGTGGGGCGTTCTCTAGAGGCAGCGTTGGTCTTTTGCTGAGTCGACTCTGAACTTGGAATTTCCCAGGTGTTCCTCATCCCTGCCTCACTGAGGCTGGTGTGGCCTAGACTGGATACTTTCCTTTTCCCACGCAGAAGGTTAGGCTGGAGTTGGGTATTTCCCTTCTCCCAACTGGGTTGGCTCTGACGTTTTGGCCCTGGTTTCTCCAGAGGGCAGACTTCGCTTGGGACAGAATGCTCTGGCGTATTTCAAAATGGTTCTTTTCCCCTCCTCCTGCCGCAAGCAGGAGAGAGTTTTTCTACAGTGTTCACTATGCAAACTGGATCAAGCTCCTGGAGGTAAAATTCACAAAGGTGAGGTTTTGTTTTTTTTTTGAGTTGGAGTCTCACTCTGTCACCCAGACTGGAGGGCAGTGGCCACTCCCGGCCACCAAAGCCTCGACCTGCTGGGCTCTGGCGATCCTTCCGCCTCAGCCTTCCTAGTAGTTGGAACTACAGGCACGTGCTACCACGCCCAGTTAGTTTTTGATTTATCGTAGAGATGAGGTTTCGCCAAATTGCCCAGGCGGGTCTCGAAAGTTTTTTTTTTTTGATTCAGGATCTCACTCTGTCGCCCAGGCTGGAGCACAGTGGCACACTCACGGCCACCATAACCTTGACCTGCTGGATTCAGGTGATCCTCCTGCCTCAGCCTTCCAAATAGCTGGAACTATAGGCACGGCCATCACGTCCAGCTAATTTTTGTTGATTTATTGTAGAGATGAGGTCTCGCCAAGTTGCCCAGGCTGGTCTCGGACCCATGGGCTCAGGCAATCCTCTCACCTCGGCCTCCCAAAGTGCTGGGATTAAAGGCATGAACCACTGTGACCTGCCCCCTGGGGTTTTTTAAACTCTCAGATTTGGCCGGGCATGGTGGGTCACACCTGTAATCCCAGCACTTTAGGAAGGCTGAGGTGGGAGGATCACTTAACCCCAGGAGTTTGGACCCTATCTCTATTTAAAATGAAATAATGAAAATCAGCCGGGCGTGGTAGCGTGTGCCTGTAATTCCGGCTACTTGGAAAGCTGAGGGGGAAGGATCGCCGGAGCCCAGCAGGTTGAGGCTGCGGTGGCCGGGAGCGGCCGCTGCACGCCAGCCTGGGCGACAGAGTGAAACTCCAACTCCAAAACTAACTAAATAAATAAATAAATAAAATGAAACAAAGGCCTGGCTCGGTGTCTCAGCCTGTCATCCAGCACTTTGGGAGGCCAAGACGAGGGGATTGCCTGAGCACGCTGGTTCGAGACCAGCCCCGGGAATTGGCGAGACCTTGTCTCTACAATAAATAAAAAATTAGCTGGGCGTGGTGGCACGCGCCTGTAGTTCCAGCTACTTGGAAGGCGGAGGTGGAAGGATCGCTGGAGCCCAAAAGGTTGATACTGGGGTGGCCGTGAGTGTGCCATGGCATTCCAGCCTGGGCGACAGAGTGAGACTCCAACTCAAAAAATAAAATAAAAAAAAACAAAACAAAAAAACCCTCCCAGACTTATCCACACTCAGTTTCCAGCAATTTGTCAGTGACGGTTCATGTTTTCATCCCCTGGCACTGGTTCCCTTAGAGATTTCTGTTGGTATCTCTCCTTGGGTTAATTGTAATTTTCTGTATCCACCTGTCTGTCTCTCCAGTTTTGGGAACAGTGGTTTGCCCTGTAACTTCTTTTTTTTTTTTTTGAATTGGCATCTCACTCTGTCCACCCAGACTGGAGTGCAGTGGCATGCTCCTGGTCACTGCAGCCTCGACCTGCTGGGTTCCAGCGATCCTTTCACCTCAGCCTTCCAAGTAGCTGGAACTACAGGCATGTGCCACCACGCCTGGCTAATTTTTTAATTTATGGTAGAGATGAAGTCTGGCCAAGTTGCCCAGGGAGGCTCAGACCTTGGGCTCAGGCAGTCTTCTCACTTCGGCCTCCCAAAGTGCTGGGATTATTGACGCGAGCCACCACACCCAGCCACCCTGTGACTTCTTTTATGGATCTAAGAAGCATTGCTGGCTGGGCATGGTGGCTTACGCATGTAATCCCAGCATTTTAGGAGGTCAAGGCAGGAGAACTGCTCAAGCCCAGGAGTTCAAGAACAACCTGGGCAACATAGCGAGAGCTTGTCTCTCCAAAAAAAAAAAACAAAAAACAAAAAAACTGCCTTTTAGGTGCTTCTAGAAGCTTTGATCTCACGACCACCAAACAATCTCCTGGTTTCTCCTTCCACCAGTCAAGTTATTTCTCCCGGGCTAGACTTCAGTGCCCAGAATGGAGAAATGCCTCCTTGGGAACAAATGTGACCAGTGATGCTCAGCTCATTCAAGAAGAGCTCTGCCTTCTTTGGTTTTTTTTTTTTTTTTTTTT
Source organism: Cephalopachus bancanus (assembly GCA_027257055.1). Classification (NCBI taxonomy): domain Eukaryota; kingdom Metazoa; phylum Chordata; class Mammalia; order Primates; family Tarsiidae; genus Cephalopachus; species Cephalopachus bancanus. Next base: position 324,612 of record JAPVLO010000956.1, on the reverse strand, counting down.
GAGTCAGAGTCCCACTCCGTTGCCCAGTCTGGAGTGCAGTGGCACCATCATGGCTGACTACAGCCTCAACCTCGTGGGCTCAAGCAACCTCCTGCTTCAGCCTCCCAAGTAGCTGGGACTACAGGGGCGTGCCACTACACCCCACTAATTCTTTTACTTTTTGTAGAGATGAGGTCTCCTCTGCAGCCCAGACTGGTCTCGAACTCGGGCTCAAGCAGTCCTCCTGCCTCAGCCTCTCGAAGTGCTGGGATTACAGACACGAACCACGGCATCTGACTGAGGACTTCTGGTTTTAAAGGGCTACTGAGGACTAATCAGATGACTGCATTCATTCATTTACAGGTCAAGTTGTTACTGAAGACCTACCTTTCGCCAGGTCCCATTCTCTGCATGGCGGATTCAAATGCTGCCATACAAAGATTTACCAATTTAAACCACTAACTTTGACCCATATTGTGTCAGCCGACTTGATATCTCCACTGAGGCATCTCAGTCTCACCATGTCCAAAGTTGAAACCAGAATCTTCCCTAATCAAGACTATTTTGTCTGGGCACAGTGGCTCACACCTGTAATCCCAACACTTTGGGAGGCTGAGGTGAGAAGATTGCCTGAGTCCAGGGGTTCAAGACCAGCCTGGGCAACTTGGCAAGCCCTTACCTCTACAATAAATTAAAAATTAGGGGCAACCCCTCTGGGTCCCCTCCCACAGCAGGAGCTTTTCTGTCCTCTCAATAAATCCTGCTTTAAAAAATAAATTAAAAATTAGCTGGGCATGGTGGCACATGCCTGCAGTTCCAGCTCCTTGAGAGACTGAGGTGGAAGGATCACCTGAGCCTAGCAGGTCAAAGCTGCAGTGGCTGTGAGTGTGCCACTGCACTCCAGCTTGGGCGACAGGGTGACTCCAATCAAAAAAAAAAAAAAAAAGACTATTTTAGGCCAGGCGCGGAGGCTCACGCTTGTAATTCCAGCACTTTGGGAGACTGAGGTAAGCGGATTGCCTGAGCCCAGAGGTTGGAGATCAGCCCATGACAACGGAGTGAGAATCCAATTAAAAAAAAAAAAACACCAAAAAACTATCCTAGAAGCAAGTGACAGAACTCAATCCAACTGGCTTAAGCCATTAAGGAAAGGTTTTTTTGTTTGTCTGTTTTTGTCGGATCCTCCTCACTCTGTCACCCAGGCTAGAGTGAATTTGCTTGATCACTGCTACCACAGCCTAGACCTTCTGGGCTCAGACGGTCCTTCCGCCTCAGCCTTCCAAGTAGCTAGAACTACAGGTATGTGCCACTATGCTATTTTTTTTTGAGTCAGAGTCTCACTCTGTCACCCAGGCAGAAGTGTAGTGGCACGCCTATCACACCCGGCTAATATTTGATTTATTGTAGAGACGAGGTCTCGCCAAGTTGCCCGGGCTGGTCTCGAACCCCCGGGCTCAGGCAATCCTTTCATCTCAGCCTCCCAAAGTGCTGGGATGACAGGTTGAGCCACCTCGCTGGCCCATACTGTTTAATGCTTAACAACACATGCCGTAAACCGGGTTCGGTGGCTCAGCCTGTAATCCCGCGCCTTTGGGAGGCTGAGGTGAGTGGATTGCCTGAGCCCGCAGGTTCGAGACCCGCCTGGGCAGCGAGACCTCATCTCTACAATAAATCAAAAAATCAGCCAGGCGTGGTAGTGCACGCCTGTAATTCTGGCTACTCGGAAGGCTGAGGCGGAAGGATCGCCGGAGCCCAGCAGGTCGAGGCTGCGGTGGCCGGGAGCGGCCACTGCACTCCAGTCTGGGCGACAGAGTGAGACTCCAACTCAAAAGCAAAACAAAACAAAACAAAAAAAACAACACGTGCCGTTGATTTATATTGTTTCTGGATGTGTGGGCAGTAAAAGTGTCCCACCTGAAAGACCTGGATAAGCACCAGTACAGAAAGGGTTAACTTCAGAAAGGATGAACTTGGGGAGGGAAGAGAACTAGGCTGGAGGGTATGCAGAGGAATTTCAACTGGGTGATATCTTATTTCTTAGAATTTGTTACACAGCAAAGGTAGATGTCAAAATGTTTAGATTGCTAAAATGGGAGTGGTATGAGCATGTATATGTATGTATACTATATAATAGATTTCTAAAACGTGTGTTTGAAATGGTTTATAAAAAAAAAAAAAAAAGTGCTGTTCAGTGCCAGAGACTTGGAGACAGGCTTGGGGTTGTCTTCACCAATTCCGGCTGTGTTTTGGACAAATGACTTCTCATTTGTCACTGGCCCTCTCGGGATGTCATCTAGTCACCTGTACTGATCATTCTGTTAAGTTCACATTAGAAACCAGCTTGCCAGTTTTCTCTTTTCTTTTCTTTCTTTCTTTTTTTTTATTTTTTTTTGAGTTGGAGTCTCACTCTGTCCCCCAACTGGAGTGCAGGGGCCCGCTCCCGGCCACCGCAGCCTCGAGCTGCGGGCTCGGCGATCCTCCCCCTCACCCTTTCCCGAGTAGCCGGAACTACGGGCGCGCGTCCCCACCCCACCCGGGTTTTTTGTTTATTGTAGAGATGAGGTCTCGCTGCCCAGGCGGGTCTCGAATCCGCGGGCTCAGGCAATCCACTCACTTCAGCCTCCCAAAGGGCGCAGGATTACAGGCTGACCCACCGAGCCTGGCTTTTTTTTTTTTTTTTTTTTGAGTTGGAGTCTCACTCTGTCGCCCAGGCTTTTCTAAAAAAAAAAACTGGCCAGGAACAGTGGTTCACGCCTGTAATTCACCACTTGGGGAGGTGGAGATGAGAGGACTGCCTGAGCTCAGGGGTTCAAGACCAGCCTGGGCAACTTGGTGAGCTCTTGTCTCCACAATAAGTAGATAAATAAATTAGACGGGTATGGTGGCGTGAGTCTGTGGTTCCAGCTACTTGGAAGGCTGAGGTGGAAGGATCACCTGAGCCTAGCAAGTCCAGTCTGCGGTGGCTGTGAGTGTGCCACTGCATTCCAGCCTGGGTGAGAGTGAGATTCCAACTCAAACAAATAATAATAATAAAAAATACAAATAACAACCAAATCTCTATTGTTTTTAAATTTATAATTTCAAATTTAAGTATCTGGGGTTAAAACTCTACTCCTTACCCCCCACACACATAGAAAGTTTAAAGTTTTGGCTCATGTCTGGATATAATCTTTAGGTTTGGACTTCTTTTGGGTGATTTAATTTACCATCTACATAGAAAGTCTCTTTGACATTCACAGGATATATGACTGATTGACCTTTGTTCTTTGATAGTTTGGGTCTACTCTCTGGATTTTTTTTGAGTTGGAGTCTCATTCTGTCGCCCAGACTGGAGTGCAATGGCCGCTCCTGGCCACCGCAGCCTCAATGGTGGGCTCTGGCGATCCTTCCGCCTCAGCCTTCCAAGTAGCTGGAACTACAGGCGCACACTACCACGCCCGGCTAATTTTTGATTTATTGTAGAGATGAGGTCTCGCCAAGTTGCCCAGGCGGGTCTTGAACCCGCGGGCTCAGGCACTTCACTCACCTCAGCCTCCCAAAGGCGTGGGATTACAGGCTGAGCCACCAAGCCCGGCTAATTTTTTTTTTTTTTTAAGTTGTCCAAGCTGGAGTGCAATGGCACCATCACGGCTCACTGCAGCCTCCAGCTCCCGGGCTCAAGCTATTCTTCCACCTCAGACTCCTGAGTAGCTGGGACTACAGACATGCACCATTATGGCCGGCTGATTTAAAAAAAAAAATTTTTTTTTTGAGTCAGAGTCTCACTCTGTCTACCCTGGCTGGAATTTAGTTGCACAATCATGGGCTCAGGCGATCCTTCCACTTCAGCCTTCCGAGCAGCTGGAACCACAGGCCCGTGCCACCACGTCCACCTAATTTTTTGATTTACTGTAGAGATGAGGTCTCGCCAAGTTGCCCAGGCTGGTCTGGAACACTTGGGCTTAGGTAATCCTCTTGCCTCGGCCTCCCAAAGTGCTGGGATGACCGCACCTGGTCTCATTTTTACAATTTTTTCGTAGAGACAGGTGTCAATATGCTACTTAGGCTGGTCTCAGACTCCTGGGCTCAAGCAATTCTCTCACCTCAGCCTCCCCATGTGCTGGGATTACAGATGTGAACCACCTCACCCAGCCTGAAGAACACTGAAAGACTACTTTGTTTTACAGTTCTGAGACATATTGAAAAGGAGAATCCAGAATCTGTGACACATTTGGGTCCGGTGAGGGTCATGTAATTTAGTTCCTTAAAAACTTCCCTTGGGAATTTAATCCATAGTTCCTCTGTTTTGATCTTCAGGGCCCTTCCTTTAAAGGAACTGTCCAGAAGTCTCCAAAGCCCTAGGAAGAAGCTGAATCCCTGGGGAATTCTGGCCCTGGCAGGCTGAAACGAGTGACCCCAGGGAGCCCACAGTCCCAGGGCCACTGGCGACACCAGACAGGATCTTAGAAGAATCAGAGTCAGAGAACAGAAGAGGCGAGGTGTAAAATCAGGAGTTCTGGGTTTGAAAAGGGCTCCAGGGTTTTCAGGCTGTTACCTCCTTCTTCACCCCCAAATATAATTTTTTCTTTTTTCAAGTTGGAGTCTCACTCTGTTGCCCAGGCTGGAGTGCAGTGGCACACTCACAGCCACCCTAGTGTCAACCTGCTGGGCTCTGGTGATCTTTCTGCCTCAGCCTTCCAAGTAGCTGGAACTACAGGTGCATGCTATCACACCTGGCTAATTTCTTGAATTACTGTGGAGACTAGGTCTCACCAAGTTGCCCAGGCTGGTCACGAACAACTTGGGCTCAGGTAACCCTTTTGCCTTGGCCTCCCAAAGTGCTGGGATTACAGGCTTGAGTCACCACACCTGGCCCTAATTTTCTTTTTAAATCTCCATCCTAGCCGGGCTTGGGCTCAGTGGCTCAGCCTGTCATCCTGTGTCTTTGGGAGGCTGAGGTGAGTGGATTGCCTGAGCCCGCAGGTTCGAGACCCGCCTGGGCAAAAATTAACTGGGCGTGGTAGTGTGCACCTGTAGTTCCGGCTACTTGGAAGGCTGGGGCGGAAGGATCGCCGGAGCCCAGCAGGTCGAGGCTGCGGTGGCCGGGAGCGGCCATTGCACTCCAGTCTGGGTGACAGAGTGAGACTCCAACTCAAAAAAAGAAATCTCCATCCTCTCAACCCAGATGCCTGGGGGTTAGCCTGGCCTTTCTCTGATCATCCCATTCAATCAGGCACTGTGTCATGTAGATTTTATCTTCTTTTTTATTTTATTATTTTTTTTAGCGTCACCCAGGCTGGATTGCAGTGGCACCATAATGGCTCATTGCAGCCTTGACCTCCTGGGCTCAGGCAAACCTTCAGCCTCAGTCTTCCGAGTAGCTGGGACTAGAGGCTCACGCCACCACAGCTGGCTAATTTTTGTAGAGACAAGTTCTCATTACATTTCCTGGGCTGGTCGTGAACCCCTGGGCTCAGGCAATCCTGTCACCTTGGCCTCCCAAAGCGCTGGGATGACAGGCATGAGCCACCACGCCCTGCCGTGTTACTTTTAAATCTTCGCATCCCAGTTCAGAGCTTAGCACTCAGGACTGGATCAGTCAATGCTTTCTGAATACATGGAGACATGTGAATACACGAACGACCTTGGGCAAGGCCCTGGACTGAGTCTCCATTTCTTCCTCTGAGCAGCAAGGCCCAGTTTCCTGGGGCTGCTGTGTGGATCCAGGGGTGAGAGGGAAAATGCTCCTAACTGCAGAACTTCTAGCTGTTCCTGAGGCCCTGCAGGATGTGGGAGAGGTGGATGGCGCTGGTTGTTAAAAATGGCTCTAGGTGGCTTTGATACCTTTCTCTCGGTGACAAACAAAATTGCTCTGTTCATACTCAGAGAGCCCCTGAAGGGCAGACACTGAAGCGGCTCACAGGGGCTGGCTCTGAGCACAGCGCCTGTGTAATTAGTAACCACACTGGAACAAGGCACAAGGCCCCCTAGCCCCAGAGGAAGAGACTTCCCTCATTTTAGAACCTTAGGCTCCGTTAGCTTTTTCCGTTTTGCGGTATCTTGTAGAGAAGAGGCCTCACTATATTGCCTAGGCTGATCCTGAACCCCTGGGCTGAAGCGATCCTCCTGCCTCAGCCTCCCAAAGTGCCGGGATGCCCAGCCCTTGTGTCTTATGTTCCTGTTGTGCTTCTGGGGCTGGCCTAGGGCGCGGGACACAATAAAGGAAGGCAGCTCCCGTCTCACGGCCCCACGTGGCACCCATCAGCACCAGGGCCGCTGACCCAAGCGGCTAGAAGGAGGTTCCTCCCTGGGAGGGCAGAGCTGTGGGACGGAGGTTCAGTTTACCCAGAGTGATGCTTCCTGCAGGTCACCAGGGGGATGAGGAGGAGATGGGACATCTCCGCGGTGACAGAGCCCTTGAGGAACTTAAATCTAAGTTCTTGTCCTCGCCAGCACAGGACAGGTTTCCAGTGTTTCAAGGAACTTAATGCTTCCCATGGCTCCGAAGGGCCGGGTGGCTTCCCTTTCGTGCGCCGCGGGTGAAGTCACAGACAGTGCCAGCCGTGACTGTCTTGCTCACCACTGCGTATCTAAGAGCTGAGCCTGAGTGCGCTGGCACACGGAGGTGGGGAGGGAGGCGCGGGCGAGTCCGTCCGCGGAGCCTGTAGGCACCTCTCCGGCGAGGAGAACAAACCCACCTCGGCATAATGAGACCCTGCATGGCCGCCCGCACCCTGCCGCTCGGGTCTCGGGAATCGCCTTTGTTGGGGCGACCCGCCGCAGGCAAGGCGCGCACCTGCTCCGCCAGCCGGTCCTCGCAGGAGACCCCCAGGCCGCCTCCCCGGGCCGCTCTCTCCGCTTCCCGGGGCTGGGGCCCGCAGCCCAGGTCCGTCCGGCGATGCCCGGGTGCCGCCCGCCCGCCCGGGCCGGCTCTCTCGGCCTCCGCGGCCCGGGTGGGCGCCCGGGCCTCGTCTGGCACCCCCCGCGCCTGCGGGGCGGGAGCCCGAGTCCCGGCCGCGCACGCCCTCTCCCGCGACCTCCGTGCTGGGGCCACCTCCGCCCGCAGGGACGGGCCCCGCGCGCCCCTCGCCCGGCCCGATCGCCGCGGCCGCCGCCCCGCCCCGCTCCCGGGAGCCTCGCCGTCCGCCCCTGCCGGGAGGAGCCCGCGCTCCCGGGCGGCTCCCGCGGGAGGCGCGCGGACCCCCGGCCCCACCCTCTCGGCGGGGCCGCGGCCATCTGGGGCCCCTGCCCGGCACGTCCGCTCGGGGGCCCGCGCCGAGCTCGCGACCCGCGCGCCGGGCGGCCGCCCGGGCGGGGACCCGGCCGCCCACCGGCGCGCCCCAGCCTGCGCCGGAGCGGGCCGGCCGGGGATGCCCGAGGGGCGGCGGCCCGAGCCGGCGGGAAGCGCGTCGCAGCGGACGCGGGCGCCCCTCGCCGGCCCCGGGAGCCAGCCCCGCGGCCCGGAGGCGGCGGCGGGGCCCGCGAGCGGCGGCCAGTGCCCCGGCGTCCGCGGCGGGCGCGCCTCGCCCGCCTCCCCAGCCCCCGCGAGCCGGCGGGAGGAAATGGCGCGCGGCCCCTTTAAATTTACCCAGGAGCCCTCAAAGGAGCCCCAGGGGCCCCAGACAGGAATCCCCTCCCCGGTCCCGCCCGCGCCGCCGAGCCAGCAGCCTGCCGTCCGTGCGGCCGCGCCGTGCATGCGCCCCGCGCCCCGGGGCCCCGCGCACCCAGCGCCCGCGCGGGCCGGCCGGCCCCGGCCCCGCGCCCCGCCGCCCCGGGGCCCCGCCCCGCGGCCGCGCATGGAGCCCGGGGGGGACCACCGGCGCTGGAGCGGCGGCGGCAGGGGCGGCCCCGGGCCGGCCGCGGCGCGGGGCCGCCGGCCGCCGCCCGCCGGGCCGAGCGGCGGCGCGGAGCCCGAGGACGACGCCGGCGGTAAGCGGGGCGCGGCCGGGCCGGGGGAGGGGCGCGGCCGGGGCCCCTCGCCGCCGAACAAAGGGGGGGCCGGGCGGCCGGGCGCCCCCTGGCGGGCGCGGAGGGCGGCGGCCCCGCGGGCCGGGCGGCGCCCCGGCGGGGCCGGCCTGGGGCCCCCGCCGCGCCCCGCCGCGGGCCCCTTCCCGCCGCCGCGGCAGCCCCCCGCGCGGGTCCCGCGGGGCTCTCCGCGCGCGGGCGCGGCTCGGGACTCGCTGTCGCGGCCGGGCTGCGCCCCCGCCGCGTGGCCGCGGGGAGCCGCGCGCGCTTTCCCCGCGCTCCCCCGGAAAGCGCTCGCCGGCGCCGGGGCCCCGCACCCTCCCCGCGCGGGCGGCTTTTCGCGGGACAGGCTCGCCCCCAGAGCGGACGCGCCCCCGCCCTGCGGCATCCAGTCCTCTTCGGGTGTTTGGGGCCCTGATTTGTCATCTGTAGCGGGCCGGCCAGCCCCGGCTCGCTCTCGGAGGAGACTGTCCCCGCGCCTCCCCGCTGCAGGGTCCACGCCCAGAGCCCCGCGAAGGCTCCGTCCGGGCTGGGGAGACCTGCCCGAGTCCCCGCATTCCCCTCCCTTTCCCTCCCCTCCCGAAACTCCCCATCCCCTTTTGTTTTTAAAGAACCTCAGCTCCTCCCCCTTTTTCGGCTCTTAAAGGGCCAATCCACCTTAGACTAGCCTGGATCCGGCGCTGGAAGGATGCTGAGACCAGCCCGCTATCCAGTGCCTCTGCAGACAAAGCAGTTTAGGCCCAGAGGGCGGACACGACCTGTCACAGGTCACAGAGCGAGTTACAGTGAAGCCAGGACTCTCACCCAGGTCTGCGACTCTGAAGCCCGTAGATCCTGTGCATCTACTTAATGAAATGAAAAACGGAAACAAACCAGTCGACGTCCCCCCACCACAGTGACAGAAGCCCTCTCTGGGCCTGTCTTTTGTTCCCCTGGCCCTGGGATTCCCCACTGGGAGAATGACCAGAACCTGACACGATAGCCTGCCTGCCCCGAGACCATCTTCTAAATAAAACAGGGTCAGAACTGTAGGGAGGGTGGGGGACTGGCGCTCTGGTGTCTGTTTGGCAAAGGGAACACCACGGGGTTAGTGGGGCCTCTCCAGTGCCTGCCCTTCTGATTGCTGGGCAGTGGTCGGCTCCCTGCCAGAGCAAAAAATAAATCCACAGAAAGACTTAATGGGCCCCAGTGCGTGGTGGCCACTCCCTGCCGCAGTGTCATCAGTGGCCACTCCAGTGGCCCTCCTGCCTTCCCTGCTCAGGGCCATTGGCTCCCCAGACTCTGGGAACGTCCGGGTCTGAGAAATTCCTTTTCCTGGGGGTGCTGAGGCTCTGTCTTGGGGACCACTCCCACGGGGAGGCCGGCTGGATTTGGGGAACTGACAGTAGTTTCGCCGGTCCCTAAAATGGGACTGTTGGAGGCTGTACTCCAGGCGTTATTGGTAAAAGGCAGACCTGTGGGTGGGGCCCTCCCGGCCGGGGGCCCCAGGCGGGTGGGGCCTGCGTGCAGCCCTGGAAGCAGACAGATGCCCCCTTTGTTCCTGTCGCCCTGCTGCCTGCTCCGCTCCGGCTGTAACCGCCCTGGCCTGTGCTCTCCTGGCCTGATCCCTGCAGCTCCCGTCCCAAAAGGGCACCTCACAAGCCGGCTGCTTCTGCGGCCTCTCAGTGTTTTTTAAAAAGTCAGCTGCTTCGCACAGGGTCCTGCATCCTTTTGTTCCCGGTCCTCTTAAAGGCTCCTTGCTCTCCGCAGAGGGCCAACGTCAAGGGCCCCGCCTCTCCTGCGCCCTTGGGTCGCAGCTGCCATCCTTCTCCTGCCCCTGGACACCCCCTCCCCCCGCCGCTGCCTTTCTCTGGCTTCGATTTTGAAGCCCTGATGTCTTTCCCCGGAAGTCAGAGAGTGACAGGCTGTCCCCTCTCCCCTTCCTAGGGCAAGATCTCCAGCTGGAAGGGGGTGCCTTGGGGTCCTGGGGGAGCACCCCCCTGCCCTCCTCCAGGGCCAGGGGCCCCGCGTCTTCAGGCAGGAAGTACTCGGACCACTGCGAGGCGCGGGCCTCGAGGCCAGGAAAGAGCCGCATCCCCGGCCGCGACCACCGGCGCTACTACCACGACCACTGGCGGCTGGAGTACCTGATGGACTTCAACCCCGCGCGGCACGGCATGGTGTGCATGGTGTGCGGCAGCTCCCTGGCCACCCTCAAGCTCAGCACCATCAAGCGCCACATCCGCCAGAAGCACCCCTACTCCCTGCACTGGAGCCCCCGCGAGAAGGAAGTCATCAGCAACAGCTGGGACGCCCACCTGGGGCTGGGGGCCTGCGGCGAGGCCGAGGGCCTAGGGCTCCAGGGGGCTGAGGGAGGAGGAGGAGGAGGAGGAGGAGGAGGACGAGGGGGCCGGCCTCCCGGCCTGCCCGCCCAAGGGCTCAGGTAATGCCAGCGCGGAGAGGCTAGGCCCGGCGGCCGGCGGGGACGGCGGGGACAGCGTCCCCGGCGACGGGCCGCGTTCCTCGAGCAAGCTGCTGCTGCTGCTCCTCCGGGCGGGCAACGGGCGGGCCGTCTGTCGCCCGGCTGGGCGACAGAGGAGGAGGGACCGCGGGCGGGGGTTCTCCAGTGCCCCTGGCAAATCCTGACACTCCGGCTTTTGAAGGACCGAGGACAGAGGTTGGGGGACAGGCAGGAGAGGGGCTGGGGCGGAGAGGCCAGGCTGGGGTCGAGCGGGAAGTGGGGTGTGCCGGAAAGGTAGGGACGTCCTGGGAGGGGCTCCATGCTGGTTCCCGGGGGCGTGGGCAGGGCTTGGCGCGCGTGCCCGGCGCGACTGAGGGCGATGGAGCGAGCTGTGCCGGGAGAGGAGAGGAGACGGGCAAAGGTCAGGCCTGGGGCCCGAGTGAGAGGGAGGCCTGCGGAGGGCCCAGCGTGACGGGGAGCGCCCGGAGGGGGCCGGCGTCTCAGTTCCTTCCCTCCAACCCTTTCAGGCAAAGCCCCAGCCGGTGGGGGTTGCCGGCGCCAGCGTCGAGGGGCCCGGGGGCCCCCCGGGGCTCGGCGCCTGCACCTCTCGGCTTCCCGGAGGGCCGGGGGCAGCAGGGGGCTGGGGTCCCGGCGCCTGGAGTGGAGGCTGAAGGAGTCCCTGCAGAACTGGTTCCGGGCCGAGTGTCTCATGGACTATGACCCGCGGGGGAACCGGCTGGTGTGCCTGGCCTGTGGCCGGGCACTGCCCAGCCTGCACCTGGACGACATCCGTGCCCACGTGCTGGAGGCGCACCCCAGCTCCCTGGGCTCAGCGGCCCCCAGCGCAGTGCCCTCCTGCAGGCCTGGGGTGGCCAGCCTGAGGCGCTGGCCGCGCTCACCCAGGCCCCACCAGGTGCGAGGCCACCCCGGGCCGAGCCCGCTCCGTTAGGCCGCGGCGTGGGGTCTGGCCGAAGCCGGGAGGCAGGGGACGCGGCCGCACACGCAGCACGCAGGCACGCACGCGCTGGCCGGGCCTCTAGCGTGGGGCTGGGGTGAGCAGCCAGGCTGGAGCCCTCTGCGTGGGGAAGGGTGGCCCCGCCCGCCGCTGAGCCCCTCTCCCTCGCCCTTCCCCAGCAGACGACGACCTCGGCCCCCAGGACCTGACCAGAAAGAGCCGGGCCTCGGCCCCTGCTGCCGGAGCCCCTCCCTCTCGGGATCTCAGCCCCCCCGACGTAAAGGAAGAGGCTGGCTGGGCGCCTGAGAGGCCCGGGCCCGCAGAGAAGGCGGAGCTGGGGGGCGAGGGCGCGAGGGCGGGGCGCCCGGGCCGGGAGCGCGGGCGGCCGGAGCGCCTGCTGGAGCCGGACGGCCGGCGCGGCCCGGCGTGCGCGGTGTGCGGGGGCGCGCTGGCCTCGCCCAGGACGGGGCCCCCCCCGCGGCACGCGCGCCGCGCCGCCCGGGCCCCGCGCGCCGCGGCGGGCCGGCCAGGGCCCCCGTCGCCCGGCAGCGGCGCGAGAAGGCCGCGCGCCCGCCGGCCCCGGGGCCGCCCTGGCCCGAGTCCGCGCGGGGCCGCGCCGCCCCCAGCGCCGCCGCCGCCTCCGCGCAGGGGGAGGGGACGAGGCGGAGCCGGAGAAGGCGGAGCGGCGGGGTGAGCGCGGGCAGAGCAGGTGGCGAGGGCGCGGGCAGGGCCCCGGCCGGGCAGGGCGCGCGCCGGGGGCGCGGCGCGGGGCGGGGGTCTGGCGGCGCGCGCGGGGCCCGGCCGGGGGCCCCGCCGGCTCCAGCGCGCCCTCTGTCCCTCCGCAGGCGCCGCCCCGCCCTCCCCCGGGGCTCCGTCTGCGCGGCCGGCCGAGGAGGACGACGACGACGGCCCGGAGCCCGCGGGCCTGGCCCTGCCGCCGCCGCCGCCCGCGCCGCCGCCGCCGCCGCCGCCCCGCAGCCGGGAGCAGCGGCGCAACTACCAGCCGCGCTGGCGGGGCGAGTACCTGATGGACTACGACGGCAGCCGGCGCGGCCTGGTGTGCATGGTGTGCGGGGGCGCGCTGGCCACGCTCAAGGTGAGCACCATCAAGCGGCACATCCTGCAGGTGCACCCCTTCTCCATGGACTTCTCGCCCGAGGAGCGCCAGACCATCCTGGAGGCCTACGAGGAGGCGGCGCTGCGCTGCTACGGCCACGAGGGCTTCGGGCCGCCCGCCCCGGGGCCGCGCGACGGCGGCGCGGACCTCAAGCCGGGCGCCGTGTGCCGGGCCTAGCGGCCCCCGCGCCGCGCCCCCCGCCGGCCGGGCGGGCGAGACCGCGGCCGAGCGGCGGGAGGCGCCGCGTCCGGGAGGCCCGGCCGAGCCGACGCGGCCGCCGGGCCGCGAGGGGGCCCCGTCGGCGTGAGGTGCTCCCGCGGCCGCGCTCGCCGGCGGGCACGGCTCCGGCCCGGGCCGCCGGCCGTCCCTTCCCCCGCGGTGTTCTCGCGGGCGGCGCCGGGGCCGTCCGGCCGCCCTCGTGGGACCGCGGGCCGCCGCCACGCCCGCTGGACAGAGGCCGTGCGAAGGGATCAGCACTTTCCTCGGCCCGAAGGCCTGGGAGCCCCGCGCCGGGCGTCGCCGCGCCCCCTCGCCCGCGGTGGGCGCCGCCCGCTCTCAGCCCCGCCCGGGGCCGCGCCTCGGCCCGCCCCCGCCCTTCTCGCGCGCGGCGGCTCCGGGCCCTGCGGGCGGGGAGGGGCCGCGGTCTCCGGGCAGGTCCGAGCGGGCGGTGCGGATTCGTTCTCCTGTGGAGAACAGGCGGCCCGGCCCGGCCCCTTGGCTCTTTGTATTTTATTTCGAGACTGTATTTAATGCTTTTATATGACGGGGGGGCTGCCCCACGCCCTGCGTGCAAATGTCTTATTTATTACGCGCGTATCAGAGATAAGCTGCGGGCGGCGCGGCGGGGCGGGGCGCCGCGAGCCGCGCCAAGGCGGCCCGTCCCGCGCTCGGCCCGGCGCCTGCGCCCCCGAGGTCCCGCGGGACGCGCCGGGCTCGGGCGGGCTGGGAAGCGGGCTCCTCTCGCCGCGGCCTCGCCGGCCCAGGGTTCAAGTGCCTCAGGCCCAGTCTCCTCGACTCTTTCTGTTGGGGATTGGATTTTGTACCACGGTTTTGTAGCATTTTTGTATGACTCGCGGTCGTCAGCGCCGAGCCTGGAGTTCGGCCGCGCCGCCTCCGCACGGACAGGCGCGGCAGCACGGAAACGCCGCGGCCTGGCGGGCGCGGGGCGGAACCGGGCCGGAGCCCCAGCGTCGGTCCCCTCGGATCGGCCCGCGAGGACGGCGCGAGCGGTCGCGGCTGCGGGACGAGCGCTGCGCTCCCCGCCGCGGCCTCCCCGCGCCCGCCGGCCCGGCCACGCCCCCCGGAGGCCCCCGCGGGGCGGGGCCCGGCCCGGCTCTGCGCTCCTCGCGGTCCGCGCCCCGGAGCCCGAACGGGTTTCAGCTGGCCGAGAAGTGTTTCCGGCAAGTTCAGACTTCGAGGCTCTTGACAGTATTAGAAGGCTGGAAACGGAGGCCACGGGTGGCACAGGCTGGGCACCGCCGTTCTTTTGCTTTCTTCTCGCATGTTGCTTTCAGACCCGGAATGAGTATTACGCCCTTCTTTCCTATTGTCCACTCAGACACAATAGGCGGGTTGGGGCAGCCAGTTGCAACCACCCACGCTCACTGCCAAAGTCTGGGCAAGCCGGGGCAGAGGGGTTCGGATACCTGACGTCCCCGCCCCCCAGGCAGGGGTTAGGACCGTGGATGTCTTGGCCAAGACTGCCCAGCCCAATGACCCTCAAAGTGGCCCCTAGGCAGCAGCACAACCTTAGGGGCTTGCGAGAAAGATCCCTCTTGGGCCCTGCCCCAGGCTCGCTGAGTCGGGAGCCCGGGTGGGCCCCGGCAGTCCCTTCTCACGAGCCCTCCCGCGATCCTGACGCAGCCCAAGTGCTGCGTGGCGAATCCTTTGACACGTTATGGCCTCACCATTTGGGGGCCAGGACGCTAGTGGGTCCTCGTCCCTAGGTGTGCCGCCGCCTCGCCGCTGGGTGACATGAACAGGTGAAGTTTCTCCATGGTTTCTTCTTTTTGTTAATGGTATGCTTGCTAATATGGCCAATATGTAAATGTTACTCTACATATTTATATACCATGTTACTTAGTGACATTATTCGAACGTTTGTATGTGTATTTGTGAAGTTGTTGACATCCGTCATTTAAAGAATATTCCAGCCTAAGTTTTCGAAGTGGTATGTTGAATAAATTTTTTAATGGTCACAGCAGCCTGAGTCTACGGGGAAGAGCTAAGCAGGTGACCACTTGAGTTCTTTGAGCGAAGACCCGATGCAGTTTGTTCCCATTGTCCATGGTGACTGACTCAAAATTTAGTTGCATCACGGGGATGTGTGTAAAGGCCGCTTGCTTCATGTCACAGGTGGGGAGAACTCCCAGGCTGGTGTGAGGCTGAACTGGGACACCCCCTCCGCCCCTCCCACTCCCCTTTCGCCTATGGTTTTTCTATCTGAAGTCAAATGCACAGCTGTGCTCCACTATGGAAACTCTGCAGCCTAGGGAATCCTTACCAGTATCAATGTCTAGTCGCTTTTTAAAGACCCAAAAGTGGAGTGAGGATGGGGGGGCTGGGCGGTTGAAGCCTTGTTTGGTTCTTTCTTTACCCAGACTGTGTATAAAGAATAAAGTTAGCAGAATGACACCACAGTCATTGTGTTTTTATTAATACCACATCAATTTGCAGTTTTACAAAGGAACCAAGATTCAAGTTCCATAGGTGCTACTGTATTTTTATGTTGCACGCAGACACGCACACAGTTTCATTAGTAATTTTTCATCTAGAGGTTTAAAAAAAAATTCCCGCGTGGCACAAAGATCTCCCCAATTATCTAAACACAGCAGCAACAAAAGAAAAAGCTGGATGTGGAGCTTCCAGGGCCAGAGGGCCCTTGGAGGGGAAGCCCACAAAGACAATCAGTGCATTGGCGTCCTGGGAGGGTGAAGGATGACCACAGAGAACGCATTTCCTACTAGGACAGAAATCAGCTGAACAATTCAAAAGGAAAGGGAACTCAGAAAACCAGAAAGTGGAGTAAGGCAGGGTATCTTTTACTCATCCAAGTTTCTAAGTGATTTTCCCCCCCAAAAGGTGGAAAGAACATTTCCTTCCACCACCCTCTCCAGCAGCTGCAGGACATGGGGACCATCAGTACTGTAGCCCCAGCCTAAGGTCACCAGAGCACATTCTCTCTGGGTGATCACAAGTTACAATCTGAAGGAACTCACTCACACATGACTTTTCTTTCAAGTATGCTGAATTTTCATGTTGAAGGGGAGGAAGAACAGCCTCAGACGGGAATCAGAGATTCCCAATGACCCTCCATCTGACATCAGTTGTTCGGCTGTCTGTTAATTGTACTTAGAGCCCAACCTGGTCACCCTCACCTAAAACGTCTTGGCAAACACTCTTCAGAGAAGTATCCTGGGCCGTGGCAGAGATGCTACTGGAACATCTATGTGCCTGACAGCGGAACCCTTGAAACAACACACACCCGTCAGCTAGCCTCAGCAGTTAAAACTCCACTTGGACCACAAGATGCACGTCTCTACACTAACTTGTGGTCTTTTCGCCACAGACACAAGGCATCTCCTGTTGAGCCAGCTCGGCTTTGGTCCTTAGGCTACAGTGATGAACACAGGTGGAAGATGCAGAATGTGAGGGAGGAAGTTGTAGGGAAAAGAGCAAGAAAAAAGCCTTTTTGCGTTTCTGTGTTTCGCCTCTTGAGAATGTTCCCCCCCGCAGACTGAGATAGGGTTACAATTACTCATAACTGAGGAGCCCACATGCAGATTATGTTTTTCTCTAACAAGTTTACAGCAGTGTACAGCAGTTACAGACATTTATTTCATAATAAGAAAAGTACAACCATATTTATTAAACTTGAGGTGAGGTGGGCAAGGGAGAGGGAGGAAAGCACATTCGGGAACGAGTTCTCAAACCAGCGCTCAGAAGTGACATCCAAGAAGAATGACGCAGATGCCACCTTCCCAAATGGAGGAGCCTTTCCTTCTCTAGAGACAGAGCCGACAGGTGGTGGCTGCGCGGCACTCCTGCTGACTCCCTCTCCACCCCACATTCCGCTTCCTTTCTATTCTTTTTTATCAGATGGCATTCTGGGAATCAGGAGTTATCACTACCACCTAGAAGTTATTCACAGAGTTGAGAATTATAGTATTAAGAAAAAAATATTAGGAATAGCTGCTCACATTGTAGGGTGGAAGACGGGACTTGAGGGCTTCAAAGAGAGCCCCAGAAGGAATCACACTCCTGTCCCTGAATAATTTCTTCATAAGTTAATCATTATTTAACTTAAAAATAAGGGCAAAACTACAATGGGAAGCTGAGTAAGCCTAGTCCTGAAATCTGGAGAGAAGGACCAAGAGCGGCGTCTAGCTTTCATTTTCTCTTTTACTTCCAATCTTTCCCCTTTCAAGCTCTGGGGGAAAAGCTCTGCCACCATATTAAGGTACTGATTTATCCTATGAACTTCTTTATTCGTTTGCATTCTAAGATAGCTCTTTTTTAGTCCAACAATTCTTGTGCTTGATACTGAGGATAAAGGGAAAGGATGGGAGAAAACACCAAATTAAAAAAAAAAAAGCTTGGAATGCAGGCTCAAGCTGACACTGAGCATGTTCCTTCATAGTACACATAACAATGTTATAACTATTAAATGGTGTTTTAGTAACTGTTGCATCTCTGGTTTCCATGTGCTCATTCTGCCTTTTTTTTGGCGATTCCAGGGAGTTTTGCTTGGATCCTATTGAAAAAAAAAAGAGTGAAGGTGAAAACATAAGCATTTGCTCAGGTTTTTATTTACACAGAGATGTTAGAAGACAGTCCTGGACTTGCAGCAGCAACGTGGAAAGCATTCTCCCATTTTCACAGGGGTGGATGAAGGGCGGGGCCGAGACTGGCCTGGGCAGAGCCTGACAGTCCACAAAGGTCTAGCTCTGCCCCTGCTGCTGTGCCTGGTGGTGTCTCTTTCACTGCCAGCACTTCTTGGGTTCTTCCCGAGAGGTTTTTGAGAATGAGGGGCACGTGGCGTAACACCTGCTAACTACGTACTGCACACTGGCCACGTGAGAGCCCATCACCCTGGCTCTGTAAGGCACAGATAAGGAATGCCAGGCCACCCCACTAGTGCCACAAAAGGAAGCAGAGTCAAGTGTTAAGGAAAAATGTAAAAGAGACACAGACCATTGGCTCCTGCTTCTCACAACTACAGAAGCTGACAATGGCTTCCAGTCCTTCGCAGGACATCAAAGCTACCTGTCACTATGGTCATGTAATCCCTCAGCGAATGTTAAGGCTCCTGCACAAATGTCACACCCCAAGACAGGTGGCCCATGTCAGCTAACGCCAGCAATCAAGATATCAGGTCTACAGCTGAGCTATGAACACCTTTCACAAATCAGGGGTAAATAGCAACGAGGTATGTAGCTGAGCTAACTGTTCACCTGATTTTTAGCACTAATGTATACCTAGAAAGGCAAAAAAGCAGCTAGAGATCCTGGAATCAAGCCAGACCTGTCTGGATATATTGTTTCCTTTTGATAAAGCTGGAAAAAGCCTTGGGCACAAAGGGAATTTAACTATTTGTGATACTTTGTTTCTTAAAGAATACCTGTTAAAGCATAACGAAAAAAAAGACTATCCAAAGAAAATATGAAAAAGGGTTAAAACTGTAATTCAAAGTGTTAGGTTCATGATATTTGTTATGAATAATTCAAAATAAAAAATGAAAACATAATTGTCCTCCAGGACTGGGGGAAAAAGTTTAAAAAGAGAAGAAAACAGCTCCTTGATATACGGAGTCTTAAAGATGCTTATCAGTATTTTATTACTTGATTTAAATATTAACTGGTAAAAAAAGTAAAACAGATTTGATAATTTTATCAAAAATAACTTTAAGGCTTAAGTTATTTAATTACCAGAACTTTTATTTCTTAAACGAGAGGGAAGAGTTTGGTTAAAAATGAATATATATAAAATAAATGAAGGTGGTGAGGCAACCAAGAACATCTCAAAGTGAGTTCAGGTTGGGTGTGGTGGTTCATGCCTATAATCCCAGCAGTTTGGGAGGCTGAAGTTGGAGGACTGCTTGAGTCCCAGAGTTCCAGACCAGTCTGAGCAACATAGATCTCGACATAAAATAAAAAAATTAGCCAAGTGTAGTGGCATGTGCCTATAATCATAGCTATTTGGAGGCTGAGATGGAAGGACTGCCTGAGCCCAGGAGGTCGAGGCTGCGGTAAGCCATGATCTGTGCCACTGCACTCCAGCCCAGGCGATATATAGTGAGACCCTAACTACTCAAAAAAAAAAAAAAAGTCAGTTAAAAAAGGCACAGTAGTAGTCCTGATTCCTGACTCAATTGATCACTTTAAATCTAAAATACAAGGAATTTTTTATTTCTAGTAAAATAAAATTCCTATCAGGGTATAAATTACTTTCCTTGACATCAGCACTTTATACAGGTGACTCAAGATAACTCAGGGGAAAGCATATGTCATGATGATATGATCCCTAAATGTACTTACTTTTCAACAACTGCCTTGGTCTGATCCCGAGCGATGCCAACATAGTGATCAATCTGGGTCTTTAAGAAAGGCAAGTAGACTTTAGTTGTGACAACACGTACATTAACAATTTTCTTGAAGGCACTGTTCTTTTGTCTAGTTTACCAATTTTTTTTTTTTTTGAGTGGAGTCTCACTGTCACCCCAACTGGAGTGCAGTGGCCGCTCCCGGCCACCGCAGCCTTGACCTGCTGGGCTCTGGCGATCCTTCCGCCTCAGCCTTCCAGGTAGCTGGAACTATAGGCGTGCGCTACCACGCCTGGCTATTTTTGATTTATTGCGGCCACTGCACTCCAGTCTGGGCGACGGAATGAAACTCCAACTCAAAAAAAAACAAAACAAAGAAACAAACAAACAAAAAAAACCCTTCCTAGTTTTAGACTTCAAATTATTCCATTAACATTCCACACTTGGTAAAGTAAAAATCATTCATCTTTTAAAGAGCTAAGTCTTCCTGGGTAGGTATTTCCTTTAGAGACCCTGGAGCACACAGCATTTCCTGAATACTCAAACTGTATGTCTAATATATATTCTGCAGTCATAAGCATGCTAAGGCTGTGGGGTAAGACCAATCCATTTAATGCTAGAAGGCAAAGAAGTCTATGGGTGGATGAGTTAATCCACAAGGAATAACTTCGTAGCATCTATATACTCAGTATACATCATTCCATGAGGTGAACATCTGTTCACACTGATGGGTTCCCTTAATAATCTACAGTTTAGCTGGGCTCGGTGGCTCAGCCTATAATCCTGCGCCTTTGGGAGGCTGAGGTGAGTGGATTGCCTGAGCCCGTGGGTTCGTGACCCGCCTGGGCAACTTGAGACCTCATCTCTACAATAAATCAAAAATTAGCTGGGTGTGGCAGCACACGCCTGTAGTTCTGGCTACTTGGAAGGCTGGGACGGAAGGATCACCGGAGCCCAGCAGGTCGAGGTTGTGGTGGCCGGGAGCGGCCACTGCACTCCAGTCTGGGTGACAGAGTGAGACTCCAACTCAAAAAAAAAAAAAAACTAAAGTTTAAGTTTCTTTGTAACCCACGTGTTAGTCCTTCAAGAATTTTTTTCAACTTATTATTTCTGAACAGTCAATGCATCCATGTGATAAAAGCTCAAAAAGCACAAAACAAGGTGTATAAAAAATAAGTCTCGATCTTTCCTAGATTTCCAGTTTCTTTCCTTGTAGGTAACCACTGCTACTCATTTCTTGTAGACACCTGACTTACAAAGTAGATTGTAGAAATGGTTATGGAAAGACTGCTGCGAACTTTCAACATCTCAAAAACGAAATAAGCCGGGCTTGGTGGCTCAGCCTGTAATCCTGCGCCTTTGGGAGGCTGAGGTGAGTGGATTGCCTGAGCCCGCGGGTTCGAGACCCGCCTGGGCAGGCAAGACCTCATCTCTACAATAAATCAAAAAAAAAAAATCAGCCGGGCGTCGTAGCGCATGCCTATAATTCTGGCTACTGGAAGGCTGAGGCGGAAGGATCGCCAGAGCCCAGCAGGTCGAGGCTGCAGTGGCTGGGAGCGGCCACTGCACTCCAGTCTGGGCGACAGAGTGAAACTCCAACTCAAAAAAAAAGAAATAAAACTGGTCATGCTGGCACATATGATTCGGAACAGACAAACACTTACCTTGTACTTCTCATAGACAATCGGGACACTGAAAATGAGCAGTTCGGCTGTAAGACAGAAGCAAGTGTAAATGTGAGACAGTCACAGTCTCAAGACTGAGTAACACAGACATTTTTCCTCATGAAAGATACGGAAACACAGATCCTCCTCAAAATGAGAAATCCCAGCTGCAGCTGCCCATTAAGGCCAGTTAGATAAAAAGAGGTAAGTTGGAGTAGTACTTACTAAAAAAACCCAAAAGACAAACAAAAAACCTCTCCAGGTACACAGGTTATTTGTACCACAAATAACAATTTCCAAATTACAAAAATGGTTTCTGTAAATAAGAGCCCCATATTTAAACCTAATATAGACACATCTCCTTTACCTCCAGCTGTTTTGCTATTTCTTTATAATTGGGACCAATAAACCTATGACCACAACCAGGTTCCTACAGTACCTACTTCCAGGTCTCTGGATGCTAAAGGCTGGGCCACACAGGGCAATCCTTTCAGGACCCCTCCTTCTGCTGGGAGTTTTTCTATCCTCTAACAAATTCCTACTTGGAAAAAAAAAAGGCTGCGTCATGCAGAATGAGTGCAGTCAAACTAGGCATTCTCCTCTCTCTTATTCTTACAAATTACTTCAAAGAGCATGGAGACATTTCCTTGCCATCTTACCAAGAATCAGAAGGGTGATTCCATTAAAAACGGCACCAACATAGGTCATCAGCCACATGAAGACAGCCAGCTGTGGAAGCAAAATTCAGATTAACTGATGCCACTGTCTTCCAGCTAATTAAGTCTGCATAAACTTAGTGATGTCTGACACGAGCAATTTAAAAAAAAAGGGTTCCCCCAAGTATGCTGTACATATTTAAGGGTACACAAAAGAATTCTGTAGTTCTCTTAGACCAAAGACAGAGGGTACCTGCAACGCCACCAGTTCTGATGTCTGTTTCCCAGCAAGAGGCAGCACCTTTCTCTAATGACGCCTATCCCCACTTCTACAGATTGAGATGAACAAATGCTCATTTTTGCCTGATAAAACCCTATGTACTGTTTCTCCACTGAATTATAACCCCGTCCCTGGTTTTTCTTAGTCTCACCACCAAAAGCTGCAAAATCAACTAACCTTCAAGGAGTCAACCAGATCTTCCACCAGAAAGAGACGAATGATAAGTTTCAGGGCCCTGTTGACATGCACCATGGCAGCATTCATGTAGTTGTGGAAGGCTTCTGAGGACAGAGTGATGTCTACATCCAGGTAAGCTCTTCCAGAAGAAGAAGAAACAGTCACACATTTGACATGGAAGGCCATTTTCTGCTGGCACAGCAGTTCTTTAGAATCTGAAATGAGCCTCCAGGGCACTTTAAACATCTGTAGGCGCATTCTTTGCTGTCATGGGTTGGGGTGAGGACACACTGTCATGGGGTGGGCAGAGGCAAAGATGCCAGATGTCTACAAAGTGTGGGACAGTCATGCACAATTAAGAACTGTCTTATAGGCCGGGCTTGGTGGCTCAGCCTATAATCCCAGCGCTTTGGGAGGCCGAGGTGAGTGAGTTGCCTGAGCCTGCGGGTTCAAGACCCGCCTGGGCAACTTGGCGAGACCTCATCTCTACAATAAATCAAAAATTAGCCGGGCATGGTAGCGTGCGCCTGTAGTTCTAGCTACTTGGAAGGCTGAGGTGGAGCCCAGCAGGTCAAGGCTGGAGTGGCTGGAAGGGGCCACTACACTCCAGTCTGGGTGACAGAGTGAGACTCCAACTAAAAAAACAAAAAAAACAAAAAAAAACTGTCCTATGTTCTGCATAACTTTTACTGCCTCATTGGCTATTCATGAAGTCAACCTATTTATAATCAATGGCCCAGGATACATAAAAATAAGGTATTTTCTCAACAGTTTTAAAGTAATCTAGATTTTCTAAAACTGTATTTTGTTTATGGTAAAACTTCACTAATTTTTTTTCTGCAAGTTTGGAAAACTACATCCGTATTGGTGATTGTACAGGTAGGTCCAAGTATCTGACTTCTTATGCTTTTTAGTGTAGTCATGGCCAAGCAATTAAATGCTGACCAAAATACACACTACTTCATTATAAATGGCTTTCTTTGTTTTGAGTTGGAGTCTCACTGTCGCCCAGACTGGCGTGCAGTGGTCGCTCCTGGCCACTGCAGCCTCGACCTGCTGGGCTCCAGTGATCCTTCCGCCTCAGCCTTCCAAGTAGCTGGAACTACAGGTGCATGCTACTATGCTCGGCTAATTTTTTTGATTTATTGTAGAGATGAGGTCTCACCTGCCCAGGAGGGTCTCGAACCTGCGGGCTCAGGCAATCCATTCACCTCAGCCTCCCAAAGGTGTGCGATTACAGGCTGAGCCACCGAGCCCAGCTATAAATGGCTTTCTATCTTATCACATCTTTATATTACTGCTATGATCTATTAAAAAAAAATTTTTTTTTTTTTGAGTTGGAGTCTCACTCTGTCGCCCAGACTGGAGTGCAGCGGCCGCTCCCGGCCACCGCAGCCTCGACCTGCTGGGTTCCGACGATCCTTCTGCCTCAGCCTTCTGAGTAGCCGGAATTACAGGCATGCGCTACCATGCCCGGCTGATTTTTTGATCTGTTGTAGAGATGAGGTCTCGCCAAGTTGCCCAGGCGGGTCTCGAACCCACGGGCTCAGGCAATCCACTCACCTCAGCCTCCCAAAGTGCTGGGATTACAGGTTGAGCTACCGAGCCCGGCTTAAAAAATTTTTTTAAAAATCCTTTTAGAAGCCAGGCTCGGTGGCTCAGCCTGTAATCCTGCGCTTTGGGAGGCTGAGGTGAATGGATTGCCTGAGCCGGCGGGTTTGAGACCCACCTGGGCAACTTGGCCAGACTTCATCTCTACAAGAAATCAAAAAAATTAGCCGAGCATGGTAGCGCACACCTGTAGTTTCAGCTACTTGGAAGGCTGAGGTGGAAGGATTGCTAAAGCCCAATAGGTCGAGGTTGCTGTGGCCGGGAGTGTGCCACTGCACTCCAGTCTGGGCGACAGAGTGAGACTCCGACTCAAAAAAAAAAAAAAATCCTTTTAGAGATGAAGTCTCACTATACTGCCAAGACAGGCACGTAGTGGCTATTTACAGCCACGATCATAGCTCACTGCAGCCTTAAACTCCTGGCCTCAAGTGACTGTCCTGTCTCAGCCTCCCGAGCAGCTGGTACTACAAGTGTTGCCACAATTCCTGGCTCCATGACTTATTTTTTTGAAAGTTATATTTGCAGACAGATTACATTATCTGTAAATTCCATTTCAAAACAATCAAGAAGGCATTATAAAACATTTGTTTAAAAAGAAAACAAATTAACATCCTTTACCTAGCTTAAAAAAACCCAAAAGCAAAAAAAGAGAGTGAAGATATCAAATCTGATAGAGCTTAAAACCACAGAAGACAGGTGCTCATCACTTGTGCATTCATTCAATATTTACTGCATGCCTACAGTCTACAAGATACTCTGCCAGGTGCTGGGATGTCAGGACAGATAAGACAACTCCTGCCTTAGAAGCCTTCAGTATTGTGGGGAAAGCAGGAGAGTAATAGGCATGCTTTCCTTTCTACCTATTAAGATAATATTTACTATCTAACATAAAAGCTATAAAAACTAGATGCTATAATTAATACAACTTAGCAAAATGCATTTTATAAGTCCACATATAATGTAATGCAAAAGAGGGAGGAAAACTGTTAAGAAATCTATCTGAGTTTATTGCAAAACAGTAAAATTTATTCACTCATTCAACAACTATTGATTAATTAAAACTAATTTGCGGCCAGGCTCGGTAGCTCAGCTTGTAATCCCAGCACTTTGGGAGGCCGAGGCGAGTGGATTGCCTGAGCCTGTGGGTTCGAGACCCACCCGGGCAACTTGGTGAGACCTCATCTCTACAATAAATCAAAAATTAGCCGGGTGTGGTAGCGCACGCCTGTAGTTCTGGCTACTTGGAAGGCTGAGGCGGAAGAATCGCCGGAGCCCAGCAGGTCGAGGCTGCGGTGGCCGGGAGCGTGCCACTGAACTCCAGTCTGGGCGACGGAGTAAGACTCCGATTAAAAACAACAACAACAAAAAACACCAAAACTAATTTGCAACCAAACTTTTAATGCTACATATAGTTTAAGTGATTCCTTTTCTTTTCTCCAAGAGAAAATACAAGGAGCAGAGCTACAGCCAGGAGCCTAAACTGTTGTCATCCTGAGAGGTCACAGCAGGGTCTCTTTCTCTATGAGAAACAAATTGTTAAAAAACTGTGATATGCTAATGTTGAAGTTAAACATTTTTATGTGCTAAGAATCTCAAGAGAAAAGTGTGAAGAAAACGTTAAAGTCCAGCTGGGTGCAGTAATCTCAGCACTTTGGGAGGAGGAGGTGAGGAGATTGCCTAAGCTTAGGGGTTTGAGTCAGCACAGGGCAACTTGGCAAGACCTCATCTCTACAATAAACCAAAAAATTAGCTGGGCATGGTGGCGCACACCTGTAGTCCCAGTTACTTGGAAGGCTGAGGCAGAAGGATTGCATGAGCCTAGCAGGTTGAGGCTGCAGTAGCTGTGACTGTGCTACCGCACTCCAGTCTGGGTAACAGAGTGAGATTCTGACTCAAAAATAAACAAACGAACCAATCAACCAACAAATAGTTAAAGCCCAATCAGAAAAGCTAGCAACTGCAGCCTAGAAACGCATGACTATTGAGTTCATTAAGACATGCCTCTGGTATAAACTAAGAGAGAGATAAGAAGGAAAGCAGTAACAAAACCAAGAGTAAACAGAGCTCTGGATTTCCAAAGGCATAGCCTCAACACCACATTTCAGAACTTAATTATATGGGGGGCTGCTCTAGGTGCTGGGCCTTCCCTACCATGCTCTAAAGAAGAATTTAGTGTCTTCTTTGGACCTTAAGTATAAGCCTC
Organism: Cephalopachus bancanus; assembly: GCA_027257055.1. Classification (NCBI taxonomy): domain Eukaryota; kingdom Metazoa; phylum Chordata; class Mammalia; order Primates; family Tarsiidae; genus Cephalopachus; species Cephalopachus bancanus. Next base: position 299,045 of record JAPVLO010000956.1, on the reverse strand, counting down.
TAGTTTGTCAAAAAGTTATTGGCTCCTAATCTGACCACTGCTTACAGAGCTCCCAAGGTCTCTAGTTGATGTTTAGGCCACCCGTCAGCTGCCTTATGGCCCATAATTCTTGATATTTAGTCAGCTCTGATTTTTAGATCTGATCAGCCTCCATGAACCCCCCACCAACATGTAGAATGTTGCTCACAAAACTTTAACTCACTTGAATGGATGGCCTTCTTCTGACTTCTGTACAGCTTGGATAACAGACTTGTAGACCCTGAAGCTGATGGTGACAGAGAGAAGAGCCAGGATGAGGTAAGAAATCACACTGATGACACTGAAAGCTGCCAGGGAAAGCAGCATGATCAGTGTGGTGCCAAAGACAAACCCCGTCTTCTTCACATCTCGCCAGAAAATCAGATCGTGCACTGTCAGAAGAAAAGGGAATACAGGTTATAAGAATGATCACAGCCACTGTGACTTGCATGATCTGTGGAGCCTCACACTAGCATACAAATACAGGTATACCCCACTTGAAGGAAAAAAAAACCATATATATATATACATACATATATGTATATATTTCTGGCCTCAAACTCCTGGGTTCAAGTGATCTTCCTGCTTCAACTTCCTGAGCAGCTGGGATTACAAGTGCGTGCCACCACACTTGGCTCTAACACCATCTTGAAAATGAAAATCAAATTATGCAAAAGGTTCCTCCACTATACCAAATAGGTTTCAAGAAAGGTTTATGAGCTTATTTCAGCTATGGAAGTACACTGGGGTAAAGTGTCATTTACCTTAAATGATCTGCAAAAAGAATGATAAAGCAAGTAGGGCAAAACCGTGTTAATGGTTGACTTAATTAAACAAACCCTGCCTATAAATTAGTCAGGTGAATAGACCATAAAGCCAAAGCTATCTTGAAAAGTGTAACTTGGGACAGGGGCAAAGAAAGGGTAAATGAAAACAGAACAAGCTTTATGAGTGCTACTTGCAATGAAACACCAGTCTGTACATTAATCTGAAGAGAACACAGGAAGATTTATGGAAAGGAGACCATGTAACTATCCAAACTACAATACTTTTAAAAGTGAGTGGGGCACTATTCATAATGAGGTCAAGAAATGGGTGTAAGCCGGGCCTTACGATTGCAGACGTCCACACTGGGAAAGTCTAAGTTCTTTCACTTAAAGACCCCAACACTTGGAATGGCAGCTGATGGCAGATACCTCTAGTCTAGCAATGGCACTGTTCTTTCATTTCCAATCCTTGAAAACTGACTTCACCACTCACAGCCCTCCCTGGACTTTCCTCCCAGTCACGCTTTTGCTCACAAAGAAGAGCAAGGGCTTTGGAACTGAGAGACAGTCTGAGTCTCAGTCATTCTAAACACATTACTTAAATCTCTCCAAGCCTCCATTTCTGCATCTGGAAAATGAAGAAAGTGGCATCTGCTTCCTAGAATTGTTGGAGGGAGTGCAGAAGGCTAAAACACAGAATGCTCAGCATCGTAACTGACACACAGTCAACTTTCACTATAATCCAAATAAGGCTAGCCCAAAAGACTAGACTGTGATTTGAGATAAAATGAACCTATATTCAGGTAGACAATCTCTCCCGAAATCATTTCTCTGAAGCCTAACCTTGCGAAGGCCAAAGAAACTTGAGTTAAAAAAAATAAAAACAACCAGTAAAACCATGCTGATTGTAAAGAAGTAAAGTAGTACAGGCTGGTTCAGAGATTCTGGCTAAGGGATGTGACTTCCTAGAACGAAGAGGTATTATGATTCCTGGTGGGAAGAGAAACCAGAGGGATGGTATAAAGGAGAGCCTGAACAGGAGAAATGAACAGAATGCTGCCTACTTAAGAAGATAAATGCAGGAGAATTCCTACAGTCAGAGTCCAAGTATGTATGGGTCAGAGTTCATATTGCTACAAGACCAGTTTCAACACAGAACGCTTAGAGGTTCAACATCACCAGTAGTGTAACAAATTAGTATCACGTGCCTCCGGATGAAATGCACTGGGAGGGACACGACATCATGTCAACAACATTCCTACTCATAACATGTAACCCGAATCTAATAAGAAAATACCAGACAAACTCAGATTGAGAAATAATCTGCAAAACAACTGGCCTGGCTGAGCTTGGTGGCTCACGCCTGTAACTCCAGCACTTTGGGAGGCTAAGGCAGGAGAACTGCTTGAGGCCAGGAGTTCAAGACAAGCCTGGGCAACATAGCAAGATCTCCTCTCTACAAAAAAAATAAAAATTAAAAAAAATGAGCTGAGCATGGTGGCACGTGCCTGTAGTCTCAGCTACTCAGGAGGCTGAGGCAGAGGAAATGCCGGAGCCCAGAAGGTCTAGGCTGCGGTGAGCTGTGACCGTGACACTGCACTCCAGCCTGGGTGACAGAGTGAGACTCCAACCCAAAAAAAGCAAAACTGGCCTGTATTCTTCAAAATATTAATGGTGTGCAAGAGCAAAAAAGGCTGAGGAACTTAATTCTCTGAATCCTAATTCTCAGATTAAAGGAGAGTCAGGAGACATGACAACACAAAGTATAATCCTAGACTGGACTTTGGATAAGGAGGTAACAACAACTATAAAGATATCACTGAGACAATGGTTGAAATTTGAATGTGGGCTGTATAACTGATGCAAGTACTGTATCTATGTTAAATTTCCTAAATTATTGTTAAATTTCCCTAACTGCTTTGCGTGGTGGCTCACACCTATAATCCCAGCACTTTGGGAGGCCAAGGTGAGAGGACTGCCTGAGCCTGCCAGTTCAAGACCAGCCTGGGCAACTTGGTGACCTCATCTCTACATCCACAAACTAGTCGAGTGTGGTGGTGTGCACCTGTGGTTCCAGCTATTTGGGAGGCTGAGGCGGAAGGATCTCCTGAGCCCAGCAGGTTGAAGCTGCAGTGGCTGTGAGTGAGCCACTGTACTCCAGCCGGGGCGACAGAGACTCCAACTCAAAAAAAGAAAATTAAGACAAACAACAAAAATGTTCCTGTTCAAAGGAAATACCCTACAAACAAGGGGTAAAGAGGTATAATGTTCTCAACCGATTCTTAGATGGTGCAGGAAAACACAAATGTCTTTACAGAGAGAGCGGGAATGACAAAGCACATGTGGACAAATGTTAGCAACTGATGAGCCAGGGTGAAGCTGATGTGAAAGTTTCTTGTACTGGGCTTGTGATTCTTCTGTGTATTTGCAGACAGTCAGAAAGAGAAAAAGAAAGGCTTAGAGGAGAAATCTGGGGTCCAGAGAGAAAAGGATCTTCATGTTTCAGAGACGAAAAGGGGAATAAGGAAGATATGTGCCTAAATGCAAATTAGAAATTTCTACCTTTGTGGAAATTAGAAAAAGCCACCCTATCCTAGTGAACGTTACTGCCACCTGCTGGAAAACTGTCATAAGAAACTTTATTTATTTATTTATTTTATTTTAAATTGTGGGGTACAATTCAGGGCTAGGTATACAAATATTCATTGTGCAGGTACCCTTGTTGATGAGGTGTGCCCCCCTTCCCCAGGCAGTCTCCCACTACTGCCAATAAGAAATCTCCAAACCTACAAAGACAACACATGTGAGCAGTGCACAATGCACAAACTGCACAGTATTATTGAAAGCCCTGAACTCAGCATCAAAATCAACAGTAAAGTCAGGCGCAGAGGCTCATGCCTGTAATTCCAGCACTTTGGGAAGTCAAGACGAGAGAGAACAGCCTGAGCAACTTGGTGAGACCTTGTCTCTACAATAAACCAAAAATTAGCTGAGTGTGGTGGTGCATGCCTGTAGTTCCAGCTACCAGGAAGGTCGAGATGGATGGATCGCCTGAGTCCAGCAGGTCAAGGCTGCGGTGGCCATGAGTGTGTCGGTCTGGATGGCAGAGTGAGACTCCAACTCAAAAAAAAAAAAAAAATCAATGGTAGAATTATGATCTGGGCTAGAAGGGAGACATTATGATTGAAAGGGGGAGAGTAGGCTGGGCATGGTGGCTGAGCCTATAATCCCAACACTTTGGGAGGCCAAGGTGAGGGGGGATTGTCTGAGCCCACGGGTTCGAGACCAGCCTGGGCAGCTTGGTGGGACCGTGTCTCTACAGTAAATCAAAAAATTAGCTGGGCGTGGTGGCACACACCTGTAGTTCCGGCTACTTGGAAGGCTGAGGCAGAAGGCTCGCGGAAGCCCAGCAGGTGGAGGTTGCCGTGGCCATGAGTGTGCCATTGCCCTCCAGTTTGGGTAATAGAGTGAGACTCTGACTGGGGGGGGTACTTCTGCTCCTGAGATTGAAAACCAACCAATCAGCTCACAGCTAGTGCTAGCCAATGAGCTCAATCTTAGAGCTCTATAAGGACCAGGTTTTGGCCCCAGACTGGCAACCCCTCGGGCCCCCTCCCGCTCTGGAAGCTTTCCTGTCCTCTCAATAGTTCCTGCTTTCTCAACAACGACAACAAAAAGAAAGAAACAGGGACAGTAGAGGAAGGGCCTGCAAGAGAGGGTCCAATGCATCCAACCTCAGTGGACAGCTCTGCCCCCAACTCCCATGGCTTGCTACTGACTTCATTTCAGGTCTTGGGTCAGGGCTATTCCTCAGAGACTGCCCACCATACCCAACATCCCCTCCTTTTACAACTCTTTATCCCCTTATCTGGCTTTATTTTTCTTTAGCACACGTACCACTTTATTTATTTGAGGCAGGCTCTTCCTATCTGTTGCTGAACGCTTAAACAAGGGCCAAGCTAATGACCAAAAGACAGCAAAACCACAATTTCCATTTGTTTCCTGATTATCCTCTCAAACTAATCAAATTTCTGCACACGAATCTATCAAATACAGTAGACTAAAGATTTTTAGTACAGAACACCAAAGAAAGGAAACTGGCATGGTCTTTGGAAACTTTTTCCTCTCTAATCCCTTGGGGAAAGAGCTAGGCGGATGAAAAACATGTGAAAAAGCGAGAAATGGGGCAGTTGCCAAAAGTTTAAAATGTGAGGTCACCAGACATCCACTAGTCAGTCATGCAGCACATAATGATGTTTTAGTCAACAATGGACCATATACGACCACGGTCCCATAAGTTTATAATACTGTATTCCTTTATGCAGAGATATACCAATACTTACCCTTGTGGTACGACTGCCTACAGTATTCAGTACAGTAACATGCTGTACAGATTCAGAGTCTCTGGGCAACAGGCTACACCATATTGCCCAGGTGTATAGTAGCAGTATACTGTCTAGGTTTGTGTAAGTACATTCTATGACCTCTGAAAGTGATGAAATTGAGCCGGGCTCGGTAGCTCAGCCTGTAATCCCGTGCCTTGGGAAGCTGAGGTGAGTGGATTGCCTGAGCCCGCGGGTTCGAGACCCGCCTGGGCAACTTGGCAAGACCTCATCTCTACAATAAATCAAAAACTAGCTGGGCGTGGTAGCGCGTGCCTATAGTTCCAGCTACTTGGAAGGCTGAAGCGGAAGGATCGCTGGGAGCCCAGCAGGTCAAAGCTGTGGTGGCCGGGAGCATGCCACTGCACTCCAGTCTGGGCAACAGAGTGAAACTCCAACTCAAAACAAACAAACAAACAAAAAACAAAGTGATGAAATCACTGAATGACACATTTTCCAGAATGTATCTCGCTGGCAATCAACGCATATTTTATTTTTGAGCCGGGGTCTCACTCTGTCCGCCAGGATGGAGTGCAGTAGCACAATCAAGGTTCACCACAGCCTCGACCTCCTGGGCTCCAGCAATCCTTCTGCCTCAGTCTCCTGAATAGCTGGGACTACAGGCGCATGCTACCATGCCAACTAATTTTTTTGATTTTTTGTAAAGACAGGGTCTTGCTATGTTGTCCAGGTTGGTACTGAACTCCTGGACTCGGGTAATTCTCCCACTTTGGCTTCCCAAAGTGCTGGGATTATAGGCTTTAGTCACTGGCACCTGGTTGACTTTTTTTTTTTGAGTAGGCATCTCACTCTGTTGCCCAGGCTGGAATGTGGTGGCATGCTCATGGCCACTGCAGCCTCAACCTGCTGGGCTCGAGATCCTTCCACCTCAGGCTTCCAAGTAGCTGGAACTACAGGCACGTGCCACCACGCCTGACTAATTTTTTGATTTACTGTAGACATGAGGTCTTGCCAAGTTGCCCAGGCTGGTCTCGAATCACTGGATTCAGGCAACTCTCTCGCCTCCACCTTCCAATGTGCTGGGATTACAGGTGTGAGTCACCACGCCTGGCTTGTACATCTTAAAATAGAAAATTCCTTCTATTTACCTGTGTTCATTTTCCTTCCTTTCCCACCTGTCTCTTCCTTCAAGTTATATTCAGTGCCTATCATGTGCCAGGCAAGTGCTAGGAACTGGAAATACAACAATGATGAAGGCAAACAAGATCCTTACTTATATTCCAAGGGGGGAAAGAAAGCAACCAGTAACAAGTTCACTTGCAACAGAGGCCCATAGGAAGGTAAATCCAGTGTGCTATGAGAATAATGTATGTGACATACGCACCACTTTAGACACATGGTCAGGAAACGTCTCTCAAGAGCTGACATGAAAGGCGAGACGTGAAGGATGAGAAAGAGCCGGCCAAGTAAAACGCCAAGGGACAGTATTCTAGGCTAAGGGACACACGCACAAGGACTTGTGGGGGGTGGGAGAGCCGCTTCGCAATGCTCAGGAAAGGCCAGAAGGCCAGTGTGGATGGTGCGTAGCCAGTGAGAGGTGAGTGGCATGAGCCAAGGCTGGAGACGCTGGCAGGGGCTAGATCGTGGAGCACTTTCACTGAGCAGGGAGTGCGTTAAGGACCTTGGATTGGCTTTTACCTCAGGTGCATGGTAAGACACTGAAGAATGTCAAGCAGGGAAGTACGATGTATCATTTTCAAAACAAAGAGGAGGAGGAACACTTTTCCACTGTACAGAAAGCAGACTGGCTGGGCTTGGTGGCTCAGCCTGTAATCCCACGCCTTTGGGAGGCTGAGGTGAGTGGATTGCCTGAGCCCGCGTGTTCGAGACCCGCCTAGGCAGCAAGACCTCATCTCTACAATAAATCAAAAAATTAGCCGGGCGTGGCAGCGCATGACTGTAATTCTGGCTACTTGGAAGGCTGAGGTGGAAGGATCGCCAGAGCCCAGCAGGTGCACTCCAGTCTGGGCGACAGAGTGAGACTGCAACCCCCCCAAAAAGGAAAGAAAATACAGGTGCAGATCTTCATGATCCTGGCTTAGGCAACATTTTCTTAGTTCTGACACTAAAAATACAATGATGAAAAAAATTGGATAAATTGGGCATCAAAATTATAAGCCTTTATGATGTAAATGGTTTCATCAAAAAAGTATCATTGATGTACACCTGATGAAAGGCACCCTCAAGATGAGAAAAAACATAGAATGAGAGATATAGTTGCAAGTTATATATCTCATAAGATACTTGTGTCCAGAATACACATACTATATTCAAAATTATATAACTCAATAATAAAAAGAAAAATAGCCCAATTGAAAAATGAACAAAGGATCCGAACAGGCATCTCTCCAAAGATACACAAATGGTCCATGAAGACATGAAGATGCTGAACTTCACTTGTCATTAAGGAAATTCAAGTCAAAACCATGGTGAACCCATTAGAATGGCTATAGTAAAACAACAACAAATATTAGCAAGGATGTAGAGAAATGAGAACCCTCATACGTTCCTAGTGGGACTGTAAAACAGTGCAGCACTTTGGAAAATAATCTGGCAGTTCCTCAAAAAGTTAAACAGAGTTGTGCTATGACCCAGTAATTCTACTCATAGGTAAGTACCACAGAAAAAGTAAAACATACAACAACACATGAACTTGTGTACACCAACATTCGTAGAAGAATTATTCATAGTAGCCAAACAGTGGAAATAATACAAAAGTCCATCAACCAGTAAATGGACAAACAAAATGCAGCTCATCCATAAAATGAAATCTTATTTATCAATAAAAAGGAATGAAGTCCTGGTGCTACGACATGGACGAATACTGAAAACATTAGGCTAAGAAAGAAGCCAATCACAAAAGTTCATATATTGTATGATTCTAGCAACAAAAAATATCTAGAATGAGAAATCCACAGAGATAGTAGATGAGCAGTTATTTAGGACTGGCTGGGATGATGATGGTGAAGAATGGGGAACAACTGGAAATGAATGTGGAGTTTCTTTTTTGGGAGAATTAACCTTTTCTAAAATTCGATAATGGTGATGGTTGCACAACTCTGTAGTTACAGCTATATTAAAAAATACCAGGCATGGTGGCTCACTCCTGTAACCCCAGCACTTTGGGAGGCTGAGGCAGGAGGATCACTTGAGCCCAGGTGCTTGAGGCTGCAGTGAGTCACGATCGTGCCACTGCATTCCAGCCTGGGTGACAGAGTGAGGTCCCATCTCAAATAAATACATACATACATATATATACAGTTAAAGTAAATATTTTTTTAAAATTGAACTATACACTCCATATTTTTTGAGTTGGGTCTTTCTAGGAATGCTGCCAGGATTAATGGGAAACAAGGCAGAAGTGCTCAGATCACTGCTGATTCGACAGTAACAGAATGGCAGCTACTGCTCATTTGACTGCCAATCTCTGCGACAAATATAACAGACGTTAAAGCTTCTACAGAGCACTAACACATCTTCCCTTTCCTCTTTTTTGCTAACAGGATACAAAGAAATGAAGATTGAGGATTTCAAAGGGTTCTTTTTAACAAAACCTATTTTAAAATATCAAGCTTCCACATAAACCTTTCTATGAAAATGGGCTGCACTGTCAGAACTATGATCAAATTGAGTGGTAAGTAAAGGATGGAAGGAGGCGGCGCATGCAGAGGTCAAGGCAGAATGACACGAGGTCTACAAGGCATGAGGAACTACACGGACACAGATTTGGGAGTTAGCAAAATGAAGGTGGCACTCTGAAGCCATGGGAACAGAAGAGATCACTTAGGGCACCTGAAATCCCACATCTTTTTTTTTGAGTTGGAGTCTCACTCTGTCGCCCAGGCTGGAGTGCAGTGGTACTCTCACGGCCACTGCAGCCTCAACCTTCCAAGTAGCTGGAACTGCATACACATGCTACCACGCCTGGCTAGTTTTTGTGATTTATTGTAGAGACAAGGTCTCACCAAGTTGCCCAGGCTGGTCTCGAATCCCTGGGTCAGGAAATCCTCTTGCCTCAGTCTCCAAAGTGCTGGGATTACAGGCTGAGAAATCCTACATATCAAAGAAGACATCCCCTTCACCTGACACTGTACTCTGATCAGAAAAGGGTTCTACCTCCAGCCACAAACCTAAGACAACGGCAGAAACAGGCCTCACTCTTCCTTCTCCCTCATCTCCTACTCAGCCACCCGGGTCAGTAAAGTACCTTCTTGAATGTACTTTATGAATCCGCCATAGGAAAATAAGATTTTAATTTTGATTAATATCCAGTAACAATTCTTAAACATTTTTATGACTATAATTTACCTTACATGAGAAGACTTTTTATTTTAGAATCATGGGGTATGAGAGGATTTGTTATATAAATTTACCGTGTGAAGGCAAGGTCTGGGCTTCTGACGAGCCAGTCTCACCCCGGTCGTAGGCACAGTACCCTAATGGATGCTTCTGGGTCCCTCATGCCCCTACCCTTCCTCTCTCCCTGATTAGTGCCTGGTGCCTGTTGTTCCCAGATGAGAAGACTCTTTACAGAAGACCGTCCAAACTTGTGGCTTTCAGCTGGGTGTGGCATGGGGAACAGGATGTGTGATGGGGTTAGGGTTAGGGCGTAGTATGTGACCTTTTCCAAGTTAAGAACAAATGATTGCTTGATTCTGATATGTCTCAAGTAGAAAATCACTGCTAAAGAGAGTCATTGGTACAGACAGGGAATGTCCTTTTTTGGGATGTCAATCTTACAGAGACACAATGATGTCTTGGCTAGTCTCTTCCTGAAGTCCCATAGGGAACTGACCCAAACTAGTTTAATGGGTAATGGAAAAATGAAAAGCTAAACGTTCTTAAAAGAACAAAGTCAGCATTACCTAACTTTTGGGGTTACAACTTTAATATACATACTACATAAACTAATTTTCAATTAAAAGACTTTACTTTAGCCGGGCTCGGTGGCTCAGCCTGTAATCCCACACCTTTGGGAGGCTGAGGTGAGTGGATTGCCTGAGCCCGCGGGTTTGAGACCTGCCTGGGCAACTTGGCGAGACCTCATCTCTATAAGAAGTCAAAAATCAGCTGGGCATGGTAGTGCGCTCCTGTAGTTCTGACTACTTGGAAGGCTGAGGCGGAAGGATCGCCGGAGCCCAGCAGGTCGAGGCTGCGGTGGCCGGGAGTGGCCACTGCACTTCAGTCTGGGTGACAGAGTGAGACTCCAACTCAAAAAAAATAAAAATAAATAAAAGACTTTACTTTCTTCTAGCTGCATCCAATACGTTTAACATCTTGTGATAAATTAGCTTGTTGTACTAATAATGCCCTTTATACTTAGAGTCTGTTTCAGTACATAGTATACCCTCTTTTATGACTCATTACTAATTTCCCAATTATCTTAAAATTTTTCTAATGGAAGATGATACATCTGCCAAGGAATGACTGTATTTACTACGAGTATTTATATTGCTGGTGGAATTATGAGTTATTTCTCCCTTTTTAATTTCCAAATCTTCCATAATGTGGTCATATTTACTTTTTTTTTTTTTTTTTGGTCAGGTGTCTCTGTCACCCAGGCTGAAGTACAGTGGCACGATCATGGCTCACCGCAGCCTTGACCTCATGGGCTCCGGTACTCCTTCAGTCTCAGTATCCTGTGTAGCCGGGACTACAGATGTGCGCAAACATACCTGGTTAAATTTTTTGAGTTAGAGTCTTACTCTGTTGCCCAGGCAGGAGCGCAGTGGCATGGTCACAGCCACCCCCTGTATCAGCCTGCTGGGCTCAGGCGATCCTTTCACCTCAGCCTTCCAAGTAGCCGGAATTACAGGCACGCGCTACCACGCCTGGCTCGCTTGCTTTATTTATTTATTGTAGAGACAAGTTCTCACACCAAGTTGCCCAGGCTGGTCTCGAACCCCTGGACTCAAGCAATCCTTTTGCCTCGGCCTCCCAAAGTGCTAGGATTACAGGAATGAGCCACCATGCCTGGCCTATTTTAAAAACGTTAAAGGATGTCTGTCTCTTGTCCATATTAAAGGATGCCAGGTGCAGTACCCAGATTACACCAAAAGAGGGCACGAACACATCTGATGGTAATCTCAGGCTCTAAGAAAAAAGAAATCAGTCTATGCCAATTCAAACAGGAACAGTAGTAATAAACCTTATCGATTTCTTATCCATCTATTTTATTACTGAATTTGGAGAAGTTCTTGGTTTGACTCTAGTCAGTCATTCCCAAAAGTCAATTGACTTTAACCTATTCTCGTAAGTATATACCTCAAAAGTAGAAAAGAAAAGCTGATTTCAAATACTCTGAAAATGAATAACTGTGAAGGAAATATCAAAGTTTAGTAGTCTATCAGCTTCATTTTTAAGAATAAATAGGGCTAGGCATGGTGGCTCATGCCTATAATCCCAGCACTTTGGGAGGCTGAGGAGAAAGGATCACTTGAGGCTAGGAGTTTGAGACCAGCCCGGACAATATAGCAGGATCTGTCTCTACCCCCAACTCCCCCCAAAAAAATTTTAGCTGGGTGTGGTGACAGTGGTCCCAGCTACTAAGAAGGCTGAGACTGGAGAATCACTTGAGTCACTGCATTCCAGCCTGGGTGACAGAGTAAGACTCTGTCTCTAAAATAAATAAATAAACAAATGCAACCAAAGAAAAGAATTCATGTGAAAATGTCTGGATCAGCCAGGCGCGGTGGCTCAGCCTGTAATCCCACGCCTTTGGGAGGCTGAGGTGAATGGATTGCCTGAGCCCGCGGGTTCGAGATCCGCCTGGGCAGCGAGACCTCATCTCTACAATAAATCAAAAAATCAGCCGGGCGTGATAGCGCATGCCTGTAATTCCGGCTACTTGGAAGGCTGAGGCGGAAGGATCGCCGGAATCCAGCAGGTCAAGGCTGCGGTGGCCGGGAGCGGCCACTGTACTCCAACCTGGGTGACAGAGTGAGACTCCAACTCAAAAAAAAAAAAAAAAGAAAATGTCTGGATCTTTTTCTTTACATAAATTCATAGTTCATATAAAGTTTAACTGTGTCTCCTTTATTAATGAACAGTTTCCTTTTCATGGTTACAAAGCTCAGTGCTTTTTTTTTTTTAGTTATTTCAGGCATTTAAAAAGATTCTTAGAGATGTGTTGTATATTAACAAATTCTGAAAAACTGTTGTACAGATTCTTGAAGATTTATTTATTTGTTTAGAGTCAGGGGTCTCTGCTGCCCAGACTGGAGAGCAGTGGCACCATCAAGGCCCACTACAGCTTTGACATCTTGGGCTCAGGCAGTCCTTCTGCCTCAGTCTCCCGAATAGCTGGGCCCACTGTCACCACACCTAGTTAATTTTTTTTTGCGGGGGGGGGAGGGTAAAGAGCAGTCTCACTATATTGTCAAGGCTGGTCAAACTCCTAGTTTCAAGTGATCCTCTTGCCTTGGCATCCCAATGTGCTGAGATTACAGGTGTGAGCCATCACACCGGGCTGAAGCCACTTTTGACTTGCAAAAGACATCAGATGATGTATTTGTTTGTATACTCAAATACAAATTTTGTGGCTGCTGAAATGGGTAATAGTCTGCTCTGCTACAGATTTATCCTTAACCAAAAAAATCCCCCTCAAAATGGCACAGAAGGATCACTGACAGAATACAAAGCTGTCACTGTCAAAGACAGACACACAGGCTTTTGGCCACAGACAAGTTTGGCAGCGGGCCAGAAAAATTTGTAGGAACCCCTTTCAAACTAACATTGTTCTCACACACTCAGAAAAAAATAGTTTTTCGTCCATTAAAATAACCTACCATCCCCTTTGCCCTCAATTTCAAATTTACAAAGCACAGAAAACAAAATGGCATTGTCTACCTCCCCAGTTGAATAGCTCAGTGGATCTAAAAATGAACTTTTAACCTTAGTTATCAAAAGAATATAATTAAGATAACAAATGCAATGCTGAATCATGATAAAAATGGATAAGGACACAAAACTCTGGCTTTAGTCTTCTGCCCTTTTTTCGCCTAGTAGATTTGGTGGTTGTCTGTACATGTTGGACAGCTACTAAATTCGCTAATTAATAAACTCCAAATTTAAGCCTCCAGAAGACATAAGATCCAGTCTAAACTTAAAATACGGCCGGGCTCGGTGGCTCAGCCTGTAATCCCGCGCCTTTGGGAGGCTGAGGTGAGTGGATTGCCCGAGCCCGCGGGTTCGAGACCCACCTGGGCAGCAAGATCTCATCTCTACAATAAAATCAAAAAATTAGCCGGGCGTGGTAGCGCATGCCTGTAGTTCTGGCTACTTGGAAGGCTGAGGTGGAAGAATTGCCCAGCAGGTCGAGGCTGCGGTGGCCGGGAGCGGCCACTGCACTACAGTCTGGGCGACAGAGTGAGACTCCAACTCAAAACAAACAAACAAAAAACAGAGTTAACTGCTAACAACTGGGCAAAAGTCCAGTGAAGTTTAAAAAGTGATTTAATGTCCTTTGTACATATTTATTTCTAATTCCATGCTCTAAGCTAATCAGGTACACCAACATATTTCTCCTAAGGTTGTGTGTGATGCACTGGACTTGTGTCTTTGACGTTATGTTAAGTAATGCAGAGAAGTAGCATGGCTTCAGACTGTAACGAAATGTGGTATGAAACCAATTATTTTCTTTAAAAAAACCCGATAGTCTCTAAACTCTTTTTTTTTTTTTTGGAGTCAGAGTATCACTCAGGTTGGAGTACAGTGGCACACTCATGGCAACAGCGACAGCAACTTTGACCTGCTGTGCTCAGGCGATCCTTCCACCTCAGCCTTCCAAGTAGCTGAAACCACAGGAATGTGCCACCATGCCCGGCTAATTTTTTTATTTACTGTGGAGCCGAGGTCTTGCTGTGTTGCCCAGCAATTTAAAAATTAGCTGGGCGTGGTGGCACGTGCCTGTAGCTCCAGCTATTTGGAAGGCTGAGGCAGAAGGATCACCTGAGCCCAGCAGGTCGAGGGTGAGGTGGCTATGAGTGTGCCATTGCCCTCCAGCCTGGGTGACTGAGTGAGACTCCAACTCACAAAAAAAAAAAAAAAGAAGAGAAAAAATGGAGGCAATATAAGACAATGAGGAAAAAAATTATTATTGTAGAGATGGGGTCTAACCATGTTGCACAGGCTGGTCTTGAACCCCTGAACTCAGGTAATCCTCTCGCCTCCGCACCCCACAGTACTGGGATTACAGGTATGAGCCACCATGCCCGGTAATCCTACTCATTTTAAAGAAATTAAGAGAGAAAAAGCCTTTAATATTTACCCAGATATTTATCACTTCCAGTGTTCTTCATTCCTTCCTGAAGGTCTCAGTTTCTATCTGGTATCACTTTCCTTTAATCAGAAGAATTTCTTTTAGCTTTTCTTGTGGTGCAGGTCTTCTGGTGAAAATTTTTTTTTAAATCTATGTCATTATTTTGCTTTTAATCCTGCAGGGTATTTTTGCTGAGTACAGAAACCTGGGCTGACAGTTTTTTTCCCCGTTTGGCACTTTAAAAGATGTTATTCCACTGTTTTCTGGCATCTGGAAGTAAGTTCTAATGATAATTATTATTACCCTGTAGGTGTCATTTTTCTCTAACTACTTCCAACATTTTCTCCTTTTCTTTGGTTTTTAGCAGTTTGAGTATGATATATTGTATAGGAAAGGGTTAACTCAGCAGGCCTGGAATGCCAGGCTCTGCCCAGGCCAGAGAAAGGTCTGTCTTAAGGACTGGCCCTTGGCTGGCTGCTAGGAGATGAGTACTGAGTCCTTGGAATATTTTGCCTAATAAGTGTTTTTGCAGGCCTGAGGTCTTGGCTGTATTATCCCAGCGTGCCCAGGCAAGTTTATCCTAACAATACAATTTATGGCCAACATATATTTTTGCTCTAGGGGTCTGAGTAGTTGAGTTGTCATGTGGGCACTGCATGCCATCCTGGACACCGAAGACTGAATGAGCTTCCTTCGTTGGCAACACCGCACGTGCTGTCACACATCATTGCAGAGGAATTAAGCACAGACTTGGGTGTCTCCACTGAACACCTGGAAACTTGCGCCTGATCTCCCCTAGACTTTATCCCAGGTGTTTTTTTTCTTTTTTTTGAGTTGGAGTCTCACTATGTCGCCCACACTGGAGTGCAGTGGTTACTCTTGGTCACTGCAGCCTCAACCTGCTGGGCTCCGGAGATCCTTCTGCCTCAGCCTTCCAAGTAGCCGGAACTAAGGGCGCGCGCTACCATGCCCGGCTAATTTTTTTATTTATTGTAGAGATGAGGTCTCGCCAAGTTGCCCAGGTGGGTCTCGAACCCGCGGGCTCAGGCAATCCACTCACCACAGCCTCCCAAAGCACAAGATTACAGGCTGAGCCACCGAGCCCAGCTTTTTTTTCAAGTGTCTTACTTAGTCACCCAGGCTGGATGAAGTGCAGTGGCATGATCACAATTACCTCAGCCTTGACCTACTGGGTTCAGGTAATCCTCCCACATCAGCCTTCCAAGTACCTGGGACTACAGGTACGCACCACCACACCTGGCTAGTTTTTTGATTTATTGTAGAGACAAGGTCTCACCACGTGGCTCAGGTTGGTTTCAAATTCCTGAACTCAGACAATCCTCTTGCCTCCGCCTCCAAAAGTGATGGGATTACAGGTGTGAACCGCCACATCACGCCCAGTCCCACGCGTCTTTTCCCTTTGCCAATTCAGATCTGTGTCCTTTTGCTATAATAAAATTGTTAACTATGAGTTTATAGTTAGGAGTTCTATGGATCCTTCTAGCAAATCATTAACCCCAAGGGTGATTTTGGGGACCCCTGAAATATATACAAAGATAGTTTTCTTTGTACTTATCCTAGCAGGTGTTTGCCAAGCTTCTTTAATCAGTAAATGTGCCTTTCATAAAATCTGAGAAGTTTCTGGGTATTTTATCTTCAAGCATGTCCTTCTCCTGTGTCTCACTTTCCTTCTGGGATTCCAATTATATGAGTTAGGTCTTTTGATATCATTCCACAGGGCCCTGAAGCTCTGGTGATATTTTTTATTTTATGCTTTTAAGATTGGAAAACATAGTTTATTTAGAAAGTAAATGGGGGGGGAGGGAGGGAAAGAGGGAGAGGAGATTCACCTTCCCAAGGTAGGGGAGGGGGCCAAAGCTAGGAAAACAATGGCAGCCAGAGGTCAATGAGCCAGTGGCAACACCAGAAGATATTTTTTAAAAATTTGTTTTCTTTCTATTCTTCAGATCGGATAGTCTTCTGTTATCTAGCATCAAATTCACTGACTTCTTCCCGTCATTTCCATTTTGCTGTTAAGGTCACCTGGTAGATTTTAATTTCAGCTGCTATATTTTACAGTTCTACAATTCCCACTTGACTCTTTTTTGTTTCTATTTCTAGGCCAAGATTTCCTTTCTTTTTATTCAGTGCAAGCATATTTCTCTTTACTTCAATGAGTGGTTTAAAAAAACTTCCTTAAGCTGGGCTCGGTGGCTCAGCCTGTAATCCCAGCACTTTGGGAGGCTGAGGTGAGTGGACTGCCTGAGCCCGTGGGTTCCAGATCCACCTGGGCAACTTGGCAAGACATCTCTACAATAAATTTTTTTAAAAATTAGCTGGGCGTGGTAGCGTGCGCCTGTAGTTCCAGCTACTTGGAAGACTGAGGTGGAAGGATCGCCGGAGCCCAGCAGGTCAAGGCTGCGGTGGCTGGGAGCGGCCACTGCACTCCAGTCTGGGCGACAGAGACTTCAACGCAAAAAAAAAAAAAAAAAAAAACACACACACACACACAAAAAACGTGCCTTGCAGTCCTGTCTCCTAATTCCAACATATGAAGTTAGTTTCTGTAGATTGTCTTTTCTCCCTTCAGATTGGGTTATATTTTCCTGGTTCTTAAAATGCTGTGTAGTCCTGGACATTGTAAATATTACATTATACAGCTTCTGGACTCTATTGTATTCCTCTGGAGAGTACTGATATTTTTGTTTCAGAGTGTAATTAAATTTGGTAGGACCCAAGCTGCAAACTTTTTTCTCTTAGAAACTCAAATCTCAGTTCAGTTATTTTATTCTTAGCTGAGCTCCTTATACTCTTTCATGCATATATGTGTTTCAGAGATTAAACAGAGAAGGTAGGTCAGGTGGTCATCAAAGAGGCCTTTAGTTTGGAAACAAATGTGACCATGAATGCTAACAATTATTGGACACTAATTCTACACATATAAATATGGGTGCATGCCTTTGTAATCTTTGTATCTTTCCACTTCTTAAAAAAAACACAAAACCTTTAACAACTTCTATGACTGTATAATCTACTGCATGTTTATATCATAATATACTCAACCAATCTCTAATTGTTAAGACAGATATTTGCCACCATCACAAACAGTACTACAATGAACATCATTGTGCTTATTTCTGCACTTAATTGTGTGTGTGTGTGTGTGTGTGTGTGTTAGAGTCTCACTCGGCTGCCCAGGCTGGAGCGCAGTGGCCCACTCATGGCTACCACAGCCTTGACCTGCTAGATTCAGGCGCTCCTTTCATTTCAACCTTCCAGGTAGCTGGAACTACAGGCCCATGCCACCACACCCAGCTAATTTTTTGATTTATTGTAGAGACGAGGTCTCACCAAGTTGCCCAGGATGGTCTCGAACCCCTGGGCTCAGGCAATTCTCTCACCTCCGACTCCCAAAGTACTGGGGTAATAGGCATGAGCCACCATGCCTGGCAATTTTTTTTTCTAGGATGAACTCCTAGAAACAAAATTGGTAGGGCAATTCTAGGTTTTCATTACATACTGCCAAACTACCTACCAGAAAGGTTACTAATTTACACACCTGCTAGCACACTTCATACCTATTTCCTTGCACTTTTGCCAGTGTGGATAGTAAGACACAAAAAATGATCTTCCTCAAATTAGGTGTGTGAGACAGAGATCTAATATTCCCCAACTATTAGAGTCTATCATACCATAATTACTGAGTAGCTAACTATAATATCATCACAAAGGTTTCATTAGGAACTGGTACATAATACGCCATAAAAGAGCAAAAGAAAAATACAATATCTACGAATCACAGAATTTGGTCGGTGACAAATATCCTGAACTTCCATAGCCTTTTTCATCTCTTACACTAAATAACTCAGTTGAGAATTCCTAATAATCAGCATTTACACAGTGCTTTATTTACCACAACACTATAAAGCAAGGCAAAAGAACGATACCACATTAACAAAGGAAGATGCTGAACCAATTAGCCTAGTTGCCTAAGGTCACACTAAAACAGGAATTTGCCAGAATTAGATACAGGAGTTCGAGAAGCCTAATCCCACATGCTTCATCACTCAGCAGTAACTGCCTGCAAGAATTATGACAACTCAGGAAGGAATCAAGAAGAGTGTACCAGAGCTAAAGAATTGTATTACTGAAATTATAATAAAGGTCATCCACTTCAACACCCTCACTTTCAAGAGATACAGAAATGGAGGTCTTTTTTTTTTTTTTTTTTTTTTGAGTTGGAGTCTGTCATCCAGACTGGAGTGCAGTGGCCGCTCCCGGCCACCGCAGCCTCGACCTGCTGGGTTCCGGCGACCCTTCGGCCTCAGCCTTCTGAGTAGCTGGAATTACAGGCATGCGCTATCACGCCCGGCTAATTTTTTTTTTTTTTTTTTGATTTATTGTAGAGATGAGGTCTTGCCAAGTTGCCCAGGCGGGTCTCGAACCCGCGGGCTCAGGCAATTCACTCACCTTGGCCTCCCAAAGCGTGGGATTACAGGTTGAGCCACCGAGCCTGGCCAAAATTGAGGTCTTAAAGGGATATGCAAGTTAATCAAAGCCATACTTCTAGGCACAGTAAAGCAAAAATTAGAATCTAGCACTCCTTTATTCAAGTTCAGCAAGCTTCCATTTAACTAGAGTATAACAGCCATCCTTAGCAAATATTTCAAAGTTTTGGGTTCATCAAAAGCCTTGATGTTTTCACTGATAATTATTAGCATATTATACATTCAACAAATAATTTTCCAGTACCTATTATGTGCCAGGCCCTATATTTGGTGCTAAGTCTGACTGAACAGGTACTGTATTATCTGCATTTTCACATTTAATCCTCACAATACCATTAAGGCTAAGTGCAATTATCTCTATTTTAAAGATTAAGACTTAAGAAGATTAAGAAGGCTACCCATGGTCTCCAGTCAGGAAATGCCTTTATGAAAAGTAAATGGTATAATCAAACACAAAATAAGTTTATCCTTGATAAAAATCTCATTTTTGTTGTAAATGCTATAATTCTGTGTATGACTTCAATCTGAATAAAGAATCTGTCATAAAAAAACGACAGATCCCTACACAGAACCTAACACAGATCGTACAGGAGCTACAGAACTTGGTATTAGATTAGAGGTTGAAAGGCCCTTGTGGAAGGCTTTTTTTTTTTTTTTTTTTTTTTTTAGTTGGAGTCTTACTCTGTCGCCCACACTGGAGTGCAGTGGCTGCTCCTGGCCACCACAGCCTCGACCTGCTGTGCTCCGGCGAACCTTCCGCCTCAGCCTTCCAAGTAGCTGGAACTACTGGTGCGCGCTACCACACCTCGCTAATTTTTTGATTTATTGTAGAGATAGTCTCGCCAAGTTGCCCAGGCAGGTCTCGAACCCACAGGCTCAGGCAATCCACTCACCTTGGCCTCCCAAGGCGCGGGATTACAGTCTGAGTCACCAAACCCGGCTTGTGGAGGGCTTTAAAGATCCCTTTTACCTTGTACTTTCCAAGACTCCAGAATAGACAGTACTTGTAGTAATCTAAGTGAAAGCCACTTGCTAGGAGAGCGATTGTTTCAAATAAATAGAAGACAAAAAGAAGGGCTTCTAATATCGTGTAATGAGTTTTGGCCCAAAGAATATTAAATAAGATCCAAAGTAGAAGAGTCTGAATTCTCTTAAATATTACTCACTAAATAGTACAATACCGGTTACCTACTTTCAGAGGATAAAATCTCTATAGTATATGATCAAATTAATTAAAAGTTTCATTTACTGCCTTTCCCAGTAGGAATTGCTTTATCTTTGATTGTGAAGATTTCAACAAGGCCCATATTAAAAAACCCAAGTGCTAAACAGGGGTTTTACGGAGATTTTAGAATAAGCTTCGTGATTAGGTAAGAACCTGCTATTCTTGAAAACAGCAATCACCCTAGGGCCAACCTATAAAGAAGAATATTGAAATATAACAGGAGCAAAATAAAAAACATTTTAAGGAAGATTAACTTTACAAAGTGGTCTCCTACTTTGGAAAATAACTGGCATCGGGAAACCAAATCAAGCAGTCTCTTAAAAAAACAGAAGAATCTGCCATTTCTCCACCATACGGTACATTTGTGTTCTAGCCATAATTGTGTAGCTATGAATCAGAGACTAAGAAAAACAGCACTCTGATAAGTAATCAATCACAGCAGAATTAACAACATGCAGTATTTCTAACGTAAATGGTTACCTGAGAGGTCTGTCAGGAGTCTTGCTAGGACATGCTTGTTTACCAGTTCAGTCTTGCTAGGGCTGGAAACAAAATCTACCCTGGTAGTTTCTTTGATAGCAGTGGGCATCTTGGAAATCCCAAGATCAGATCCTGTCTTGACATTATGTTCTAGGACGTCAGTCGATTTCTGTGGCCAAGATCTGGAGTGAATGTGGAAGTTTGCTTGCGTACTTCTTCAGAAGGAGATTCTACTTCACGCTGTGCAAAAGCTGACTTCTCCACCTGCCTTTCACCTAATTCTTTAAGGGCTTTGATTGTGAGCTGTTCTTGTTCTAAGTCAAGAGATGCTACTGGAGCACCTTGGGTAGGGAAAACGTCCAGCAGCTCACTTCCATTTGTTTCTGTGCTTTGTTCACTGTATTTGCTTTTAATGTCTTTAATTCCAGAACCACCTGACTCTCTTTCTTGCAAGACTCCTACAGAAAGAGTTGTCTTAAAGTCTGTCCTCTTCTCTGATACTACTTCAAAGGCATTTCCTTCACCCTGATCTACTCTTCCTTTCACTCTGGTTTCTGTGAAGGTCGCTATCAGGTTCTCTGGGGAGGAATCATCTATATCTTTAACGTTTTTCCCATGTAGTGACCCCAAACAGGCAGAAGTTTTCACACTGGGGTTCTCAGGAGAAACAGGCTTTTCTGAAACAACTTCGCTCATCCTATCCGACTGTTTCACATCTTCAGACAAGACATTCAACCTGGGTACCTGTGAACACGATGTCTCACCAACTGGACTCCTTCCAAGAACATCAGGCTGCCCATCACTGACCAACTCTTCAAAGTTTTTAGATGTTTTGTTTTCCCTCTTGCAATAGGGAATCTCTTTGACTTCTCTTTCACCTGTTTTTGCAACAGCACTTGGCATGGAAACAGGTTTTTCAGCCTGAATTTTGTTATTCGCAAATGATGTGTCTTCTGTGATATCCTCTATGACTGTATCATCAGACTCCCCAGAACTGTCAGCCTCTGTGATTTCTCCCAGCACAGAACTCTGCCAGTTCATTTCATCCTTCAGGTGCCCATCAGGGAGAACAACTTTCACTGCAGTCTCTCCAGAACCCAAAGAGTCATACTTTGCAAATGGAGACCCAAGGAACCCTGACTGGGTGTCATCTGGTTTCTGCACACTGTCTTGCACACCTTTGACACCAACTTCCTCTGTGGAATTCGGAGAGTCTAATGTAGGTTTTCCAGCAACAGCATTTCCTTGCATGAGAGGTGCCTCTGCCCAATCGTCTGTTGATTCAGTGATGGCAGTGCTCCCATTAACAGAACATACAGGGATTTTCTGATGAGTGTTAGTTTTAAGATTTACAACTGGAATTTCTGAATTACACTCACTCCGGTTAAGTCCTACAGTTTTTGTGATGGAGTCAGAAGATTTATCAGTCCACTGTTTCACTTGGGGAACCAAATCCCAGGTCAGTACTTCATTAGTAAAATTATGCATATCATTCACACATCTAGATACCTCTTCCAAAGCTGCAGTTGTGTGTGAAAACTGTCTATTGAGCAATGCAGAGATTGGATAACGCCCTGCCTCTTTATTTCTCAGTGGAAATACTTTGTCATTAGTCTCCGACATGTCTTCAGATAACTCTTTATCAGTGTGCATCAACCAGCTACCAAAATTATTTGTGCTCTCTTTGTAAGAGTCTTTAAATTCCCTGTCAAATGCTGCTTTGTCAATAATTACTTCAAATGGAGATTCAGGGGAATCCTTTTCAGTAATTCCACCTTCTGAAACTGTGGATGGGGACAAGGAATATGTACAGATGCCTTCTCCCTTAGACTGCTCAGCGGGTGGTTTCTCGGCTGTTAGCAAAGTGAATCTGACATCAGCGTCTAATGCAGTTTTATCTTTCCTATTCGGTACCTCATCTGGGTTCTTGGCTTCTTGGTCCTTATTTATTTGCTCTTCCATTTGACCAACTTCCTTTGAGGGAAAAGCAGAAAGCTCTGGGAAACAGGCTGGAAGACAAGGATGGTTACAGTGAACTCCAGCTATAAGAGAAACGGCAGAGTCTGCTAGGTTGTTGCTGGCCCCTTGAGGCTTTTCCATCTTTTTCATATCTAGAAGAGCCAGGTGGTCTTTTCCTTCTTTGGCTACAATAAGTTGGTTGCCTAACACTTTGCTTTTTTCTTCATGTTGTGTTGTAAGGTCAGTGTTACGCATTTCAGAAGATGAAAGAAAGGAAGAAGTTACAATTTCTGAAGGTGGCTCATCAGAGCAGAAAGAGCTCAATCCCTCTATGGTCAGAATTTCAAAGAAAAAAATTGTTCACCGGGTACAATGACACATTAGCTAGTCAGGCCAAGCAGCATGCTTAAAAAAAAATTATATAAATATATATATACACAGGATGTATATATACACACATAAACACGTAATAGAATAATGATCAAGAGTAATCCTACAAGACATGCATAAAATTGCTAATGGTGAAACAGAAAAGCCATATCATGCTACAGATTCCAAATGACAAAAAATTTCCACTGTAAAGATAGAGCATAAAGAAGGGTGATGAGATTGAGAAATCTAGGGACTTTTTCTTTTTTCTTTTGGTAGAGCTATTCAACAGAAGAAACTCCATATGAAACAAACAACATGACATTATGAAGCACTCATACACTTCCATCTGCAAGCTGAACAATTCAGAACACACAGTTCATATAAATCCACTGCTGCAGTGACTCACAATCTGAGAAGGAAAAAAGAAAAGAGGCCAGAGTTCTTTTATTTATTTATTTATTTTTGAGTTGGAGTCTCACTCTGTCACCAAGACTGGAGTGCAGTGGCCGCTCCCGGTCACCGCAGCCTCGACCTGCTGGGCCCCAGCAATCCTTCCGCCTCAGCCTTCCGAGTAGCTGGAACTACAGGTGTGCGCTACCACGCCCAGCTGATTTATTGTAGAGATGAGGTCTCACTGCCCAGGCGGCTCTTGAACCTGCGGGCTCAGGCAATCCACTCACCTCAGCCTCCCAAAGGCGCGGGATTACAGGCTGAGCCACTGAGCCCGGCTGAGGCCAGAGTTCTTTTTGATCTTTAGGAGATACAGAAGACTCTTTCTGAGCTCCAAAATGAGACTAGAATTATTCCACACTATCCTCAAGAAGGGTCCGTCTCATGTACAAATGGCCTCAATGTTCTAAACCAAAGGGCACTGAGAGGTATGGCTTGCTCCAACATCTCTCGCACCAACTTGCCATCTTAATCAGAATTGTACTGTGCAAATTGGTTTCTCAGGTGAAAATAGTGCTAACTCCAGAATTCCTTTTGCAATAGAAAATACCTTTCCTTCAAGTAATACATTAAGTGTTAACACCACAGTGGTCATTAATTTGCCATATCATTTTCTTACTATCCAATCTAGTAAGTTTGTATTTTGGGGAAAAGATCAAAACAACCATCCAAGGGCAGGTGCTGTCTTTCTTGCACATTGTTGTGTCTCTGGAATGGGAGCATCGTAGATCTTAAAAAATAGCTCCAAACAAACGAATCAAAGATCGGCTGGTCAGGTGAGACCTAAGTAGGCTCAGGACAGCAATGCGTTGTGCATGAGTAATTGAGAGGATGTAAAAATAAATTCCACTGGGATTACCTTTATTCAGCTCATTGTTTTCTCATGTAAAAATCTAAATATTAGATAAAAGCAAAATTACAATGTCACTCAAAATTATTTTATTAAAGATAAGGTAAACATACTACAACGAATAAAATTTCACTATTGTAAAAATAGTATATGACATTCCTAATGCTATATAAAGTTCCCCTATTTCAACACATCACTGAAATTTGATGTAACAGGATCTGAGCTTTAGAAACAGTAAAACTGTAATTTGGGCATTAGAATAAAAAGTCTTTGTACATTGAAGAAAAACTGTTAAAGTCTGGTGGCAAACTGTATTACTAAAACAAAACATTTGAAGTAAAATCTAACTCGTATTCAGTTCTAATGTAATACACATGGTTTGCATCCATCACTATCTAGTATGGATACTGAGCATGACTGGACTAAGGACATAATAGAAAAAGCCCAGCACTGGAGGCTATAAGGCTCAAAAATCTAAAGTTTCAAGTACTACAGATTACATTTAAATCAGAAAGATGCCATAATCTGAGCCATGTACTGTTACTGAACTTACTGGTCAGAGTTTCTACCAGAAAACATTCTATGAACTCAATCTGGGTTAAGGCAACACTGTCCGGCAACACTCCCTTCATACAACCTTGAGGTGAGCAAAACTGACTCCACCCCACAGGGAAGATGCAGCTAATATGCTTTCCAGAGATGGAGATTTCAGATGACTCAGATACGTCATCTTACAGGTGAAAGTCAACAAAATGATTCAGTAATAATTCAGCAAATGTTTACTGAGGGCCTACCATGTGTAGAAACACTCCAGACAGTGTTTTAGAAACTGCATTTAAAGCAGTGACCAAAACAAAAGTCAATAAGCAAAGTGATGATGATACTGATGACAAAGATGTGGTAGTGAGGGTGCTTGGTGAAATGAAAAAGCACCCTAGGCTGAATGCCAACCAAACAATGCACACATCAGGGGGAGCAGGGAGAGTATGGAAAAACGTTCTATGCTCATTTTACCAAGCTTTGCTTTTCTCCTATCTTCCCTGAATTCCTGCTACTTCAAGTTTCCTGTTAGGTGTAGAATAGCCTTAGGTAAAACTAGACGATAAGGCTGGAAGTCCTATTCTCAAAATATCAAAAGGTCCGCTGAGCACCATGACTGCCGGATGGATTTCAAATATTTCACTACAGATTATTTATTATGGAATAACAATTAGATATGCAAAAATCATTCTAATCATACTCCCTAATGATAATTTTGTCACTTACTATTGGGGTGGAGACTGTTTTCAGGGTCAAACTTAGAGGTAAACAGAGCCTGATGCTGCACTCACTCCTCAGGGACCGTGAGATGCAGGTGCTAGCTCTCCCCATTGTCCATTAAGGTTTCTCACATGTAGAAAAATAAGGTGGCATCCTCATCTGTGCTTCGATTTTAATTATCTTGATTAGAATTTCAGGAAATGAAAAGAATTTTTTTTGGCTAGTTAAAACCCTAACAAAGTTGGACAGAGCTGACATGTACCAAGACAATGAAAAAAACTGGGCTGGAAGTAAAAAGTTTATAAAGGCATGAAAACACTAAACAGAATGGAGACTAGAAACTAAAAAGTCTTTTAGGACAGCTCTGATAAGCAAAGACTCTTCCAATTAGTCAGTAGGGCACTTAATAGTCATTGGTGCTGTCTAAGTCATTACCTGGTAAAAGGGTGGAAAACTCCAGGGAGTCTGAGGGCTGTTACTTCTTTATACACTATAAAACTGCCTGGTGGAGTAACTCTGGATTAATTTACTCCTCAAAAAAATGTCAACTACTTTTCCTTTTTCTTTGTTTCTTGAGTCGAAGTCTTACTCTGTTGCCCTGGCTGAAGTGTAGTGAAATTCTAATTTTGTAGCCTCAACCTGCTGGGCTCGGGTGATGCTTCTGCCTCAGTCTTCCAAGTAGCTGGAACTACAGGCGAGCGTCACTACAACCAGCTAATTTTTTTGATTTATTGTAGAGACAAGGTCTCACCAAGTTGTCCAGGCTGGTCTCAAACCCCTGGGCTCAGGCAATCCTCTTTCCTCTGCCTCCCAAAGTGTTGGGATTACAGGTGTGAGCCACCGTGTTTGGCTTCTTTCCTTTTTCAAAAGATTCATCCCTCCACACACTAGAGACTTTTAACATTACTCAAAGGAAATCTCTATCAAAACTCTCATTATGAACGTTTTCTAAAGTAGTTATTTTCTAGAATGATATTTAATGTGCATATTCATGTTCAAGAGCTCTAATCACTTAAGAATATGGTGCTACTCTAATTATTAATAAATAAGGTTCTTTTTTTTTTAAAAAAAGAAAGGATTTATTAAGCGGACAGAAAAGTTCCCATAGTGGGAGGGAACCCCAGGGGGTTGCCCAATAAGGTTCTGTATCCAGCAATTTTATTAAAAAGGGAATATATGGTGAGAGGTGAAAAATGTTATATCCCCATTATGACAAATACTCAGCTCCATGCTTACCCGTATCTTCTTAAATTCTAAATACTTAGCCAGGCTCGGTGGCTCAGCCTGTAATCCTGTGCTTTGAGAGGCTGAGGTGAGTGGATGCAGAGTCCTTTTATCACACTTACTAATCACACAGCCTTGGGCAAATTGCTTAACCTTGTCTCATCAAAATGGGGATATTAAAACACCAAACATTAGAATTGCTGTGAGGATTAAATGAGTTAATGCACGTTTAGGATAGTATCTGGCACTTAGTAAATCCCAATAAATGTCACCAAATACCACATTCTTAAAAAAAAAACTCTCTTGACAAAGAGACTCCAGACTATATGCCTTTTTTTTTTTGAGTTGGAGTCTCACTCTGTCACCCAGACTGGAGTGCAGTGCTGCTCCTGGCCACCGCAGTCTCGACCTGCTGGGCTCCGGGAATCCTTCTACTTCAGTTTTCCAGGTAGCCGGAACTACAGGTGCATGCTACCATGCCCAGCTAATTTTTGATGTATTGTAGAGACGAGGTCTCACCAAGTTGCCCGGGTGGGTCTTGAACTTGCGGGCACAGGCAATCCACTCACCTCGGCCTCCCAAAGTACTGGGATTACAGGCTGAGCTATGAAGCCCGGCCATATGCCTTTTTACTAGGGGAGAGAAAATGGGCATATTGTCAAATCATAATCACTTTCATCTGGCACATAATGCAGAAAATCCTCATTCAGAGTTTAAATATTTTCCCTTCCATCATTAATAAATAAAGGAAAGTAATTTAAAGTGCTTTTATCTCTTTCAAAACTTTGGGTGATGCAACTTCTGAATTAATTGGTACAAACTAAATGCCTATGGCATGCCAAGAACTGTAGTAGGTTCTATACAGATAAAGGTGTTTAAGAAATTCTAGACCAATGCTGAAAGATAAAAGAACTTTCCCTGAACAAAATGTTTCAGCAAATGATCTTGACTGTAAGGTCAAAGTATATTTTAGTTCAATATAGCTGAATGATTTAACAACCTAACACAAAAATAGCCTTTGGGAGAATCGTTTACAACCCCTCTCAAACTTAAGAGCAAATACTAGTATTTCATGAACTTTACCTCTGATTTACTAACTCAGAATTTCCTAATTAGGACAGAGCTCAGAAATCTGTATAGCAAGTTTTCCAGGTAATGAACCTGGTATGAAAACCACAGCCTTATTATATTTCATTACTTTTAGAAGGGTAGAGGCTGGGCTCAGTGGCTCACACCCATATTCCCAGCACTCTGGGAGGCCAAGGTGAGAGGATTACCTGAGCCCATAGGTTCGAGACCCGCCCGGGCAACTTGGCGAGACCTCATCTCTACAATGAACAATAAAATTAGGGCAACCCCTTCGGGTTCCCTCCCACTGTGGGAGCTTTTCTGTCCTCTCAGTAAATCCTGTTTTTAAAAAAATGAGCTGGGTGTGGTGAAGCTCATCTGTAGTTCCAGCTACTTGGAAGGCTGAGGCAGAATGATCGCCTGAGCCCAGCAGGTCCAGGCTGCGGTGGTCGTGAGCATGACGCTGTGCTCCAGCCTGGGCGACAGAGTGAGACTCTGACTCAAAAAAGTAAGATAAAATAATAAAATTAAATTAAATTAAAAATAGAAGGGTAGAGAGATCAAGGCCATACCTCAGAGCTCTAGTCCCAATAAAACCTCAGAGAAGGAGCCACTCTTCACTGTTTCTCCTCACTATACACGGACTTGTCCAGGAGCACAACTTAAGAGTAGCGGACATGAAGCACGCGTGGTCTTTCTGTGTCTGCTTTAAATTCTTCGATATACTAATTCTAAAGCTCAGTAACTCTAAATTTTGATTGGAGTAAGGTAAAAGCTTCATTTCACTAAAGAATCTGGTATGGTAATTGAGAAAGAATTTTCTCTCTTCAATGCCTAGAGTATTTTATCTTTCAGAGCAAAATGGGGAGTTAAAAATGACGTGATAAAAAATAACTCTTAAGGCTGGACATGGTGGTGCGTGCCTGTAGTTCCAGCTACTGGGGAGGCTAAAGTGGGAGGATCACTTGAGACTAGGAGTTCGGACTGGCCTGGGCAACATAGTGAAATCCCACCTCTTTTTTATTTATTTAGAGTTTGAGATGGTAGATTGTTGACCATATCATTTTTCTTTTTTCTTTTTTTTGAGTTGGAGTCTCACTCTTTCGCCCAGACTGGAGTGCAGTGGCCATTCCCGGCCACCGCAGCCTTGCCCTGCTGGGCTCCGGCGATCCTTCCGCCTCAGCCTTCCAAGTAGCTGGAACTACAGGCGCGCGCTACCACGCCCAGCTAATTCTTTGATTTATTGTAGAGATGGTGGGTCTCAAACCCGTGGGCTCAGGCAATTCACTCACCTCAGCCTCCCGAAGTGCGGGATTACAGGCTGAGCCACCGAGCCTGGCGAAATCCTCTGTTAAAACAACAAAATACTTCTAGGCGAATTTTGTGCACATATCAAGTAAATACATTTGATGTTTTTTTAAAAAATCCTTCATATACTGTTTCCTCTGCTTTTTTTTCCCCAAAGTGTCCTTAGAAAAAGTAGATTTAGCAGTTATCTATTCAAGTGTTTATAACTTAACTACTGAAAACATAATGTGAACTAGAAATAATAAGCGATTATGAATACTATATTCTATATAAAAGAGTTCTTCCCAAAAAGAGTGAACAGCTTAGAATTGTTAGAGTTAACCCCCTCACCTAGGAAATTCATCAATTTTAATTAAAAGGATACTTGTAACATGGAAGAGCTATACACATCAGTGAAGAAAGGGTGCCAGCCTGTAGTAGCCACTAAGTAACTTTTTCACATAGGTACTACGCATATTCATGAGGGAGGCTAGAAATATTCAGGTATAGGTTTCCCTACACTTGAATTTTCTCATGTTCACAACACAAGAAGGAAAGACAAATTAACGTGCAAAACAGTATCAGCAACTTTCAGCCACAGCATCAAAATAGGAAGTTAGCCAGCAGACAGTTTGCAGCCAAGCTAGATCCCAAACAGAAAATCTCTTTTGAACAAAGAAAAATGTTTTGCTTTTTTTTTTTAAAAAAGGCTGTAACTGGCAAATTTTTTTCCCTCAGTGCTCACCCCAAAGTTCAGTGTTGTAACTTCCTATTCCAGATGCCTACTGCATCAGCCGTATTGAATGCAAACGTTCATTAATGCAAATGTGCTTCCAATGCTGCATGGCAGAAGGATCTTCTCTTTCCAACCTTACTTTCACCACTTTTCTTCCCATAATGTTTTTCTTTTTCTTTTTTTTTTTTTTTTTTTGAGGCAGGGCTTCACTGTCACCCAGGGGGGAGTGCAGTGGCACGATCACGGCTCACCACAGTCTCGACCTCCTAGGATCAAGTGATCCTCTTGCCTTAGCCTCCCAACTTCCAAAGTTTTCTAAAGAAAATCAAAGTATTTTCTAGCATCGACTCTTATCTAAGTTTTCTAAAGTAGAAGCAAAATTTCGCTTGGATTTTGAGTCTAAAGGGAGTATATCCCCCAGATGATATTAAATTATATCACTAACAGCAATAATATGGTCAAAACACTAATTTCTGCCTCATCTCTCAAGATTTTAACATTAACTTCGAAATGACATCTTTAAAAAAAAATCTCAAACCCTAAAAACAGCTAGTTTACTTGATCATCTTTATTACAGGTGCAACAGTTAGGGCCATGACTTTGTATCCTCGGTCTACCACTTACTCACTGTGTTACCTTGAGCAAGTTATTTCATCATTTTAAAGTCCAGTTTCAACTGGTAGAAGAGCTAGTCCCTTTCCTCCATAGAACTGGCTGTGAAGATTAAATGAGATGATTCACATAACGTACTGGGCACAGTAAAAGCTTAACAGAAATTAGTCACATACATCTCTACCTCTGTCAATATCTTTATTTACATCTTTTATAAAGTACAGAAAAACATCATTAAAATTTAATTCTCTATTTTGAAACTCTCAGGGATTAGGCTCAAATATGATGCTGCTTGATGGAAAAAGGAATCCATAAGCCAAAGACTGCAAGAACCTATTCAGGAATACAACTTATTTATGAAAGAGCTGATTATTCCACTGACATTCTAATTAGAGAAATCTATCAAAAGTTTAACTTCCTAGCTTATTAGCTATTTTCTCAAAGTAGTACAGTTTAATAAAGTCACAATATTTACTTTTAAAAATGTAACTGTCCTTTATTTCATTCAAATTAATGACATTTTTTGTACACGCATCTCCCTGAAACCCCAAAATGATAAATGCATATTTCAAAATTAAAAACACAAGTCTTTCTTAAATCTAAAAATGTCCTGTTTAATTATTACAATATACGGTTTAAAATGCTCTGGGTATATTAAAAAAGGCACAGTTTCCCCAAGACTAGATGGCTAAGGGACATGAAGTCACGAGATTAGCTGGGTTAGTGTCACTGATGGACTCAAGGTGCGTGCTGGTGGCAGCAGTCACTTTGAACGCCCGCATGGAAATGGACTGTTCCCACCAACCTCACTGTCCTCCCCACGGTTTTACTATGGTTGACCAAATATACCACCAACTTCCTCTTCCTTATTTTTATTAAGACAGACCAGAAGCTACCAGTCTTGGTTACCCAAGAACACAGCTCCTCACCTGCCGAGGAGTTCTCGCAAACATCGCAACAGGCTGACCTGCACTGCCAGTGAAGCAAAGCCCAACTGGGCTACCTTCCCATCATGCGTTTTTATTGGCAGGAGAAAATGCTACTGATAGAGAATAAACCAAAACTCTTTCAGGTGTATGGTATTTTTAACTACCTCTTGTTTAACTATCCTGAATCTGCACTGGTCAAAATTTTTTGAAAGCAAAAAGGAAGAATGAAAAATAGATGCAGGCAGTCCTACAAATTCTAATATGCAACGTGAAACTGAAGCCTGAACATTCATTTTTAATTAGAATAATCCTTATTTACCTCCATCTACTTGAGTGTACATGTCATTTTTGCTAACAGGGCTTAAAATTACTTTTTAAGTTACGACAGTTATCTTTTCAACATTTAACACACCAGGTACGTTGGGCATGGTTGGACTATTAACACTATTTGGATATCAACTATCCCCGTGCTGTATGAAAAAAAAGCAACTGCTGTTTAGAATGTATTTTGAAGAACTGAAATATTTACAATAGGGAAAGAAAATACAATTATTTGTTCTAATTATACTATGATATTTTTCTTCCAGAGTAGAAAAAATGTAATACCTATTTGCCTAAATTATTAAATCTCTCATGAAGGGAAAAAGACTCTTAAAAACATAAGTCTAGCCAGGCTTGGTGACTCAGCCTGTAATCCCGCACCTTTGGGAGGCTGAGGTGAGTGGATTGCCTGAGCCCGCGGGTTCAAGACCCGCCTGGGCAACTGGGCGAGAACTCATCTCTATAATAAATCAAAATGAGCCGGGCGTGGTAGCACACGCCTGTATTTCCAGCTACTTGGAAGGCTGAGGCGGAAGGATCATTGGGGCCCGCAGGTGGAGGCTGCGGTGGCTGGGAGCGGCCACTGCACTCCAGTCTGGGCGACAGAGTGAGACTCCAACTCAAAAAAAAACCAAAAAAAACCCATAAGTCTGGTCAAGTTCCAAATGTCAAGGACAAGATAACCACTTTATATGTTTGAGTTACAGTCACAAAATTCTGTCTTTTAATGTAAACATGTTAATTTCAGAGGTCATGATTTGACCCCAAAGGTATTCACATTCACACAATAAGGCATATTATAAAGGAATTGGGGGCTTTAATGTTATCAGTTTGAATTACAAGTAAAATTTGTCTATCATGTTTCCTAAGAAGCAGATTAAACCAGGCAAAAATTTCACTACATTAATTTTATCCCATTATGTTTTGTTTTGTTTTGTTTTTTTTTTGAGTCGGAGTCTCGCTCTGTTGCCCAGACTGGAGTGCAGTGGCCGCTCCTGGCCACTGCAGCCTTACCTGCTGGGCTCCGGCGATCCTTCCGCCTCAGCCTTCCAAGTAGCCGGAATTACAGGCATGCGCTACCATGCCCGGCTGTTTTTTTGATTTATTGTAGAGATGAGGTCTCGCTGCCCAGGCGGGTCTCGAACCTGCGGGCTCAGGCAATCCACTCACCTCAGCCTCCTAAAGGCGCGGGATTACAGGCTGAGCCACCGAGCCCGGCTGCTTTTGTTCTTATAAAGTCAAAGTCTTTTGCAGCTAGAGAATTCTAGCTGGAACAATAAACTGTTTGCACAGAACTTCTTAGATCTAGTAATTTTAATTACCTTTTTATCCACTTTTTAAAAATAAGGGCTTTCCACTGACCCATATTTGAGGTCTAGTAACCAGGACAAATGAAATAGTGCTTTATTATTAGTATAAATTGACATAGTACATAGTGCTCTCTCTGTCAGATTCTTGGCAATGCTACTACTCCCACATACTTCAATCCCCTTCCTTAATGGTTGACAGATTGAAAAAAAACAAAACAAAACTTAATCTCTAGGACAAGAAGCCATGCTTGCCAAAAAATCAATTTGGTCAATATTCCTAGGCAATGCAAAATGAGCCTAGCTCTTAGGATGTATCTCAAGACAAATTCACATTGGCATACTCTAGCCAGATTGGTATTTTTCTAGTGCAATGGAAGCACACTTTTAATCCACTACCTCTCGACACCAATTACATAACCACATTAAATGCATTCTGGGGGCAGGGTGTCTTCTGAGCCACAATTCTTTCTGTTCCAAATTCTATGGGCAAGTTTTTTATTTTGAAGAAATAATCAAAACTACACCTAAAGCTTATGCTATGCTAAGAGTTCTACCCAGGTTCATTCTGTTTGATTAACCTTTGCAGGAAACCCACCAGAATCGGCTAAATAGAAAGAACTGACTTGTAATTAGTACATATTTTAAGGGATTTGGGGACAGTAGAAGACTTGAGCCTCACATCCCCAGTTACAGCCTCTTTCTCAACATTTTTCTTTTATTAATGCAGAAAAAAATTACAGACTTGCCTTGTGAGGTCGAAAATAGAGATACAGGCTGAGAGGAAGAGGAAGAAACAAAGGAATCTGAAAGAAAATATACAGCATGAGAATATGACCACCTCACACAGGAATTTTAACTTTTTCTTTGTTGGCAGGGAGGGGAGCCACGCATAGTAATTTCATTGGGTTTGGCAAGGGGGAAAACCCAAATCTTTATTCCAAATTATTGTTTTCACTCACCTGGCAGCAAAACCTTATTTTATTTGCAAGGTGCATTTCTGAAAGTCAATCAATTCCATTTTTTAAAGCCAGACATTCTCACCTTCAAAGAAAGAAAAGAGAAACCCCTAGCACTTAAAGCCAAGCATAACCTCAAGTACAGATGATGTCCCTCTGCTACTCTGTGGGGGAAGGGCAAGCAGGTATCTGAAGACCATTTGCTTTTAGCCACTTTCAGCTGCACTTTGGGTTAGTCACTAACAGGAGCATTTTAAAAATATCTCATTGGCAAACACGCAAAGTCGATCCGGAAAATAGGACTCCATGAGAAATCATCTATCTTCTAAAATTACACTCCTCCAAATTTGGCATCCTATATCACACCTTAAAGTGCACATACTCCTTAACTCAAGTTACACTTCTAAGGATTTATGCTCTAAACATGTGCATACATGTACAAAGATATGTGTATGAAGAGATTCATAAGCGCACCGGTTATAAATACTAGGAATACTCTAAATGACCATCAGCAGATGACCAGTTAAAAGTTACACCCCCACTCGCAGATGAGCAGCTCCCTTGTCGCAATCAACTGAAAGTCAGCTCTCGACACAAGGGTTCGTTTAAAAAAAAAAAAGTGGGGCTCGGTGGCTCAGCCTGTAATCCCGCGCCTTTGGGAGGCTGAGGTGAGTGGATTGCCTGAGCCCGCGGGTTCAAGACCCGCCTGGGCAGCGAGATCTCATCTCTACAATAAATCAAAAAATTAGCCAGGCGTGGTAGCGCATGCCTGTAATTCCGGCTACTTGGAAGGCTGAGGCGGAAGGATCGCCGGAGCCCAGCAGGTCGAGGCTGCGGTGGCCGGGAGCAGCCACTGCACTCCAGTTTGGGTGACAAAGTGAGACTCCAACTCAAAAAAAAAAAAAAAAAAAAAAAGCAAAGTGCAGCAGTGCATTCTGTGTGCCCTCATCTGTTAAACAACGAAGGACTAGCAAAAGGGATTGCAAAGTCTGGGGTGGAAAAGAGATGTGCTTTTTCAGTACAGTTTTTGACCCTAAGAAAAACAACTCCAAGTCGGGCTCGGTGGCTCAGCCTGTAATCTTGCGCTTTGGGAGGCTGAGGTGAGTGGATTGCCTGAGCCCGCGTCTCTACAATAAATCAAAAAATTGTCTGGGCGTGGTAGCACGCGCCTGTAGTTCCAGCTACTTGGAAGGCTGAGGCGAAAGGATCGCCAGAGCCCAGCAGGTCGAGGCTGCAATGACTGGGAGCGGCCACTGCACTCCAGTTTGGGTGACAGAGTGAGACTCCAACTCAAAAAAAAAAAAAAAAAAACAAAACAAAAAGCAACTCCAAGAATGTAAATGATCTATTCAACAAATATGGTAAAAAAAAAATTAATGTAACTAGCCAAGTGAAAAGCTAAACCCTCAAAAAATATCCCTCAATAATACTAGGCTTCACACAATAGCTCACTTTTTTCTTGCAATTATTGAAACATTTTTACAGGGCAACCCCTTCAGGTCTCCTCTCACTGTGGGAGCTTTTCTGTCCTCTTAATAAATCCTGCTTCTCAAAATAAAATATAAAATAAAAAAAATTTTTAAACAAATAGTAGATATATACTTAAAACAAGAAAACTGCCTTAAATGATCAGGCTACAGCTATATCTGTAAGTTTCAATTTTTTTAAAGCTAGGGTCTGACTCTGTCACCAAGGCTGGAGTACAGTGGCATCATCAAGGTGTACTGCAGCCTCCAACTCCTTGTGCTCAAGTGATCCTCTTACCTCAGCCTCCAGAGTAGCTGGGATTACAGGCACGCACCACCACACCAACTCATTAAAAAATTTTTTTTGTAGACACGCGTTCTTACTATGTTGTCCAGGTTGGTCTCAAGCAATCTTCCCACCTCAGCCTCCCAAAATATTGGGACTACAGGTGAGAGCCACCATTCCCAGCCTTATCCAATTTATGAAAACTATTTAAGCAACAAAAATACAACATAGTAACATTAAGGCAGAATTCTGTGGCTATAACTACCTCAAAACTGGAATTTTTATTTATTGATTTTATCTTAGAGTAGGAGTCTCACTGTCGCCCACGCTGGAGTACAGTGTCACGCTCATAGTCACCGCAGCCTCAACCTGCTGGGCTCAGGCCATCCTTCCGCCTCAGCCTCCCAAAGTGCTGGGATTACAGGCATGAGCCACCCTGCCCAGTTAAGACTGGAATTTTATAATTCACTGTTTATAATGTTTCCAGATGGGTTCATTTCTCTGTGCACTTACCATCAATATTAAATCCCTGCCAATGATGAGTTTAAATCTCAACAAACCTGAAAAACCAAATGCTTCAAGTAAGCCCGATACCAAAAAAAGATCCTATGAATTTGCAAGCTGTCTGCCTTTTCACCTCCACCTACCACTCCCTCCTAATGGAAAATTTCAACATACAATACAAATTTTTATGCATGGCATCTGTTCTGATACAGAACACAGATAACCAGTAGTCATTTGCGACAATATTACAAGAGGTCTCTGACTCACAAAACCACAGTGAATACTCCATGTTTACTGACACACCAGAATGGTGATCTTAATCCTCAAATGCTATTAAGAAAACGTTTTCTTTAAGTAGCTAGGTCCAGGGCCTGTGTTAGTACTGGAATACAGTGCCCACAAACAGCTAAAAAAGAAACACAAACCAGTAAAACTGTGTAATAAGCTCTGGGAATGCAGCAGTTAAGCAAATAAGCTGTGGGAATGCAGCAGGGCAAATTAAGAATGTTTCAGAGCTGGGCTCGGTGGCTCAGCCTGTAATCCCACGCTTTTGGGAGGCTGAGGTGAGTGGATTGTCTGAGCCCGCGGGTTCGAGACCCGCCTGGGCAGTGAGACCTCATCTCTACAATAAATCAAAAAATCAGCCGGGCGTGGTAGTGCATGCCTATAATTCCGCTACTTAGAAGGCTGAGGCGGAAAGACTGCTGGAGCCCAGCAGGTCAAGGCTGCGGCGGCCGGGAGCGGCCACTGCACTCCAGTCTGGGCGACAGAGCGAGACTCCAACTCAAAAAAAAAAAAAAAAAAGAATGTTTCAGAAGATATGGTAAGTCTGGTCTTAAACAAAGTTCATCAGGTGACAAGAAACAGAAAGTAATCCTAGAGAGAAGGAAAAACTGGCAAGACTCCAAATGGCTTTAAGTACCATGTAATGAAATCTGGATCATATCCTTTGGGCAGTAAGAAATCACTGAAGGTTTCTAGGAAGGGAGCGACAACATCATGTGCTAGAAAGAACTCTGGTAGCAGGGCACAGCATGACCTGAACTGAAAAGCTCCTGCATAACTGTGGCAAGAGATGAGGGCTTGCACTAAGGCAGCGAGGATGGAAATGAGGGGAGAGTTGACAAAACAGACAGGTCCTAGAATCACTTGACTGGTTATTAGACACTGAAGAAGTCAAAAATGGCAGAGGTACTAAGTGAAATGCAATGGTTGGGAACACAGAAGGATTGCTTACATTATTAACTTCAATTAAAAAAAAAGTTGTCCAGAGGCGAAAGGATTGCCTGAGCCCAGGGGTCCAAGACCAGCCCGGGCAACTTGGTGAGACCTCATCTCCACAATAAATCAAAAAATTAGCCAGGTGTGGTGGCGCACACCTGTGGTTCCAACTACTTGGAAGGCTGAGGTGGAAGGACCAATCGCCTGAGCCCAGTAGGTTGAGGCTGCGGTGGCTGTGAGCGTGCCACTGCAATCCAGTCTGGGTGACAATCAGATTCCAACACACACAAAAAGTTGTCTAAGATATACCTCAGTGGAAACTGTTGCACAAGCAGCTCAACAATACAGACAGCCTCAGCAGAGAGGTAAGGTTGTTGATAAATATCGGGGAGTCATATTTGGGTGAGAATTGACATCATTACAGTGAATAAATTCATCCAAGGAGAATCACAGAAGTTTTACAAAGGAGTCTGGAGATATGCCAATATTTAAAGGGAAGCAAGAAAGAAGAACCAGTAAAAGAGACAGAAAGGAATCAACATAGGAAAAAAATGGGTGTCACTTGGAGAATGCTTGAGAGTGATTAACAAAGTCAAAGTCAAAAGATGGTCAAAAGCCAGGCTTGGTGGCTCAGCCTGTAATCCCGCGCCTTTGGGAGGCTGAGGTGAGTGGATTGCCTGAAGCCCGCGGGTTTGAGACCCACCTGG
Source organism: Cephalopachus bancanus (assembly GCA_027257055.1). Classification (NCBI taxonomy): domain Eukaryota; kingdom Metazoa; phylum Chordata; class Mammalia; order Primates; family Tarsiidae; genus Cephalopachus; species Cephalopachus bancanus. The sequence continues at coordinate 260,867 of JAPVLO010000956.1, read as the reverse complement.
GCAGGCGAGACTTCATCTCTACAATAAATCAAAAAATTAGCTGGGCGTGGCAGCGCGCGCCTGTAGTTCCAGCTCCTTGGAAGGCTGAGGCGGAAGGATGGCCGGAGCCCACCAGGTCGAGGCTGCGGTGGCCAGGAGCAGCCACTGCACTCCAGTCTGGGCGACAGAGTGAGACTCCAAGTCAAAAAAAAAAAAAAGATGGTCAAGTGAAGACTATGAAAGGGTCACAAAAATTAAGCAATCAGGGCCTGGCTTGGTCTGGTTACTTGAAAGGTTGAGGCGGAAGAATCGCCTGAGCCCAGCAGGTCTACGCTGGGGTGGCCATGAACATGCCACTGCACTCCAGTCTGGGTGACAGAGTGAGACTCCAACTCAAAAAAAAAAAAGGGATAACATTCATTATAAATCGTGTTATAGGTGAGAATTTATTGACACTAAAATAAGTTCATAGCATACCAATGATGAAAGAATATTATAAAAGAAGTTTCACTTGTTTGAGTTAAGGTCTCACTCTGTCACCCAGGCCAAAATGTAGCTGCACAAACACGACTCACCGCAGCCACCAATTGCTGGGCTTCAGGCGATCCGTCTATCTTACCCTCCTGAGTAGCAGGATGAGGTCTCGTCATGTGGCCCACGCTGGTCTCAAATTCCTGGGCTCAAGTAATCCTCCTGCCTTGGCCTCTCAAAGTGCTGGGACTACGGCATGACTCACTGTGTTCGACCAATTTTTATTTATTATTATTAGTTTTTTTTTTTTTTTTTTTTTTTGAGTTGGAGTCTCACTCTGTTGCCCAGACTGGAGTGCAGTGGCCGCTTCCGGCCACCGCAACCTCGACCTGCTGGGCTCCAGCGATCCTTCCGCCTCAGCCTTCCAAGTAGCTGGAATTACAGGCATGCGCTACCACACCCGGCTGATTTTTTGATTTATTGTAGAGATGAGGTCTCGCTGCCCAGGCGGGTCTCGAACCCACGGGCTCAGGCAATCCACTCACCTCAGCCTCCCAAAGGCGCGGGATTACAGGCTGAGCCACCGAGCCCAGCTTATTATTAGTTTTTAAGAGATGGAGTCTTGCTCTGTCGCCCAGGCTGGAGTGCAGGGATCATAGCTGACTGCTGCCTGGAACTTCTGAGCTCAATGAATCCTTCCACCTCAGTCTTCCGAGTAGCCGGGACAAGAAGTGCCTGCCACCACATCTGCTCATATTTTTTTCTACTTTTGTTTTTTTAGAGACAGAAGTCTTGCTATGTTGCTCAGGCTGATCTTGAACTCCTGGCTTCAAGCAGTCCTCCTGCCTCCTACCTCAGCCTCCCAAGTCACTGGAATTATAGGCTTGAGCCACTATTTACTTATTTTTAAATTTCTTTTTTTTTTAGAGACAAGTCTCACTACATTGCTCAGCTTGGAGTGCAGTGGCCATTCAGATGCAATCCTAGCACACTGGAGCCTCAAACACCTCAAGCCACCTTCTGCTTCAGCCTCTTGAGTGGCTGGGACTACAGGTGCTCAACATGCTTGGTTTACAAAAATAATTTAAATAATGTGATGTCATTTGGTAAAAAAAATACATTTACATGTATGAAGAAAAGGGGATAATGATACTGAGTCAATTTCAAGAATGTAACATTTTGTTTTAATTTGCTGTGTTTTAAATTTTTACATGTTTGATTTGAAACAAAATAATGAAATGCTACATAATTTTTTTAAATCAGCTTCCCAGGAAGGACTCCAAAAAAAAAAAAAAAAAAAAAAGGAGCTAATTTTTTTGTTACAAAATGAAAGGATATACATCAAAATGCTGTGTGGAGATATTCAGGGACTGTAAATTTTCTATTTTTTTCTCTAAAATTTTCTATTATGAATACACATTTCTTTCATAATTTCCAGTGCATACCTATCCCCTCCCCAGGTCAAAAGGGTTAGCTACTGTAGATGGAAAAAAGGACATCCAAGATAGCATCTCTAAAAAGTCTTTCATAAAACTGTTTAGGACAGACATAGTGGCTCGCGCCAATAATCCCAGCACTTTGGGAATCCAAGGTGGGAGGATCACTTGAGGCTGGCAGCTGAGGACCAGCCTGGGTAACATAGTGAGAACCTGTCTCTACAAAAAAATAAAAATAAAACAAAACTTTAGTGACTAAATAATCTCATTAGCCTTCACACCACTGAATTATTAATCCTCATTAATACTTTATGTATTTATTTATTTAGAGTCAGAGTCTCACTCTGTCGCCCAGGCCGGAGTGCAGTGGCATGCTCATTGCTACTGCAGCCTCTACCTACTCAGTTCAGGCAATCCTTCCACCTGAGTCTTCTGAGTAGCTGGAACAGGCATGTGCCTCCATGCCCAGCTAATTTTTTTATTTATTGTGGAGATGAGGTCTTGCCAAGTTACCCAAACTGGTCTTGAACCCCTGGGCTCAGGCAATTCTCTTGCTTCGGTCTCCCACAGTGCTGGGATTACATGCGTGAGCCACAATGCCTGGACTATCATTAATACTTTAAACTGCAACAAACTGTCAAAACTATTTTTTTTTGTTTTTGAGTTGGAGTCTCCCTCTGTCACCCAGACTGGAGTGCAGTGGCCGCTCCCAGCCACCGCAGCCTCAACCTGCTATGCTCCAGCGATCCTTCCGCCTCAGCCTTCCGAGTAGCCAGAATTACAGGCGTGCGCTACCACGCCCGGTTGATTTTTTGATTTATGGTAGAGATGAGGTCTCGCTGCCCAGGCGGGTCTCGAACCCGCAGGCTCAGGCAATCCACTCACCTCAGCCTCCCAAAGGCGCGGGATTACAGGCTGAGCCACCGAGTCTGGCTGGCATTTTTTAATAAGCTATTTTAGAATAATTTTTGATGTACAGAAAATATACGAAGACTGAGTACAGAGTGTTGCTGTATATCCAGTACTCAGTTCTCATCGTTAATGGGTTATATTAGTATGGAGCATGTGACACAACATGCCAATACTGACACACTGTTAAACCAAATCCCATACACTTCATTTGAATCTCACCACTTTTCTTTCCCCAAGATCCCACCCAGCATACAAAATCACATTTTTTTTGAGTCAGAGTCTGTCACCCAGCTGGAGTACAGTAGCACGCTCATGGGAGATCCTTCCGCCTCAGCCTTCCAAGTAGCTGGAACTATAGGCGTGCACCACTACACCCGGTTAATTTTTTTATTTATTGTAGAGATGAAGTCTTGCCAGATTGCCCAGGCTGATTGTGAACCCCTGGGGGCAATCCTCTTGCCTCTCTGCTTCCCAAAGTGCTAGGATTACAGGTGTGAGCCACTGCACCCGACTACCATACCACATTTTGTCATGTCTCCTTAGCCTTTTCTGGACTATGACAACTTTTCAGACTTTTTGCTGGCTTTCGGTGATCTTGACGGTTTTGGAGTACTGGGTCAGATATTTAACAGGATGTCCCTCAATTTGGGTTTGTCTGATATTCTCGGGGCTAGACTAGAGTGATGGGTTCTGGGGAGAAGTATCGCTGAGGTAAAGGACTGTGATTTACCGCAGATTATGTTAACCCGACAGCTGGATGAGGTGGTTCGTCAGGTTTCCCCACCTGGGTGGAGAAAGTAGTGCTCCCCGACACTTTCATGCTGTCCTCTCCAGAAGCAAGTTACTATACTCACCATTCACACTTAACAGTGGAAAGTTAAGCTCCACCTCTGGGGGGAGGGAGAATCTACATACACTGGCAGGATAATTTGTTTCTTTTTTTTTGAGTTGGAGTCTCACTCTGTCACCCAGACTGGAGTGCAGTGGCCGCTCCTGGCTACCGCAGCCTCGACCTGCTGGGCTCCGGCGAATTTCTGTTTCTTTATAGCTAATATAATGACTATAAAAACAGACCAGCCGGGCTCGGTGGCTCAGCCTGTAATCCCGCGCCTTTGGGAGGCTGAGGTGAGTGGACTGCCTGAGCCCGCGGGTTTGAGACCCGGCTGGGCAGTGAGACCTCATCTCTACAATAAATCAAAAAATCAGCCGGGCGTAGTAGCACATGCCTGTAGTTCCGGCTACTTGGAAGGCTGAGGCGGAAGGATCGCCGGAGCCCAGCAGGTTGAGGCTGCGGTGGCCAGGAGTGGGGTGACAGAGTGAGACTCCAATTCAAAAAACAAAACAACAACAACAACAAAAAAAAAACCAATTAGCAATGCGTTAGTTCTCTAGAATCAACGGGATTTAATATTTAATTAGCTGAACTGAATCTATTTGTTGGAAACAAATTACAAGCAGACTGGAAGCACCTTGGGGCTAAGGACCATCTTACATATCCTTGTATCTTTCATGTTGGCCTGCATATAGCAGGAATTACAAAATATGCAGGTCTGATCATTATATAGGCTTCACAAATGTTTCGTGAAAACCAAAGTATGAGAGATTTAAAAATTTAGCTTGTTATTTCAAATCTAGACTCTGAGTTGTGACTGGACATTAGTCCTACTAACGCAGTAGTTACTAAAGTAGTAGTTCTAGGCCAGGTGTGGGGGCTCCTGCAATCCCAGTGGTGTGGGAGGATCACTTGATGCTAGGAGTTTGAGACCAGCCTAGGCAACACAACATGACCCTGTGTTTAAAAAAAAAAAAAAAAGCACTTCCTTCTAGTATAAGTCAAGAGGGTGTTCACTCCCAAGATGCCAACTCTTCTGTTGCAATACAAGAAAGACTTGGAAACCTTTCTTTGTACTATTTATTGCAATAGATGTATATGTAATCTAAGAAGAAGCAGAAATCTTGTTGGAAAAAAAATTAAACACTTGCTCAGTTTAGCAACTGGGATTACAGGCATGAGCCACCACACCCAGCCCAAACGAGTCTCTTTTCGATATGCTAGAATGTGGCATTTAGCCCAGCGCAGTGGCTCAGCCTGTAATCCTGCACTTTGGGAGGCTGAGGTGAGTGGAATGCCTGAGCTCGCGGATTCAAGACCCACCTGGGCAACTTCGCGAGACCTCATCTCTACAATAAAATTAAAAAATCAGCCGGGTATGGTATCGCGTGCCTGTAATTCCAGCTACTCGGAAGGCTGAGGTGGAAGGATCGTCGGAGCCCAGCAGGTCAAGGCTGCGGTGGCCGGGAGCGGCCACTGCACTCCAGTCTGGGCGACAGAATGAGACTCCAACCCAAAAAAAATAAAATGAAACAAAATAAAAAATAGAATGTGGCATTCAAGTAGTTATGAAAAGATGTTTTTCTAAGTCTAGGCAATATAACAAGATCCCATCTCCACCAAAAAAAAAAAAATCAAAAAATTAGCCAGGCGTGGTAGCACGTGCTTCTAGTCCCAGCCACTCGGGAGTCTGAGGCAGTAGGAGGACTGCTTGAGCCCAGGAGGTCAAGGTTGCAACGAGCCATGATCATGCCACCGCACTCCAGTTTGGGCAACAGAGCGAGACGCTATCTTAAAAAAAAAAAAATTTTTTTTGGATTAAAGTCATTAATAGAAAATAGAGTCCAGAAGACATAAAAGAAGCTAAACCTAGCTGGGCTCGGTGGCTCAGCCTGTAATCCCGCGCTTTGGGAGGCTGAGGTGAGTGGATTGCCTGAGCCCGCGGGTTCGAGACCCGCCTGGGCAATTTGGCGAGACCTCATCTCTACAATAAATCAAAAAAATCAGCCGGGCGTGGTAGCGCATGCCTGTAGTCCCGGCTACTTGGAAGGCTGAGGTGGAAGGATGGCCGGAGCCCACTAGGCGAGGCTGTGGTGGCCGGGAGTGGCCAGTGCACTCCAGTCTGGACTACAGAGTGAGACTCCAACTCAAAAAACAAAAAAACAAAAAACTTTCAAGCAACAAGACTAAATTTTGTTTAAAAGTTTTCCAGAATATCCTTCCATATATCCTGAGGGGCAAGATGCCAATGAGAACCATGTCAAAAAGATCATGTCACCTCCTGGCTAGGTTGCGATGATGTGGTTACAGGGGATAACAAATCAGTTGATTGCAGGAAACAACCAAGAAGAGTTCTTTGAAATTAAAAAATAAATCATAAGAGTGGGCCACCTACTGACAATCAACACCCTCCCACAATGTAAAATGGAATGCAAACTCAATTACAGTATTTCTTTACTTTTATTTTATTACTTATATAAATATATATGTTTAAGTAAAAAATATATATATTATATACATACTAGTCAAGTGAAGCAGTGGGAGTGGAGAAGGAACAAAGAAATGTGGAACTGGTTGTGATCAATTAGTCCTAAACACCACTGCACTCAGGCCAGCCTCTGTTACAGTATTTCTTTTTTTGTTTTTTGAGTTGGAGTCTCACTCTGTCACCCAGACTGGAGTGCAGTAGCCGCTTCCGGCCACCGCAGCCTCTACCTGCTGGGCTCCAGCGATCCTTCCGCCTCAGCCTTCCGAGTAGCCGGAACTACAGGCGCATGCTACCACGCCCGGCTGATTTTTTAGTTTATTGTAGAGATGAGGTCTCGCTGCCCAGCGGGTCTCGAACCCACGGGCTCAGGCAATCCACTCACCTCAGCCTCCCAAAGGCGGGGGATTACAGGCTGAGCCACCGAGCCCGGCTTGTTACAGTATTTCAAGAGATTTCTCCTGTAATCCCAGCGCTTTGGGAGGCCGAGGTGAGTGGACTGCCTGAGCCCGGGCTCGAGATCTGCCTGGGCAACTTGGTGAGACCTCATCTCTGTAGTAAATCAAAAAATTAGCCGGGTGTGGTAGCGCGCGCCTGTAGTTCCAGCTACTTGGAAGGTTGAGACGGAAGGATCGCTGGAGCCCAACAGGTTGAGGGTGCAGTGGCCGAGAGCGGCCACTGCACTCCAGTCTGGGTGACAGAGTGAGACTCCAACTCAAAAAAAAAAAAAGGGATTTCTCTGAAGTCACAATATTATGGTAACAAGAACTACATAAATCACAATATGTAGTAAAAGATGCAATCACAAGCAATAATGACCATAGCTCAACTTATTTCACATACATACTTCTCTCAAAACATCTACACCATACCTTATGATCCAAAATAACTCTAGAACAGTGGTTATAAATGAACAGAATAAAAGGTAAGTCAGTATTCTGGACAACTTCTGAATGAGTTAATTATATGGACAAAATATTAACTTGGCAACTTTTATCTAAAAAGTTTTACTATAAATGCTTGCTTTGACAGACATTTGCTAAAATTTGAAGGATACAGGGAAGATTACCTAAATTAAGGGGGAAAAAGTTGTACTATTAAACTGATTTTTTTCCACAAGTCTGTATACGTTAGGAGGCTAAATTCACCAGTAACAATAAAGTTGAACACAAGCTATCAGCTAAGTACACACAACAAATATGCACACTGAATCATTTTATGCACACTTAATCATTTATATTACAAAACCTGCTTATTTGGAGCCTTCGTAATTCCGCTCGGAATTACAAAAACAGCAAATTCTAGGATTACAGGTAATCTAAAGATAAATGTCTTTCTGCAGAACCAACCACACCTTGGCTCAAACAAAACTGGAAAGCTCAACTTTCCCTTTTCTCTTCTGTGACATGTTATCAATCCCTTCACTACCAAACTTCATTTTACAGTGCCTAAAACATGCAAAGGATTAGACAGGTGACTCCTATATCAGGATTAGTATATAATTTCCTTACAGGAGAATAAAAGCAATAGCACCCAAGGCGCCAAAAATGTATACACATTTAAGCGATGTTATCTATGTAATACTTTTCTTTCTTTTTTTTTTTTTTTTTTGAGTTGGAGTCTCACTCTGTCGCCCAAACTGGAGTGCAGTGGCCGCTCCTGGCCACTGCAGCCTCAACCTGCTGGGCTCCAGTGATCCTTCTGCCTCAGCCTTCTGAGTAGCCAGAATTACAGGCATGCGCTACCACGCCTGGCTGATTCTTTGATTTATTGTAGAGATGAGGTCTCGCCAAGTTGCCCAGGGGGGTCTCAAACCTGCAGGCTCAGGCAATTCACTCACCTCAGCCTCCCAAAGCGCGGGATTACAGGCTGAGCCACCGAACCCGGCTGTAATACTTTTCTAAATTGAATTGAACTACAGTAGCAATGTGTAGTATGATGTCCACTCAAAAGATGGCGTTAATCAAATGAATTCTAGTGTCACCATGTGACAGGCAGAACAGTATTACAATTTTAATCATTTTTTCCTTTCTTAAAATGTGTATACATTTTTTTGGCACCTTCTGCATTAGTTTTATTTTGTTTCCAGACTGTCTCTAAAATACCAAAAATAAAAACACTGACACTCTTACCAGTAACTTACTAAACAAGTCCCTTAGAGATGTCAATTTGGGGTAAAGATGTGCCTACTTAATATATGTAGACTGGCTGTGTAATCTGATCAGAGTGGTTCAATTACTTGTGAATTTGACAAAAAAAGAAAAAAGCATTGAAACAAACTTTTTATTCCTGAGGAGTAAAACAATCCAAGTTACCAGGCATCTGTAGACCATATTGACACGACCATTCTCGCTGTTTGGGTACTGTTGCTTCCACAATGAAATGAGTTTTCTAATGTGTCGTAACTACATCTACAATGGCCAGGATGCAGGTAACATGTGTAAGCATATCAATTCATGCAAGTCATCTAGGAAACATCTTGACTCCTTCTCCTATCTTTTTAGCAGACCACCTGGGCGAAAGGGAAAGGAAGCTTTATGACTGTAAGGTGAGGGTTCACAAACAGAAACAATTGACTCACCTTTAAAATCTTCTTTTATCTTCTTTTATTGAGGAAGACTGTTTCTTACTTATACTTCAACTGCTATTTTATATCTATGTGCAAATAGTTTGTGACCTACATACACATGGGTGTATCAAATATTAGGCACTGTTATTTATTTTTTTTTTTTGAGTTGGAGTCTCACTCTGTCGCCCAGACTGGAGTGCAGTGGCCGCTCCCGGCCACTGCAGCCTCGACCTGCTGGGCTCCGGCGATCCTTCCGCCTCAGCCTTCCGAGTAGCGGGAACTACAGGCACGCGCTACCATGCCCGGCTGATTTTTGATTTATTGTAGAGATGAGGTCTCACTGCCCAGGCGGGTCTCGAACCCGCGGGCTCAGGCCATCCACTCACCTCAGCCTCCCAAAGGCACGGGATTACAGGCTGAGCCACTGAGCCCGGCTAGGCACTGTTATTAATAAAGGTCAAGATTTAAGGGCACAAAGCAAATGTGTCTAGGTTACATTGCTGATCTATATTTTATCTGTTCATATTAACGGTACTATTGTCTACTGAGTAAAAACTGTGTTAAGGTCTTTCTTTCTTTTTTTTTTTTTGAGTTGGAGTCTCACTCTGTTGCCCAGACTGGAGTGCAGTGGCCGCTCCTGGCCACCGCAGCCTCGATCTGCTGGGCTCCAGCGATCCTTCCGCCTCAGCCTTCCGAGTAGCCGGAATTACAGGCGCGCGCTACCACACCCGGCGAATTTTTTGATTTATTGTAGAGATGAGGTCTCGCCTGCCCAAGCAGGTCTCGAACTCGCGGGCTCAGGCAATTCACTCACCTCAGCCTCCCAAAGGCTCAGGATTACAGGCTGAGCCACTGATCCCGGCTTTTTTTTTTTTTTTTTTTTTTGAGTTGGAGTTTCACTCTGTCACCCAGACTGGAGTGCAGTGGCCGCTTCCAGCCACCGCAGCCTCCACCTGCTGGGCTCTGGTGATCCTTCCTCCTCAGCCTTCCGAGTAGCCAGAATTACAGGCACGCGCTACCATGCCCGGTTGATTTTTTGATTTATTGTAGAGATGAGGTCTCGCTGCCCAGGCGGGTCTTGAACACACGGGTTCAGGCAATCCACTCACCTCAGCCTCCCAAAGGGGTGGGATTACAGGCTGAGCCACCGATCCCGGCTAAGGCCTTTCTTTACATGTGTTTAATTTCCATTCATACGGACTCCCAAGTAGATACTATTATCCCCATTTCAAAGTTAAGGAAACTGAGGCTCAAGATTTATACAAGGTGACACAATTATTAAGAGATAGGGGCTGGCCGGGCACGGTGGCTCAAGCCTGGAACCCCAGCACTTTGGGAGGCTGAGGTAAGAGGATTGCCCAGCCCAGGGTTTCGAGACCAGCCTAGGCAACCAATGAATTAAAAAAAAAAATTTAGTTGGGCATGGTGGCACCTGCCTGTAGTTCCAGCTACTAGGAAGGCTGAGGCAGAAGCCTGAGCCTAGTAGGTTGAGGCTGTGGTGGCCCTGAGTGTGCCACTGTACTCTAGCCTGGGCGACATAGTGAGACTCTGACTCAAAAAAAAAAGGAAAGAAAAGAAAAGAAAAGAAAAAAGATAGGGCCAGGGTCAGGCATGGTATCTCACACCCGTAATCCAAGCATGTTGGGAGACTGAGGCAGGAGGATTACTTAAGGCCAGGAGTTCAAGACAGGCTGGACAACATATCAAGACTCTGTCTCTAAAAATAAATAAGTAAATAAATTTTTAATTAGCCAGGCATGGGTTTGTATGCTGCATTCCCAGCTACTTGTGAAGCTATGGCAAGAGGACAGCTTGAGCCAGGAGTTAGAGGCTGCAGTGAGCTATGATTACGCCACTGAACTCCCAACTGTGCTACAGAATGAGACCCTGTCTCAAAAAATAAAACAAAATAAAGAAAAGACAGGGCTGGCCGGCCTCAGTGGCTCAGCCTGTCATCCCAGTGTTTTGGGAGGCCGAGGTGAGTGGATTGCCTGAGCCCGTGGGCTCGAGACCTACCCGGGCAACTTAACAAGATCTCATCTCTATAATAAATTAAAAATTAGCTGAGCATGGTAGTGCGCACCTGTAGTTCCATCTACTTGAAAGGCTGAGGCAGAAGGATCCCCAGAGCCCAGCAGGTCGAGGCTGTGGTGGCCGGAAGCATGCCACTGCACTCCAGTCTGGGCAATGGAGTGAGACTGCAACTCAAAAAAAAAAACAAAAAAAAAACCAAAAAACAAGAAAGGGCCAGGATTGAAATCTAGACATGTCTGGAGCTCAAATGTGTGTGTTTATCATTACATTCTACTACCACTAATAATTTGACATAAATATAATGCACAGATGATGTCAGAGTTGAACAGGGTGTCATACTCCTTTTTAAGGGTTAATTGAAACACAAATTACATACTTAACTTGGCTGCTGTTAGGATAAACTATGAAAATGATGCCATTAAAATTACATATAACTAAGTTTCACGAGTGAGGAGAGAAATATTTAATGCAAAAACTTTAATTGTCCAAGCTGTTTTTGCTTTGAGCTAATTTCTATGAACAAACATATGAAATGCTGCTTTATTTGGCATCATGGTTTTTATAACAATAAAGAGCAGTCTCTAAAGCAAGTTACAGAATTCAATGCCATGTCAACAGTAAACTATTAAAGCACTTTTAAAGTTCAGACAACAGACATGTATCTATATGAGGTCTAACAAAGGCAACTTGCTCTGGAAAGGACACTAAATATTTCTGGCATTTTTTTACTTTAACCTCAAATTTCTGCCTTTGAAATCTTTGGTTTCTTTCAAAGGTGGAAATCTGGGAAGCCATCCTGGCCCCTGACCTCCTCCTCTAAAAGTATACCACATTGCTGGCTGCATTAGCACCTAAGGCACTGGAGCAGAGTGCCTTCACTCATGCTCTGGCTGTAAGAGCTAATATTTCTGAAATTCATTACTGGACAGACCAGTCATGACAAAATTATTTTCTGCAGGACACCAAGCAATCCCTTACTACTCTTCTTTAACTAAAACCAACAGGAGCTTGGTAAAGGACGTGAAACAAGGCCGACAGTAACACTTGCTTTAAAAACAAGGCAATTTTCTGGTATTTGTATTTTAAATGATAAATTTTGGAATAACAAAACCTCATCTTATTTTCTTGCAAGAGTCTGAGACATTTCCTCAGTGAGATGGAGAAACTGCCTGGCAAGGAGGAAGGGCTTCTGCAATAAAAAGACAGCACATTGCAGTATCTTTTTTTTTAGTTTTTATTTTTTGAGCCAGAGTCTCACTCTGTCACTTAGGGTGGAGTCCAGAGGCACACTCACAGCCACCGCAGCTTCGACCTGCTGTGCTCAGGGGATTCTTCCACCTCAACCTTCCAAGTAGCTATAGAACCATAGGCCTGTGCCACCAAGCCCAACTAATTTTTTGATTTATCGTAGAGACGAGGTCTCACCATGTTGCTCAGGATGGTCTTCAACTCCTGAGCTCAGGCAATCCTCTCACCTTGACCTCCCAAAGTGCTGGGATTACAGGTGTGAGGCACCACGCCTGGCCACATTGCAGTATCCTAAAGTTTTATATTTAAGTAGTGACCCAACATATGAGGATCTCATGTTGGACCCAGAGAGATGGTATGAATGCTTTTTAGACAATATTAATGTATTTTGCAACAGATAAGCGTTAAAGATGGAATATTTCTTTAGTTTATTTCTCAGGTGTTCCTTTCCACCTTGTAAATTTGATTACGTAGTCAACAAATACTTGCCAAGTACTACCACTACATCAGACATCATTCTGTGTCAATAGTGATAAAAGTGTCTACAGCTGATCTAAGAAATACAAATTCAGTAATAAAATTTTTGCTAAGAAATAATGGGTGATCAGATGGGCGCAGTGGCTCACGCTGTAATCCCAGCACTCTGGGAGGTCAAGGCCAGAAGACTGCCTAAGCCCAAGGTTTGAGACCAGACCAGGCAACCCGGTGAGACCTCGTCTCTACAATAAATCAAAAAATTAGCTGGGTGTGCCTGTAGTTCTAGCTACTTGGAAGACTGAAGTCCAGGATGTGGTGAGCCATGATCATGCCACTACACTCCAGAGCCTGGGTGACAGAGTGAGACCCTGACTCAAAAAAAGCAAAAACAAACAACAAAAAAGTCAAACAGAAATATATCATGTCATGAGGGAGCCAATTCTTCAATAAGTGCGTTCAAGGAATAAAAAAGTTGATTCTCAAATGATTCCATCATTTGATGGAATAAAAAATGTTAATTCCATTTTTTTTTTAAAGCAGGATTTAGTGAGAGGACAGAAAAGATCCCACAGTGGGAGGGCAACCAAGGGAGTTGCCCAGGACCAAATTTCAATACCTGCTAACTAGAGTGACTCTTCAACACTTAACATCTGCCTTATCTGGAGCACAATAAAGGGCCAATTCCTAAAACTTAGGACCGAATCAAAAGCCCCAAATCAAGAAAAACCAAAAGGCACGCACAAGAGGGCAGACCAAACAGTGAGCAGTGATACGGGATTAAAGCCAAAAGACCAAGTTGCTAAATAATAAGGAAGCCGCCGTTCACCTGGACCTTTGCCCAGAACACAAAAATTTGGAGGCAACACGCTGGTGGTTTAAAGGGAACGGGGCTCCAAATCTGCTGCCTCATTCTTTTATCTGCAGAACCTTCCTCTGATACCGCCTGTTTCCACTGACATAGTCACAACCACCGCGGAAAACCCAATAGCGCTCCAAAGCGCTTAGACAGGTGGAAATCCACTGGAAGAAAAACACGCAGAGAACACACTTAAGGCTCAGATCAGAAACTGAACGTTCTTTAGAACCATCAACCCGAGGTTCTGCCGAGGACAACGAAGCATTTTTTTAGAAAATCCTCTCTAAAACACTTTCACTGGAGAGCGGGCAAAATCCTCTGCACCCCCCGAGTCCACGGCCCTTCCTGGGACAAAAGACTCCGGTCCTTTAAGAACCGCCCCCCGTCCCCGGCGCGTCTGCTCCCCAGAAGGCAGCTGCACTGCGGATCCCCGCAAGAGGGGCGCCTGCCAGCCAGCACCCCACCCCGCGGGCAGCCGCGCGCACAACGGGGCCGGCAGGCGGCCCGCAGCCCCCTCCCCGCCTTCCTGGCGGGAGGAGAAGGGGTGCCGCCAGCCCCCGCTTTGTGCGCACGCTCTCCTTCCCCTCCCCGCAACAGACACCCCCTTCGGTCGCCCTGCGGTCCATAACAGCCCACAGAACACACGGAATCAAAACACGTTGACGGCCCGGCGGGGCTCTCTCCATCATCTTCTAGAACAGGCGCGTCCCCGGCACGTCCCCGCCCCCGCGCGGCGCCGGGGGACGGCGGGCTGCGGCAGAGGCGGCCGCGGATCCATCTTGGGCCGAGCGCGGCCCCCTCCCATCACGCCTCCCGCCCCCTCGGAGCCCCGCGGGTCTAGACGGAAGCGGCAGAGAAACGGACTACCACGCTCCCCTTGGACTTCCTCATCCTCCCCACGCCCGTTCTCCAAACCAAAAAAAAATTTTTTTAGAACTCCCAGGAGCGCCTGATGGTGCCCGCACCTGCTCGCGAACCTGTAGCGCAGCCGCTCCGGCGCCGGCCCGTCCACACCGGGGAGCCGCTTCCCTGCCACCCGTTCGCCCGAGGCTCTCACCGCCCTAATCCTCGGCTAAACCGCCCTGCGGCAGGAGGCGAGTGAGCCTCCGCCTCCGTCGGAGCCCACCCCCCCGCTCCCCGCCCGCCCGCGCGACTCGCGCTCCCCTCCCCCGCCCGCTTTCCCAAACGCCGGCCCGGGCCGCAGCTCAGGCCGGCCCGGAGCCCCCGCTCCCGCCGCCGCCAGCCCCCCGGGCGTCCGGCCCCGCTCGCCCCACCGAGGCCGGGCCCCCGCGCGCCTCACCCGCACAGGACGAGCCGCAGCTCTTCGCCCCCGGGGCGGGGCGGGCTCCTGGGCTCCCGCCGCCGCCGCCCACGCCGGGCGCGCACGGCTCGGCCCCGGAGGACGACGACGAGACGGACGGGGACTGGGTGGCCGCCGACGGCTCCGCCATGGCCGCGCGAGCGAGGGCGGGAGAAGGCGGAGAGCGACGCGGGGCGGGAGCGAGGGAGGGGAAGCACGGCAGCCGGGCAGCAGGCGCTCCGGGGTCCCTGCGCTCCGCCGGCTCCGAGGACGGACTCCGACAGACTGACTGACTCAGCCGCGCGCAGCGACAGGGCGGGAGCGCGGGCGCGCATGCGCACCAGGCGTCCTCGAGCGGTGGCCCCGCGCGCCGCGGCGCAGGGCGCAGGCGCAAGAGCCGTTCCTCCGCGCTCCCGCCGGCGGGGAGGGGCGAGGCCGGCCTCACGCGGCGCCCCGCGAGCGACCGGGGTGGGGCGCGCCCGCCGGGACCAGACGCAAGGGGCGGGGCCAAGCCCCAGTCCCGCCCGCCCCTCGGCTGCGTCGGCTCCCGCTCCGCTCGGCATGCGAGTGTTTTTCTGAGAGTGGCAGGTGGTACGTTTTAATCTTTGGGCTTCCATGAGCTGGAAGCGGCCTTTCCCCTGAGTTCCAAAACCGAGGTCTTTTGCGTGATGCGTCCCCGCCTGTGAATCCCGCGAAACGTGCAAGCCATAGCGTAGGGCAGGCCCTTTCTGCAAGGTGCCTTGTGAATGCGTCTGACTGTGTCGTAATATCTCCTCACCCCGAGGCAGGGATGGCACGGCTCCCCATCTGGTAGGTGGAGAGAGATGCTGCACAGAATGGGAAACGATTACTCATTCCAGTCACATTGCAATGCAGTCGCCGAACCTGTTGTGTGTTCTCATCTGTTGCCGCTGACAAAGAAGTGT
Organism: Cephalopachus bancanus; assembly: GCA_027257055.1. Taxonomy (NCBI): domain Eukaryota; kingdom Metazoa; phylum Chordata; class Mammalia; order Primates; family Tarsiidae; genus Cephalopachus; species Cephalopachus bancanus. The sequence continues at coordinate 245,342 of JAPVLO010000956.1, read as the reverse complement.
CTGCCTCGGGTCTTCAGGCTGTCCTTTCCTCCGAATAGGCTCTCAGACAGAGAAGACATATATTTTGGAGGAAAGAAATGCTGAGCTGATAAAGAAAAGAGTCAGAAGATAAGAACATCCTGGCTGTGATTGGGGGGGCGGGTGGTGATCAAATGAGGCACTGAAAATTCAGAATATGGCCGTAAGTGCTTCCTACCTGGAGTCCTAGCTACTCTGAGGTGGGAGGATCCCTCGAGCCTAGGAGTCCAGCCTGGGGAATATAGCAAGATTCAGTCTCTAAAGAAAAAAAAAGAAAGAGTTCAGAAATTCAGAATAAGGCACGAAATGCCCATAGTGGAATTGTTTTGATGCCTAAAAGAGGCCTTAGCAGAATATGTATTTGAGACCAGACATCTAGCTTACTTTGGGTTTTTGCCTCTCCTGGATTGGCTTGCCAGATTCAAAGAAAGCCTTCTCCGTGTATCTGGTCAAAATACTTGAAAGGTTCATAATGTTTTTAAAAGGAGGGTGGCATCCTGGAAATAATAAAAAAAATCAAGACTTTAGGCTTTGTTATCGCTAAAGCAGCACTCATCAACCCAAAGTGCAATTGCAGGATCAGCAGCAGATCCTGTAAAGATGCAACCTTATGAAGGGGGAGGTGGTCAGCCAGGCAGCCACGGAGGGGAAAAGCGATCTCGCCAGGGGAAATCTAGAACAGGCTGCGGACTCCATCTGCCCTTGACAGTTTCTAAGGTCAGATAAGGCTGAGGAGGGTGGGAGGAGATGCTACAACTCCTGGTTGCTGCAACGCTCTGAAAAAGGCATAGAAGAATATTTCCCAAAATAGCTTTGTGGCAAATGTCTTACCCTAGCACTTACAGCATCGGTCGATAATGCAGCAAACTGTCCCTTAGATGGTGAAGGGAAATAATGGCTGATCCGATAGCCAAGCCAGCTATCTACCCATCCTGATAAACGTGTTTTTTAAAAAAATCTGTTATTAGGTGCTGGATAAGGAAATAAATTATACTGATATCTAACGCTGACAGCACTTGCTAGGATCTGGAGACACCCCCCACCCCACCCCCACCATGCCCTGCTGGAAATGAAGCTCATTTCCCTGATATCTAGAAGCCGATAAAAACACACACACACAAAAAAAATTCATGCAATCTTGGTGGTTTCTTTAGAACACTTGGAGTTTTTTGTTTTGTTTTTTGCAAAAGAAGCCGTTGTGCTGGTCTAATCCCTGAAGCTGACTTTTCTTTCTGCTTTTTCAAATATTTGCTGTACTCAAGCAACTTCCCTGATACTGATTCTTGCCTGGGATGTTTATTTTATTTTATTTTTTAATTGGAGTCTCACTCTGTTGCCCAGTCTTCCAAATAGCTGGAACCACAGGCATGTGCCACCGCGCCCAGCTAATTTTTTTATTTATTGTAGAGACAAGGTCTCGCCAAGTTGCCCAAACTGGTCTCAACCCCTAGGCTCAGGCAGTCCTCCCGCCTCAACCTACCAAAGTGCTGGGATTACAGGCATGAGCCACCGCACCTGGCTGATTATTTGATTTGTAGAAATTATTTGTTCCATGAGTGTTTATTGAATCACATATTGTGTGTATGACACTATCCTGGGAGCTTTGGAGGGACACAATAAATATGTTTCACTTATCTTCAATGAGCTTGCAAGATAATCAGAGCAGAGTATACTTACATGGAGTTAAATAATACAAATTATTATTATTCTTTGAGTTGGAATCTCACTCTGTCACTCTGTCACTGTTCTGTAGTGCAGTGGCACCATCACGGCTCATTGCAGCCTTGACCCCTTGGGCTCAGGTGATCCTCTACCTCAGCCTCCCGAGTAACTGGGACTACAGGCATGCACCACCATACTTGGCTTATTTTTTAATTTTTATTTTGTAGAGACGAGATCTCCCTGTGTTGCCTAACATGCTCACAGCTACCGCAGCCTCAACCTGCTATGCTCAGGCGTTCCTTCGGCCTCAGCCTTCCAAGTAGCTGTGACCATAGGCATGCACCACCACACCTGGCTAATTTTTTGATTTATTATAGAGACGAGGTCTCCCCAAGTTGTCCACGTGGGTCTCAAACCCCTGGACTCAAGCAATTCTCTCGGAGTCTTGAGCTCCTGGGCTCAAGCAATCGTCCCACCTTGGCCTCCTAAAGTGCTGGGATTATAGGCATGAGCCATCTTCCCTGACCAAATAATACGAATTAAATAGCAACTCACCAGCTACTTAGAAGGCTGGGGCGGAAGGATGGCCAGAGCCCAGCAGGTCAAGGCTGTGGTGGCCGGGAGCGGCCACTGCACTCCAGTCTGGGTGACAGAGTGAGACTCCAACTCAAAAATAAATAAATAAATAGCAACTCAAAACAACCCCAACAACACAAAACCATAGTACTTTGATCAGATGGCAAGTGAAGCATATGAATGCAGAAAAAGAGAAGGGCCGAGCTCGGGGGCTCAGCCTGTAATTCCAGCACTTTGGGAGACCGAGGTGAGTGGATTGCTTGAGTCTGCAGGTTCAAGACCGGCCCAGACAACTTGACGAGACCTTGGCTCTACAATAAATAATTTAAAAAAAATTAGCTGGGCATGGTAGCGTGCACCTGTAGTTCTGGCTTCTTGGAAGGCTGAGGTGGAAGGATCGCCAGAGCCCCCGCAGGTTGATGCTGGGTGGCCGTGAGCATGGCCCTGCATTCTGGCCTGGGCAACAGAGTGAGACTTCAACTAAAAAAAAAAAAAAAAGCCGGGCACGGTGGCTCAGCCTGTAATCCCGCACCTTTGGGAGGCTGAGGTGAGTGGATTGCCTGAACCCACAGGTTCGAGACCCGCCTGGGCAGCGAGACCTCATCTCTACAATAAATCAAAAAATTAGCCGGGCATGGTAGTGTGCGCCTGTAATTCAGGCTACTTGGGAGGCTGAGGCGGAAGGATCGCCGGAGCCCAGCAGGTCGAGGCTGCGGTGATCAGGAGCGGCCACTGCACTCCAGTCTGGGCGACAGAGTGAGACTACAACTCAAAAATAACAAATAAAAAAAAAAGGAGGGACTCGGAGGGAATCACTATGGAGTTACAGTGGCCTGGGGAGGTTTTATGAGAAAGCTCAAAGTCAGATAGAGTTTGACGTTGTAAAGAGGTCATTGAAGGCAGGGAAGGATGGTGGGAAGCAAATGCAGAGGTTGCTTTTGTGCCTGGATACAAAAAGGTACCCCTCTGGGCAGACGAATCACAAAAAAGGCATCTCTTTCTCCCAGCCCAGCCCATGATGCAGCTCCATGCTGACTTGTCTAGCAGAATGTGACCTAGATTTCATCCCCTCTTGTCGCTCCCCTCCACGGGCTGCCTCGGTGTCACACACAGACTGCACAGACATAAGAGGTGGCTAAAGAAGAAGTGTGACTGTGTTTTAGGTGTGAGACCAAGTTGGCCAGAGTCAAGGGCTTGAAATTGGCGCAGGATGGAAGATACAGGAACAAGACGTAAAATGAGAAAGACATGTTCGGACCAGAGTTGGGAGAAGCAGTGGTGTTTTATTGAAGAGCTAAGGTTTTATCTTAAGAATACTGGAGATTCAGTGATGGTTTGGGGCTAGGGAATGGCTCAGATGGGATTTTTTTTTAAGTCGTTGTCTCACTCTGTCACCCAGGCTGGAGTGCAGTAACATGCTCACAGCTACCACAGCCTCGACCTGCTAGGCTCAGGCGTCCCTTCGGCCTCAGCCTTCCGAGTAGCTGTGACCATAGGTGTGCACCACCACACCTGGCTAATTTTTTGATTTATTATAGGAACAAGGTCTCCCCAAGTTGTTCACATGGGTCTCAAATCCCTGGACTCAAGCAATTCTCTCATTTCCATCTCCCGAAGTGCTGGGATTATAGTTGAGAGCCACTGCGCCCTGCCAGACAGGATTTTTATTTATTTATTTTTTTAAGTTGGAGTCTCACTCTGTCACCCAGACTGGAGTGCAGTGGCCACTCCCAGCCACCGCAGCCTTGACCTGCTGGGCTCCGGCAATCCTTCCACCCTCAGCCTTCCAAGTAGCTGGAACTACAGGCACGCGCTACCATGACCCGGCTAATTTTGATTTACTGTAGAGATGACCCGGCTAATTTTGATTTATTGTAGAGATGAGGTCTCACCAAGTTGCCCAGGCGGATCTTGAACCCATGGGCTCAGGCAATCCACTTACCTCAGCCTCCCAAAGGCATGGGATTACAGGCTGAGCCACCTAGCCCGGCTGGATTTTTATTTTTATTATTTTATTTTCTTTTTGAGTTGGAGTCTCACTCTGTTGGTCGCCCAGGCTGGAGTGCAGTGGCACACTCATGGCCATACCAGCATCGATCTGCTGGGCTCCAGTGTTCCTTCCGCCTCAGCCTTCCAAGTAACCAAAACTACAGGTGTGTGCTACCTGTAGTTTTTTTGATTTCTTGTAGAGACAAGGTCTCACCAAGCTGTCCAGGCTGGTCTCAAACCCCTGTATTCAGGCAGTCATCTCGCTTCCACCTCCCCAAATGCTGGGATTACAGGCAAGAGCCACCGAGCCCGGCCAGACGGGATTTTTAAAGTGCTCACTCTGGAGTATACCCATTTTTTCAGGAGTTCCAGTCTTGGGGGCTTTACTGCTGAGACATAGTGCTAGGTCTCTTCTTCCTTGACAGTGTCTTTATAGTATTAATTAATTAATTAATTTATTTATTTATTTAGAGTTGAAGTCTCACTCGTCGCCCAGACTGGAGTGCAGTGACCGCTCCTGGTGGCCTTGAACTGCTGGGCTCCGGCGATCCTTCCGCTCAGCCTTCCAAGTAGCTGGAATTACAGGCATGTGCTACCACGCCCGGCTGATTTTTTGATTTATTGTAGAGATGAGGTCTCGCTGCCCAGGCAGGTCTCGAACCTGCGGGCTCAGGCAATCCACTCAACTCAGCCTCCCAAAGGCGTGGGATTATAGGCTAAGCCACCAAGCCCGGCTAGGACTGGTATTTTAATTTTAAAATATATGGATACATTCACAGGTCATTCCTATATATGTACATATACATTATTGTTGGAGTCTCACTCTGTCACCCAGACTGGAGTGCAGTGGCACACTCATGGCCACCACAGCCTCGACCTGCTGGGCTCAGGTGATTCTTCTACTTCACCCTTCCAAGTAGTTGGAACCACAGGTGTGCCGGCTAAATTTTTTTATTTATTGTATAGATGAGGTCTCACCAAGTTGCCCCAGGCTGGTGTTAGGATCTTCTTATAGCAAACACAAGTAAAGGTGAATATAGCAAATCATATATATCTTTAGCCACACCTTTTATCACAAACGATAGCATGCTATACATAATTATTCACCTTGCTTCTTTTCCTTCTAATGATTTTTTTTTAGTATCTTTTTTGAAGAACTAGCTGTGTTGTAGGCTGAAATACCAATAATAATGCAGCTGACAAGATCTTAAGCTTTTATTATGTTACCATGTTGAAAGCCTAATATTCAACTTTATAATACTCTGTGAAGTGAGATTAACCATTTTCTTTTCTTTTTTTTTTTTGAGTTGGAGTCTCACTCTGTCACCCAGACTGGAGTGCAGTGGCCGCTCCCAGCCACCGCAGCCTCAACCTGCTAGGCTCCGGCGATTTTTCCGCCTCAGCCTTCCAAGTAGCCAGAATTACAGACATGCGCTACCACGCCCGGCTGATTTTTTGATTTATTGTAGAGATGCGGTCTCGCTGCCCAGGCGGGTCTCGAACCCACGGGCTCAGGCAATTCACTCACCTCAGCTTCCCAAGGCGCGGGATTACAGGCTGAGCCACCGAGCCCGGCTCCATTTTCTTTTTATAAATAAGGACACTGGCCAGGTACGGTAGCTCACACCTGTAATCCCAGCACTTGACCTCAGTGGAGGCTGAGGCGAGAGGATTGCCTGAGGCCAGGGGTCAAGACAAGCTTGGGAGGCATAGTGAGACCTCGTCTCTACAATAAATCAAAAAATTAGCTGGGCATGGTGGCACACACCTGTAGTTCCAGCTACTTGGAAGGATGAGACAGAAGGATCACCTAGCAAGTCAAGACTGTGGTGACCCTCAAGACTGTGGTGGCCATGATCGTGCCACTGCACTCCAGCCTGGGCTACAGAGTGAGATTCCAACATAAAGAAATAAATAAGGACATCAAATCATTACCCCATTTTACACACAAAGTAAGGTATAGATATTTAAACGACACCAGGGATGGCGTATTCCCAACTTGTCCCTTCCAAGTTGCTTGAGCACTGATACTGCACACGGATGGTAGAAGGCTGCACTGGGTCCCAGGCCAGTTACCGTGAGTGATATTTACCTGGTTGTTTACCCCCACAAGTCTTGAGTCAGTTAAGGACAGGAATGTATCTTATGCAGCATCACTTCCTATCACAGTACCTGGCACATACCAAGTGTCCTATTTTTGGAAAGCTTTGGAACCTGAGTCACAGTGGATGTCATTGCAGAAAACAATTTTGCTATTTTTGTGTTCCATAAACGACTTGAGTATCTTGAATATTTATGACTGTATTTTGCTTTTCCAGAATGAATATGCTGATCACCAACTTTTGAGCTCTAAACACGTAGTCATCATTGCCAAACACTTACATCTTATTTAACCTACAACAACTCTGTGGTTATTGAAAATATTTTGCAGATGATGAAACTAGTTCAGAGAAGTTGCACGGTTTGAACACCAGAGTCTAAACTCAGAGCCAGGTCAGTCTGACCTCAGAGCCAGTGGGTTGTTTTTTTTTTTTTGGAGTCAGAGTCTCACCCTGTCACCCAGCTGAAGTGCAGTGGCATGCTCATGGCCACCAGTCTCAACCCACTAGGCTCAGGTGATCCTTCTGTGTCAGCCTTCCAAGTAAGTGAAACTACAGGCTTGCATCACCATGTCCAGTCAGCTCATGTTTCTTGATTTATTGTGGAGAGGAGGTCTCACCAAGTTGCCCAGGCTGGTCTCGAACTCCTGGACTCAGGCAATCCTCTGGCCTCCACCTCCCAAAGTGCTGGAATAACAGGCATGAGCCACCACACCCGGCTTGAATGTACACTGTTTTAATGACCCTGGGTATTTGAGAAGGAAAGAACAACAAAACATGATGCTCATTTACAGTGGTTGCTTTTTAAACTGTGATGTATCCTGAAGTCCTCCTCTAATTTACACTCCTGTTGTTCCAAATGCAAAAGTTTCTACAAGGTATGGGGAAGGTTGATGTGGTAACATTGACCTTGATGATGTAATATTGAGACAGATATAATGCCAGTATTTACTGTTGACTTTCTGACAGGTTGGATTTCAGCAACTCTTATTTGGAGCCCTTAAAATTGAACAGGGTATTTTATTCAAAAGCAAAGTTATGTATTTATTTATTTTTTTTGAGTTGCAGTCTCACTCTGTCACCCAGACTGGAGTGCAGTGGCCGCTCCCGGCCACTGCAGCCTTGACCTGCTGGGTTCCGGCAATCCTTCCGCCTCAGCCTTCCAAGTAGCTGGAGCTACAGGTGCACACTACTCCACCCGGCTAATTTTTTTGATTTATTGTAGAGATGAAGTCTTGCCAAGTTGCCCAGGCGGGCCTCGAACCCACGGGCTCAGGCAATTCACTCACCTCGGCCTCTCAAGGCACAGGATTACAGGCTGAGTCACCAAGCCCGGCTAAAAGTTATGTATTTAATATTAAAGGAGGCTGGGTGTGATCCTAGCATTTTGGGAGGTCGAGGTGGCCTGGGGACTCGAGACCAACCTGGATAACATAGCAAGACCTGGTTTTAATAATTTAAACAAAAATGGCGGGGCTCAGTGGTTCAGCCTGTAATCCTAGTACTTTGGGAGGCCGAGGCGAGTGGATTGCCTGAGCCCGTGGGTTTGAGACCCACCCGGGCAACTTAGCAAGATCTTGCCTCTACAATAAATCGAAAATTAGCCGGGTGTGGTAGTGCGCACCTGTAGTTCCAGCTACTTGGAAGGCTGAGGCAGAAGGATCTCCGGAGCCCAGCAGGTCGAGGCTGCGGTGGCTGGGAGTGGCCACTGCACTCCAGCCTGGGTGACAGGGTGAGACTATTCCAACTAAAAAAAAATAATAATAATTTAACAAATTAAGAAATTAATATTAAGGGAACCAGAAAGTGAATGAGCGGTGTTAGGTGTAATTATACCTTCCTTATTCACTAATTCAGTTGATATTTGAGTCTCTACCGTCTGCCAGCACTGTTTGAGGCACTGGAAACACGTAGTGAACAAAAAAGACAAAAATTCCTATACATTTAGGACTTACATTCTAATGGGAAGAGACAAAACTGAAAGTAAAACATAAGTCGGAAGGTAAGAAGTCTTATGGAAAGCCAGGTATGGTGGCATGCACCTATGATCCCAACACTTTGGGAAGCAGAGGTGAGAGGGTTGCTTCAGCCCAGGAGTTCCAGATCAGCCTGGACAACACAGCAAGACCGCATTGCCACAAAAAAAAAAAAAAAAAATTTAGCCGTTGTGGTGGTGTGTAGTGCCAGCTGCTTGGGAGGCTGAAGCAGGAGGATCACTTGATCCTAGGAATTAGAGGTTTCAGTGAGCTGTAATTGTGCCACTGCATTCCAGTCCGGGCGACTTTGAGACGTTGTCTCCAAAAAAAAAAAAAAAAAAAAAGTGTTAGGAGGAAAAGTAAAGCAGGGAAGAGGAATAGCGAATGCTGGAATGTGTGTGCGTGATTTTGAGTTTTTACCCGGTATGCTGCAATTGTGACTAAGCCATTGGCCTTGGCCTTTCCTTTCTCTTTCTGAGCTTGCCACATAATGCCCTGAATTCGTATCACATCCTGTAGGTCCTGCCTTCCACACACTCAGTGTGAAACTCCAATAACCGCTTGCCCTGACATTTACTTCTGGTGTCTTGGGGGCCCAAGTTGACCTAGATCTAACTCACACTTAAATCTGAAGCCCAGGCTGGGCTCGGTGGCTCAGCCTGTAATCCCATCACTTTGGGAGGCTGAAGTGAGTGAATTGCCTGAGCCCACATGTTAGAGCCCAGACCGGGCAACTTGGTGAGACCTTATCTCTATCAAAAAAAAAAAAAAAATCTAAGCCGGGCTCAGTGGCTCAGCCTGTAATCCCGTGCCTTTGAGAGGCTGAGGTGAGTGGATTGCCTGAGCCCACGGATTCGAGACCCGCCTGGACAGCGAGACCTCATCTCTACAATAAATCAAAAAATCAGCCGGGCGTGGTAGCGCATGTCTGTAATTCTGGCTACTTGGAAGGCTGAGGCTGAAGGATCGCCAGAGCCCAGCAGGTGGAGGCTGCGGTGGCCGGGAGCGGCCACTGCACTCCAGTCTGGGTGACAGAGTGAGACTCCAACTCAAAAAAAAAAAAAAAAAAAATCTAAAGCCTAGAAGAGGGTATTCAAATAATCTTGGGAGTTTGGAAGAATCAGGAGGGGCAGGGGGGAAATACATCAAAACACGACTTCTTTGGTTAGAATTATCTTCTTCACCTTTGGCCTCATCATTCTGCAAGTAGAAAATAGCTCAAGGGTTTGGCTGGGTCTAGAGGTAGCTAGAAAGAGGTTCTGGGTAGGTTTGTGTTTTTCATTTTTTTCTTGAGTTGGAGTCTCACTCTGTTGCCCAGGCTGGCGGGCCGTGGCACGCTTCCTCTCACCGCAGGCTCGACCTGCTGGGCTCAGGTGATCCTCCCGCCTCAGCCTTCCAAGTAGTGGAACACCCGGCTAAGTTTTTGCTTTATTGTAGAGATAAGGTCTCACCAAGTTGCCCAGGCTGGTCTTGAACCTCCGGGCTCAGGCAATCCTCTTGCCTCAGCCTCCCGAAGTGCTGGGATTACAGGTTTGAGCAACCGCGCCGGGCCTGTGGGTAGGTTTCAATAGTTAACGAAGAGGCAGAAAGGAAAAGGTGGAATAATTTGTTGAATGAATGAGGCAATGATAATGCCCAGAGGTGGTGGTGAGAATGAACGCTTTAGCTTCCCCGTAAGCTCCATCAGCTCCTTATTCCCAAGACAAACCCCTCCAACTCCTACCAAACCCCCAAACCAACATTCTTCAACTGTGGCAAGTGACATTTTCCTAGTCACATGTGAATACGAATACAAACAACTTCGGGGGACTTTTTTTTAATTTATTTTGCCTTCATCCAGCAGTGCAGCCTAAGTAAAAGCGTGCTTGGAAAAAGCAGCTTCAAAACCAGCCGAGGTTTGCAAGAGATGACCTGGCTAAGGCTGGAGAGAGCCCTGGGAGAGAGCTCAGCGCTGGTTCTTAGGCTGGCGACCGGAGCCCCCAAGACATCTGGCTTGGTCGAGGACAGGAACACGGGGACGATGACCGGGCGGGGGGTCATGAAGTCATGGCCACCGTTCCTTGTGAAGTCAAAATCATCAAAAACCCAGTGACGTTCACGTCATCCGGGGTCGAGGCCTCCCTTGGGCCGCCCACCTGTGGCTCCGGGTCACGTTAAAGGCGGAATCCGTCTCAAAGGCGGCGGACAGGGGCCGAGGCCGACAACCCCAGGGCCTCCGCCCGGGGCCTGGTCCTCACGCCCGCGCCGGGCGGGGCGCGGTCCAGTCCGGGCCCGCCCCTCCGCCGCCCGCAAGGCCTTCTGGGAGTTGTAGTTCAGTCGCCGGCCGGCCACGCCAAGCCCCGCCCCCTCCTCCGCTTCCTCCCCGCCCCGGATGAGTGCGCAGATCGGGGACCTCCGGCCCGGACCCCGCGAGCGGGGGGCTGCCACTCCCAACGGACCCTCGCCCCTCGCCGCCTGCTGCAGGTAGCCGGCGGCGCGTCCCCGCTCCCGCGCACGCGCACACGCCCGGGTGGCGGCGGGACGCGGCCGCGTGCGCTTTCCCGCCTCGGCCACCCGTCGGGCCCCGCCGGCCCACCCCGCGCCCGCGCGGCCCCGCGTGCCCTCCTCCGCGGGTTCTCCTGTCCGCGCCCAGGCCCCGCCCGCCCCGCCTCCCCCCGCCCCCGTCCCGCGCCCCTGCGGCTTCGGCTGAAGGCGGAGGCTCCATGTTGGTCCCTCGGCGAGCGGCGGCGGCTGCCTCGAGCGGAGCAGGTGAGGCGCGCGATACCCCGGCCCGCTCCGTGCCTGCCCGCCGCCCTCCCCGCGGCGACCCCGAGGAGACCGCCCTCCTCGCCGCCGCCCTTCCGCGTCCCGGGCCGCGGCCGCGCGCCCCCCCGCCGGCGTCCCGTGGCCGGCGCCCTCCGGCCGGGGCTCCCCGCGCGGCCCGGACGACCCCTGCCTCCGCCCTCGGCGCCCGGGCCCGTGGCGGGAGGGGGAGTGCCGCCCGTGCCCCCGGGCGCCCCGAGAGCCGGGGTCCCCGAGGGCAGCAGCGGCGGCGGCCCCGCCCTGGGCAGTACTGGGCCCCCGGGACTGCGCCCCCCCCCCCGCCTGGGCGGTCGGTCCGGCTCGGAGCGGGATGTCGGGGCCCGGAGGTCGCTTCCGCGAGGCGGGCCGGGCTGGCGCGGGAAGGGCGACGCGTACGGCCCGGGGCTGGAAGTTGTGTGTGTCCTCGCGACCTTGAGGCCCAGACGTCCAGACGCGTGGGGAGGTTGGCTCTCCACCTGCGCCAGGCTCCGTCGAGGAGGTGGACGCTTTCGCTGCGTCCTCGTCGGGCCCCGCGCGGCCCTTTGGCCTCCTGGAAGGCGAACACGTCGTGCAAGCCCGCAGCGACAGCCAGCCCGGGAGTCGCCGTCCCTTCGCGGGTGCGATCCCGCCCGTCTGTTCCCCGGGCCTGATCGTCGGTCGCGGGTGCGCCGCCGACGGGACGGGAGCTTCGCTGGCGGAGTCCAAGGCGAAAGGAAAGAATCTGTGGTGTGAAAACCGGCCATGGGATGTTCTCGGACGTCGAAGGGAAGCGAGCGGACTGAAAACATGCGATTTCTCCTTACTAGCTCACTCTCGGAGAAGCAGATTTAAGAGGCAGAACCTGTGGAGTTCTGATCCGGGGCAAGCATTCAGCGTTGCAAGATGTGGGCTGAAATCCAGAGGGTGCTTTTCCCCATTCCCACGGAAAATGAGCTTGCGCTCTGGAAATTCCAGTTGTGATTTGAAACCCGCGAAGCGGGCGGTTGAGGAGGGTCCCTGCGGGGTGAAGCCTCGCAGTCTGCAGCATGTTGTGTGTTTTTTTTTTTGCCGCCCCCCCCAGCATATTGTTTTATTAGCTACGGTTTATAGTCTCATGGGTGTATTCATGAAATTAAGAAAAGTAGCAAGAGGATGAGAGTATGATGAGGGTATTAGCACACTTTCCTTAGGTTGTACTAAGAAAGAGCTTATTTAGAATAGGTTTTTAAAAATTGGTTTTCTTTTTTTTTTTTTTTGAGTTGGAGTCTCACTCCGTCGCCCAGACTGGAGTGCAGTGGCCGCTCCCGGCCACCACAGCCTTGACCTGCTGGGCTCCGGCGATCCTTCCACCTCAGCCTTCCAAGTAGCCGGAATTACAGGCACGCGCTACCACACCGGGTGATTTTTTGATTTACTGTAGAGATGAGGTCTCGCTACCCAGGTGGGTCTGGAACCCGCGGGCTCAGGCAATCCACTCACCTCAGCCTCCCAAAGGTGCAGGATTACCGGCTGAGCCACCGAGCCCGGCTTAAAAATTGGTTTTCTGTGGTGCAACACGGACATGATTTTTTTGGGTAGCAATCTTACAATAAGTGATATACTCACACTAATGGTTTAACATTAAATAATAGAGAGCTGTATAAACAGGGAATGTAAAGTCCCCTCCATCTCCCCAATTCCCCAGAGGTAGTCATTATTAACAGGTTGGTCACATTTTCCTTTGTTTTTTTTTTTGGGTCACATTTTCTTTTAAGAGTTCTGTGAAGTATCTAAGGAACCCTAGATGTGTGTGAACTTGTTTGAGAACAGGTTTAGAATTCACTTATAATAACTAGCTTGCCTGTTAACATTCTTTATGGCCTTGTGTTTTATATTGAGAAAGTGTTCTGGTTACACAACTGCATTTTATAGTTTGTCTGAATTTTAAAACATTTTCCTGAGTTACCGGTGAGGTCCTAGGAACATATCTTAAAAACATCAAGGGGAAGAAGTGAGGGGAAAGCTTTTATTTAAAAGAAAAAAAACTCTTTCAGTTGCCTTGGCGCTGCAATTCTCAGTCGTGCTGTGCACTTGAGACTCACCCAGGGTTTAAAATCTGCCTGTGCTTGCATCCCACTCACAGATTCTGATTTACCTCGTTCAGGGACCAGGAAACAGTTAAAACATTTCCCAGTAATTCTGTTTTGCATACTAGTATATAATCAAATTTCCCTATAGGTGGCTACTTCCATTTTAATTGATTTGTTATTTTATAGGGTGTACAATTTATAGCAGTCAATATTTGTGCTGAGGAGGTGATACTCTTCTGTGTAAATCTCTAAAGAATGCTTTTTATTTGCATGTATTTTGATTGTTAGAACACATTAGATATATTTCACAGCTGAAGTATATGACAAGTGAGGAGACAGGCTTTCCTAGTGTGGTAGGCGCCAATGAAGAAAGCCTTATTGGATCGCCGGAACCCAGCGGGTCAATGCTGGGGTGGCCATGAGTGTGCCACTGCACTCAGCCTGGGTGACGGAGTGAGACTCCAACTCAAAAGAAAGAAAGAGAAAGAAAGCCTTATTTAACTGGTACACAGACAAAACCTTCAGTAACTTGATTGGTTTTGGTGGTGTTCATATGTTTAGGATAGAGGCAAATAAAGCCATTGTTGAACTCATTCTATTAAAAAGATTTTTTTTCCCCACCTGTTGGATAGCTTGGCATCATTTTTAGATTCAGGCCTAGCCGGGCTCGGTGGCTCAGCCTGTAATCCCACGCCTTTGGGAGGCTGAGGTGAGTGGATTGCCTGAACCCGCGGGTTCGAAAACCCGCAACTTGGCGAGACCTCATCTCTACAATAAATCAAAAATTAGCCAGGCATGGTAGTGCACGCCTGTAATTCCGGCTACTTGGAAGGCTGAGGCGGAAGGATCGCCGGAGCCCAGCAGGTCAAGGCTGTGGTGGCCGGGAGCGGCCACTGCACTCCAGTCTGGGCGACAGAGTGAGACTCCAACTCAAAAAAAAAAAAGATTCAGGCCTTTCCTTCCATTTTCCGAATCTTCAATACTGTTTAGTCATAGTTGATCTTCATACATCCGTGAGGCGCTATACAATTTTTTCATCAACAAAGAAGATGTGGTTTTGTTTAGCATTCTGTGCTGAGACAAAGATTTTTTACAGCAGACGAATTAGGAAAAAGATGTTCTCCAATATTCTGATTAGTTGGGTTTAATGAGTGTTTTTGCTGAAACCACCTTAAAAGATGGTGTATCTACCCGCAAACTCACTGCCTGAGACAAAATAGAGTAGCCTGTGAGGAGGAACCACACCCAACCACACTCAGTTCTAAAGCTGGCTGAGGGGTTGGTATGCTTACCCTTGCGTGTGGAGATGTGTTTTCTCTGGCTTTGTCTGTGAATTGGGAGCTTTAAAGACTGCCAGCAAGAACAAGCCTTGAAAATGGTATGCCCTATTGTGGGGTGCGTGGCCTGTGTTGGAGAACGCAGTATTTCAGAAGGAGACTGAAAAGCCCAGGTCATAACTTTACCCTGAGTCATGCTGTCTACTCAGCGAAGTGTTTCTATTACTTTGGTTGTTTGGCTTTTAGAACTCTCTGGACAGTAAGGATAAGCACTGAGGCTGGCTCTAGCCCATGGGTTCTTAGACCAGGGTTATTTCGCCCCTGGGACATTTAGCAATGGCTGGAGACATTCTGGGGTGTCACATCCTGGGAGTGTTACCCGTATCTGGTGGGCAGAGGCCAGGGATGCATGGGATGGCCCCACAATGAAGAGTTATCTGGCTCCAGATGCTGGCAGTGCTGAGGCCAAAAACCCCTGGTGTACACTGGCAAATTGATTGATGATGTTCTGTATGCATGTTCCAAACTAACCATAGTAATTGCTTTCAATTAACTCGTTTTATTGAATTTATCCTTGTTCAGATGGTCTTCTCAAATATTTCAGGGGCCTTTAAACTTTTTTGCTATAATTTTTGTTGTTTTTTTTTTCTTTTTGAGTTGGAGTCTCACTCTGTCGCTCAGACTGGAGTGTCGTGGCACGCTCCTGGCCACTGCAGCCTTGACCTGCTGGGCTCAGGCGATCCTTCTGCCTCAACCTTCCAAGTAGCCGGAACTACAGTCTCATGCTACCAACGCCTGGCTAATTTTTGGTTTATTGTAGAGATGAGGTCTCGCCAGGTTGCTGGGTGGGGCTTGAACCTGCGGGCTCAGGCAGTCCACTCGCCTTGGTCTCCCAAAGTGCTGGGATTACAGTGTTGTTTTTTTTGAGTTGGAATCTCACTCTGTCGCCCAGGCTGGAGTGCAGTGGCATGCTACCGGCCACCACAGCCTCAACCAGTTGGGCTCCGTGATCCTTCCGCCTCAGCCTACCAAGTAGCTGGAACCACAGGTATGTGCTACTTCGCCTGGCTGATTTCTGATTTATTGTAGAGATGAAGTTTCACTAAGTTGCCCCGGCTGGTCTCAAACCTGCAGTTACAGACAATCCACTCGCCTTGGCCTTACAAAGTCCAAAGTGGCTCCTGGCCACTGCAGCCTTGACCTGCTGGACTCCCACAATCCTTCTGCCTCAGGCTTCCAAGTAGCTGGAACTACAGACGCGCGCTACCATGCCTGGCTAATTTTTGATTTATTGTAGAGATGAGGTCTCACCAAGTTGCCCAGGCGGGTCTTGAACCCATGGGCTCAGGCAGTCTACTCACCTCGGCCTCCCAAAGTGCTGGGATTACAGCCTGAACCACCGAGCCCGGCCTAAATTTTTGTTTTCTATAGGACTGAAAATGCTAACTATGATTTAGTAGTCTCATTCACTTCTTTTTTTTTTTTTTTTTTGAGTCAGTCTCTATCATCCAGGCAGGAGTACAATGGCATGCTCATGGTCATTATAGCCTCGACTTCCTGTACTCAGGTGATCCTTCCTCCCCAGGCTCCCAAGTTGCTGAAACTACAGGCCCAGCTAATTTTTTGTTTTGGTTTAGAGACGAGGTGTTTCGTAGTTGCCCAGGCTGGTCTCAAACCCCTGGCCTTAGGCAATCCTCTTGCTTCCCCACCTCCCAAAGTGCTGGGATTATAGACATGAGCCACTGTGCCCAGTCTCATCCACTTTTATTCAACCTATGCAGCTTTTTATTTTTATTTTTTGGTCACTGTCTCACTCTGTTGCCCAGGCTGGAGTAGAGTGGCACGATCACAGCTCACCGCAGCCTGAGGCTCTTGGGTAGCTGGGGTAGCTAGGTGCACGCCTAGCCAATTTTAATTTTTTTTGAATTGGAGTCTCACTCAGTCGCCCAGACTGGAGTGCAGTGACCACTCCCGGCCACCGCAGCCTCACCTGCTGGGCTCCAGCGATCCTTCCACCTCAGCCTTCCGAGTAGCCGGAATTATAGGCATGCGCTACCACGCCCGGCTGATTTTTTTTTTTTTTTTACTTACTGTAGAGATGAGGAATCGCTGCCCAGGCGGTCTCGAACCTGTGGACTCAGGCAATCCTCTCACCTCAGCCTCCCAAAGGCGTGGGATTACAGGCTGAGCCACCGAGCCCGGCTTAATTTTAATTTTTTTGTAGAGACAAGGGTCTCACTATATTGCCCAACTGTTTTTGAATTCCTTCCTTGCCTCAAGTGATCTTTCCATCTCAGCTTCCCAAAGTTCTAGGATTACAAGTGTGAGCCACTGGACCCGGCCTGGGTTGGTGGTCTGTCATTTGTGCAGCTAGTAGGTCTCGACCTCCATGGCTCAGTGCATCCTCCACCTAGCCTTCTGTAGCTATCCCTTTACCAGGGGATTTTTGATTTATTGTGAGATGGTCTCGTGCCCTTCGAACCCGGGGCCAATCCACCTAGCCTCCAAGATTACAGGCTGAGCTCAGTTTATTGAATAAATATGGTTCCTTGAATAATGTCATTTTGTTCAACATTGGTTCTTTTTTTTTGAGTTGGGTCTCTGTTGCCCAGGCTGGAGTGCATAGCATGATCTTGGCTCACTGTAGCCTCGAACTCCTGGGCTCAAGTGATCCTCCTGCCATAGCCTCTCGTGTAGCTAGGACTACAGACTTGTGCCATCACACCCAGCTAACTTTTTATTTTTTGTAGAGTCAAGGTCTCACTATATGGCCCAGGCAAGTCTCAAGTGATTCTTCTCTCCCTGCAACCTCCCAAAGTGCTGGAATTATAGGCATGAGCCACTGCTTCTGGCTCAGTAGTGTTTCTTTATAACTAATGTTGATGAGAAAAATACTTGATTCCCAGCTGGGACTGTTGTCTGTGTGGGGTTTCTCGGGGCTCTCTGGTTTCCTCCCACATCACAAATTGTGCACATTGGGATAAATCGGTGTGTCTGACGGTCTCAGTCTGAGTGAGTTGCGGTGTATGTGACTGCTCCTTGTGGAATGGCTTCTTTTCCAGTGTGGAGTCCTGCTTGGCGCCCTGAGCTGCTGGGATAAGGGATAAGGCTCTGGCTACCCTCGACCCTAACCTGGAATAAGCAGATTGGAGAACGAATGAATGAATACAAATTATTGAAAAATAAAAATTCATTAAGTATATGATAAGCATACAGAGCACAACAATAGTTGATGCACTATGAAGGCACTCAGCCAGCCTGCTGTGTTTGTGATTGTTTTTGAACTTCAATGAGGTGGGAGGTATCCCTTACAATTTTTGCTTGGCAAACATTTATTCCTTGATTTAACCTCCACTGCTACCACTGCCATCCCTCACCGATTCACCAAAAATTGGGTAAATAATCTTACTTGCGGTTTTTTTTTTTTTTTTGAATTGGAGTCTCACTCTGTTGCCCAGGCTGGAGGGCAGTGGCACGCTCGCGGCCACCACAGCCTCAACCTGTTGGGCTCCGGCGATCCTTCTGCCTCAGCCTTCCAAGGAGCTGGAACGACAGGCGAGCGCTACCACGCCCAGCTAATTTTTTGATTTATTGTAGAGACAAGGTTTCACCAAGTTGCCCAGGTGGGTCTCGAGCCCACGGGCTCAGGCAGTCCACTCACCTCAGCCTCCCAAAGGTGCAGAATTACAGGCTGAGCCACCGAGCCCGGCCTTACTTGTTTTTAATAGTCTTAAATGTATGCATAGATTACATTTATTTCAGTGTTATTTTATTTATATAAAATTTCATTTTATTTTTATATAGAGATGAGGTCTCGCTATGTTGCCTAGGCTGGTCTCGAACTCCTGGGCTCAAGCTGGAGCCTTGACCTCCCAAAGTGCTGGGATTACAGATGTCAACCACTGTGCCTGGCCTATTTCCGTGTTCAATATTAGAAGTATTTTGGGTCTTTATTTAGGTTTGTGAGTTTTTTTTTGTGGCCATAAATAGGCCATAGGAACTTAACTCTTGTTTATAGCAATTAGCCTGTAGTGAAATTGGTTTCGTTGTACATTCTTTCACTTAAACTTGCAGTTTCTAAGAACCTATAGATGAAGTTAAGTGAGGATTTAGTATACTACAGAGATTATTTGAACAGATACATTAAATTTTTTTTTTTTTTTTTTGAGTTGGAGTCTTACTCGGTCGCCCAGACTGGAGTGCAGTGGCCGCTCCCAGCCACCGCAGCCTCGCCTGCCGGGCTCCAGCGATCCTTCCGTCTCAGCCTTCCAAGTAGCCGGAATTACAGGCATGCACTACCACGCCCGGCTGATTTTTTGATTTATTGTAGAGATGAGGTCTCGCTGCCTAGGCGGGTCTTGAACCCGCGGGCTCAGGCAATCCACTCACCTCAGCCTCCCAAAGGCGCGGGATTACAGGCTGAGTCACCGAGCCCGGCAGATACATTAAATTTATTGGCTGTTCTGTATTAAGGTGTGCGATGCCAGAAGTAAAGGATAAATAAATACTTTTTTTTTTTTTTTTTGAGTTGGAGTCTCACTCTGTCACCCAGGCTGGAGTGCAGTGGCATGCTTATGGCCACTGTAGCCTCGACATGCTGGGTTTAGACAATCCTTCCGCCTCATCCTTCTAGGTAGCTGGAACTACAGGCATGTGCCACCACGCCCGGCTAATTTTTTGATTTATTGTAGAGGCGAGGTCTCACCAAGTTGCCAGGGCTGGTCTTGAACCTGTGGGCTCAGGCAATCCTCTCATCTCGACCTCCCAAAGTGTTGGGATTATAGGTGTGAGCCACCGTGCCTGGCTAATAAATACTTTATAAGCAGTTAGGGCCATGTATGGTGGCATGTGCCTCTAGTCTCAGCTACTCTTGCTGCTCAGTAGTGGAATTGGGTCTGGGAATAGCCACTACAACATAGGCTCCGTCCCTATTAAAAAAAGAGCAATTAGGAAAAAGGTTATAGCTTTCATATAAGCTGCTAGAATGTTTTCTTTTTTGTTTTTGAGTCAGAGTCTCCTCTGTCGCCCAGACTGGAGTGCAGTGGCTGCTCCCGGCCACCGCAGCCTCCACCTGCTGGGCTCTGGCGATCCTTCTGCCTCCACCTTCCAAGTAGCTGGAACGACAAGCGCTCACTACCATGCCCAGCTAATTTTTTATTTATTGTAGAGATGAGGTCTCACCAAGTTCCCCAGGCGGGTCTCGAATCCGTGGGCTCAAGCAATCCACTCACCTCAGCCTCCCAAAGGCGCGGGATTACAGGCTGAGCCACCGAGCCCGGCTAGAATGTTTTCTAATTATTATTATTATATTTTTGAGTTGGAGTCTCACTCTGTCGCATAGACTAGAATGCAGTGGCACACTCCCGGCCACCGCAGCCTCGACCTGCTGGGCTCTGGCGATCCTTCCACCTCAGCCTTCCAAGTAGCCAGAACTACAGGCACGCGCAACCATGCCTGACTAATTTTTCATTTATTGTAGAGATGAGTTCTTGCCAAGTTGCCTGGGTGGGTCTCGAACCACAGGTTCAGGCAGTCCACTCGTTTCGGACTCCCAAAGTGCTGGAATTACAGGCTGAGCCACTGAGCCCGGCTTGTTTTGTAATTATTATCCAAAGATTTTCAACATTTTCTACATGTTTGAAGATGGCTGATACAGTGTTATCATGAGTTTTTCACAGCAGTACGGTATTCTCCTTATCCCAGGGAAGTGTGTTCCAAGCCCTACAGTAGATGTTGCAACCACGGGTAGTCCTGAGCCCTATGTGCACAGTGTTGGGCGATCTGATAAGAAGCCTCCAAGGGACTAACAGGCTGGTAGTGTAGAGAACGTGGATGCGCTCAGAAAGGGATGATTCGTGACCCAGACTGGACAGTGCAAGATTATATCACGATCCTCAGAACTGCATGCAATTTAAAACTTACGATTTTTTATTTCTGTAATTTTCCATTTAATATTTTGGGACTGCAGTTGACCTTGGGTCAACTTGGGTAGGTGAAACCGCAAAAGCAAAACTGTGCATGGGGTGACCACAGTAAGCAGAATTGACAGTATGTCACAGTATTTCTACTCCTTACCTTAATTTAATGCGTGGTGGCTCAGCCTGTCATCCCAGCACTTTGGGAGGCCGAGGTGAGTGGATTTCCTGAGCCCACCGGTTCGAGACCAGCCCGGGCAGCTTGGCAAGACCTCGTCTCTACAATAAATCAAAAAAATCAGCCAGGTGTGATGCATACCTGTAGCTCCAGCTACTTGGAAGACTGAGGTAGAAGGATTGCCTGAGCCCAGCAGGTCGAGGCTGCGGCTGTGAACGTGCCACTGCCTTCTAGCTTGGGTGAGAGTGAGACTCCTACCCCCCCAAAAGAATTCTTTTAAGAAATTTAATTAATTAATTAACTTATTTATTTATTGAATTGGAGTCTCACTCTGTCACTTAGACTGGAGTACAGTGGCCCGATCATGGCTTCCACAGCCTTGACCTGCTGGGGTCAGGCGATCCTTCCCTCTCAGCCTTCCAAGTAGCTGGGACTACAGGCACGTGCCGCCATGCCCAGCTAATTTTTTGATTTATTGTAGAGATGAGATCTCACTATGTTGCTCCGGGTGATCTTGAACTGCTGGGCTCAGATATCCTCTCACCTCAACCTCCCAAAGTGCTGGGATTACAGGTGTGAGCCACTGCGCACAGCCTCACCTTTAGTTTTACACATAGATTTTAAGTTCACTTGTATGTATATGAATGACAGATGTGACTATGGTTTGGCTATCTCTTTGTATATGTGCAAAAATGTCACATCGGTCATTCATATTCATATAGCCAAATGTGGTATAGCATTAACTATTGTTGTTGCAGTATGCAGATTTAGACCTTGGAAAATAATTGTTTCTCTAAAGGGATACGGCATGTAAGCTTGCCACTTACAGATGTTTCTAGTACCATTCCTGGAGAGTAGGTCTCCAGAGTTTAAGATTCCTGAGAATTGGGAGTAATGTCACTGCAATTGGTGGGGAACTGTTCCAGGAAACTCCCAAACGTCACAACTCCAAAACTTTTTGTGTGGCTGGTTACTGAGCGAGTTACTTTAATGCTTTTATTATCATAAATTTTGATTTGCTCTTTGGCCAGTCCTATACAATTTAAACTAAGTCAGTGGATGAACAGGTTACCTAGCAAGTTTGACCAACTTAGATATCCAGAAAATTTTCAGTTCATTGAAATTTAGAGCTAAAAAATAATTTATGCCTGATTTTTTAGAGGAAGCAGACACAAAAGTAAAACTATATAATCTACTGTTGCAGTCAGTGCAAACTGGGCGCAGAACTCTGGTCTTTCCTTATTGTTAGGGAAGGCCTGTCTCCTATTTATACTGCCTCACTGAGTAACATCCTTTGCCAAAACAGGAACTTAAGTCATAGAAGGAAGAAATGATAGGATTTGGTGATGTATGGCTTTCAGGAGGGTAAAGCCAGGGAAAGTGTAGAGGCTGAGAGTTCTGAGGAGATTGGGGTAGCCAAGGTGCCATTTGATAGCACTAAATGCAGACTTGTCAAGTGTTAGCACCAGAGGGGTTGCTGGCATCTCAGTGCTTGACTGTCGTGCTGGTGAGACTAAAGACATGCCCATGATCCCACAGGTTGTTAGTGGTAGAGCTGGAATGGGAACCTGCCTCTGACTCTTAGGCCCATATATTTCCACAGATCACTCACAGGAGTGATCAGGCGAGCCAGTCCCTTACGCGGTTGCACATCAGCACCAAATGCAGGTTGGAGATCTGCTGGTGTCGTGTCATCCAAATAGAGGTCAGAGTTGAAATTACAGGAAGAAAGAGTTCATTGAGGGAGTGAATGAGTGCAAAAGACCGAAGCAGAGCACTGGTGTAAATCCACAGGAGACCGAAAGAAGAAAAAACTAGAGAAAGAGACAGTCAAGAGGCAGCAAGTGAACTGGGAGCGTGCACTGTCACTGAGTCCAAAGGTTTTAGAAATGGGTGGCAATTGTGTTTTATCACAGAGGTAGCGTTGAATGAGAATTGAGAGAGGACCATTGGATGTGGCAAGAGAGGTCACAGGTAAACTAGAGCGTTCTGTTAACAGAGACAGATGAAAGGCGGATCGCAGGTGTTAAAGGAATGGGTAAAGACAAACCTTTAAAGAGTGACAGTGGAAGAAAGGAGACTGGGACTGGAAGGGAAGACGTTTTCATTGACATGCTTTACATGTGTTTAGTGTTCACAAAATTAGGAAACTGTTATTCTTCCTACGTCAAATATTAGGGCTGAATATGACAGCTTCTGTACTCCTGGGACTCTCTCAGTCTGGGTGGTACACCATAATTACAATATGATAGTATTGTAATGAGTGGAATAATAGTATGGACAGATTTCAGTGGAAACAGGAATGTGGAAAGGAGAAACTTTTTACTGAATTCCTAATATGTGTTGGGCACTGTGTTTTGAGATGGATATTAGATTTATAGATGGAGACAAAAGGTATCTTGTGACTAAGTGGCAAATTTTTTAATTTTTATTTTTTGAAATTAAAAAAATTTAGCCGGGCTCGGTGGCTCAGCCTGTAATCCCGTGCCTTTGGGAGGCTGAGGTGAGTGGATTGCCTGAGCCCGCAGGTTCGAGACCCGCCTGGGCAGCAAGACCTCATCTCTACAATAAATCAAAAAATCAGCCGGGCGTGGTAGCACTTGCCTGTAATTCTGGCCACTTGGAAGGCTGAGGTGGAAGGATCGCTGGAGCCCAGCAAGTTGAGGCTGCGGTGGCCGGGAGCGGCCACTGCACTCCAGTCTGGGTGACAGAGTGAGACTCCAACTCAAAAAAAATAAATAAATAAAAATTAAATTTAAAAAATTTTTTTCTTCAGAGACAGAGTCTCTATATACTTACCTGGCAGGGGAGATACCATGATCACAAAGGTGGTATTCCCAGGGCGAGGCTTATCCATTGCATTCCAGATGTGCTGGCCTCTGCAATTTCCCCAAATGTGGGAAACTCGACTGCATAATTCGGGGTAATGGAGGACTGTGTTTGCGTTCTTGTCTTAAAAAAAAAAAGAGAGAGAGAGAAAGAGAGAGGGTCTCACTCTGTTGCCCAGGCTGGAGTGCAGTGGCAAGGTCATAGCTCACTGTAACCTTGAACCCCTGGGCTTAAGTAATCCTCCCTCCTCAGCCTCCTGAGTGAGTAGCCAGGTCTATAGGCATGTACCACGAAGTTCTCCTATTTTTGTAAGTTTTTGTGGAGGTGGGAGGTCTCACTATGTTGTCTAGTCTTGTCTTGAATTCTTAGCCTCAAATTATCCTCCTGGTTCCGCCTCAGAATGCTGGGATTACTGGTGTGAGCCACCACGCCCAGCACTAAGTGGTGGAGTTTATTTGTTTATTCCAGAAATACCTGTTGATTGCCTACTATGTGTGGGCATTGTTCTGGGAACTTGGGGGATATAGCATTGAACAGAAGAGGCAAAAATTCCTGCCCTCATAGAGCTTACATTCATGTAAGAGGAAGTCAAGTTTCAGGCTCTGGCCTGTCTTGATTCCAGAGCCTGTGTTTCTTTTTTCTTTTTATGGTATACTATGTTAAGTGATAGGCTCTGAGACTGTGGGATGGGGTCATCAGGACAAAGGGAGGATTTCTTCTGAAGATGAGTATTGGAGGGTGACTGTTTGCCTTAGAGTCAAGGTGGAGGAAGCATTTCAGGAGATGGGAACGAATGGTTGAACAAGTCGTTTGAACTTTTGAAATCAAGATAGGACAGCACCTGAATCCTGACTTTTTTTTTTTGAGTTGGAGTCTCACTCTGTCACCCAGGCTGGAGTGCAGTGGCTGCTCCCAGCCACCACAGCCTCGACCTGCTGGGCTCCGGCGATCCTTCCGCCTCAGCCTTCCAAGCAGCTGGAACTACAGGCGCGTGCTACCACGCCTGGCTAATTTTTGATTTACTGTAGAGATGATGTCTCGCCAAGTTGCCCAGGCGGGTCTTGAACTCGTGGGCTTAGGCAATCCACTCACCTCAGCCTCCCAAAGGCGCGGGATTACACTGACTTTTTCTCAGTAGAAAGATCAATAAGAATAATTTTTCCTGGGAGAATGAGAATAAGGAATTAGAAGACAGTGGGGAGAATGATGAAAGGCTTTGACTAATAGGATGAAGATTTGAGCTTTGAGCCACAATCCACAGAATGTTTTTGAGAGCATTTTCTGTGGTTGCTGTCACGATATGCTTGTGTACTGTAATGCAGAGTTGAGTTCAGCCCACAGGGATGAGGTAACATCATCAAAGCAACATTTGGGGATGGTGACTTTGATGATCAGCCTAACAGGTAAGAAAGGTTGGAAGGTGGCATGGTGCCAGAGAGGGCCCTGAGACTTTGAGTGAGGAATCCAATAGACTGGGGAGTTTGGTATGGAAGGGTAAATTGGCAGAGTACCTTTATTCGACGTCTGGGAAGGGGTGAGTGAAAATAAAGTTTTCACTTGGAAGAGCAATAGTATAGTCCTGTGGTCTCTAGGAAGCAAAATATAAAGATATTATGGTGATAAGCGAGCAGCTTCATTTGTTTACCGTGAATTATTGATGATACATTTCAAAATAATTTTTCACTTACATAGCCCAAACCCAAGGAACACTGTCAGTGTACACGGTCTTTTTTATTTTTTTTATTTTTTATTTTTTTTTTTAGTTGGAGTCTCACTCTGTCGCCCAGACTGGAGTGCAGTGGCCGCTCCCGGCCACCGCAGCCTCCACCTGCTGGGCTCTGGCGATCCTTCCGCCTCAGCCTTCCGAGTAGCCGGAATTACAGGCATGCGCTACCACGCCCAGCTGATTTTTTGATTTATTGTAGAGATGAGGTCTCACTGCCCAGGCGAGTCTCGAACCTGCGGGCACGGTCTTTTTTAAATCAGTGGATGTTGGCTGGGCTCAGTGGCTCAGCCTATAATCCCAACACTTTGGGAGGCCGAGACAAGTGGATTGCCTGAGCCTGCGGGTTGGAGACCAGCCTGTGCAACGTGGTGAGACCTCGTCTCTACAGTTAAAAAAAAAAAAAAATCAACTGGGTGTGCTAGTGCTTGCCAGTAGTTCTGGCTACTTGGAAGGCTGAGGCGAAAGGATCATCAGAGCCTAGCAGGTCGGCGCTGGGGTGGCCGTGAGTGCCACTGTATTCCAGCCTGGGCGACGGAGTGAGACTCCAACTCAAAAAAAAAAAAATCCTGGATGTTGATAACTGTGCTCATGCTGCCGATGTGAAGAGAAATACGCAGGATCACCCCAGCTCTTCCAGCTAAACATAGGCTGGTTGTTGTCCGTTATTCTTGGTGCTATGCTACGGGAAGAAAGAGGAAGAGATGAGTGCAGACCTTATCTTTTTTTCCAGCTGTTCTCAGTAATCTTCTCTTGAAGTGCAGTTCAGTGTGCATAACTGCATATATTTTGGTCACTGGATTATTCCATCTTGTAGCCATCTAACCTTGTCTTCCATACCTCTTGCTCTGACACTGCCACCTGCATCCCTAGGGCCATAGCCTTCAACTGTGTCATTCATGCACTTTACAGTTGTGTATTGTCTGCCTGCTGTGTGTCGTTATGTTTACATTGCACAGTAAACTTTAATAGAGAAATAGGTGAAATTGAAAGATCTGGTATCATGAACTTTTGTTTTTGTTTTTATTTGTTTATTTGTTTTTTTTTCTGAGTTGGAGTCTCACTCTGTCGCCCAGACTGGAGTGCAGTGGCTGCTCCCGGCCACTGCAGCCTCGATCTGCTGGGCTCCGGCGATCCTTCTGCCTCAGCCTTCCGAGTAGCCAGAATTACAGGCATGCGCTACCACGCCCGGCTGATTTTTTTATTTATTGTAGAGATGAGGTCTCGCTTCCCAGGTGGGTCACGAACCCGCGGGCTCAGGCAATCCACACACCTCACCCTCCCAAAGCCGCGAGATTACAGGCTAAGCCACCGAGCCCCTTTATTTTTTTAAAGGGCACTCCCCGAATCAGAATAGGTTCAGAGAGACTCTCCAGTATTATGAACTTAATTGTAGAGTCCTGGGAGACTGTTGTGTTGGTTACTAGGTTTGGCTGTATTTGAAAGAGCTCGTAGCTGGGCGTGGGGGCTCACGCGTGTAATCAATCCCAGCCCTTTGTGAGGTGGAAGAGAGAATTGCCTGAGCCCAGGGCTTCGAGACCTCATCTCTACAATAAATCAAAAAATTAGCCAGGTGTGGTGGTGCTTGCCTGTGATTCCAGCTACTTGGAAGGCTGAGGCAGAAGGATCGCCTGAGCCCAGCAGGTCAAGGCTGCGGTGGCCAAGAGCGTGCCACTGCGCTCTAGCGTGGGTGATGGATTCTGGCACACACACATACACAAATGTCCCTAAATAAGTGCTTTTAGCAAGCTAGACATTTATTTTGCTTTCACATAGTCATGAGCCAGTGTGGCAGTTCTGCTCCATAAAGTCCTAGGTCCTGACTCTGTCTTTGCTCCAGTATTTCTAGGGTGTTGCCCTCATGGGCCTGGCCCAGGGTGACTCACTCTAACTTCTGCATCCAGCCAGCAGGCTGGGGAAATGCCTGACCTGAAAGTTGCCTGTGTCACTTCCCATTGGTCAGAACTTAGTCACCTAGTCGTATCTTAGCTACACAGTTGGGTTGGAAATGTGTTTCTTTTGGGCCATTCTATGTCCGGCTAAACATCTATTGCATAGTAGGAGGAAGAAATGAATATTGGGGGAATAACCAGCCATCTCTGCCACAATCAGGACTTTGTTTTGCACTTCTCTGATTGCTGCAGGGTAATACTTAACACTGCCTTATCCCTAAGGTCTGCATAAATTCTTCTTCTCATTAGTTCTTTTTTCTTTTTTTTGAGTTGGAGTCTCACTCTATTGCCCAGACTGGAGTGCAGCGGCTGCAGCCTCGACTTGCTGGGCTCCGGCGATCCTTCCGCCTCAGCCTTCCAAGTTGCTGGACTACAGGCACGTGCTACCATGCCTGGCTAATTTTTTGATTTATTGTAGAGATGAGGTCTCGCCAAGTTGCCCAGGCGGGTCATGAACCCGCGGGCTCAGGCAATCCACTCACCTCAACCTCCCAAAGTGCGGGATTACAGGCTGAGTCACCGAGTCTGGCTTAATTAGTTCTTAGATCTTAGATTTACCTGCTGTTGGGGCAGTAGGAGCCCTTAGAGTTCAGTCACATAAATGTTTCTTTTTTTTTTCTCCTCCAGTCGAGGGTGTTACTCTGTTGCCCAGGCTGGGATGCGGTGGCACAATGATGGCTCACCATAACCTTGATCTCCTGAGCTCAGGCAATCCTGCCTCAGCCTCCTGAGTAACTGGAACTATTGGTGTACACCACAACACCTGGCTAATTTTTTGATTTTTTTTTGTAGAGACAAGGTCTCGCTGTTGCCTAAGCTGGTCTTGAACTCCTGGGCTCAAGTAATCCTCCTGCCTCAGTCTCCCAAAGTGCTGGGATTATAGATGTGAGTCTCTGTGCCTGTCCAATGTTTCCTTTTTATCCAGGCACAGTGGGGATGAAAAGCAGAGTGGGGATGGAAAGCAGAGTGGGGATGGAAAGCATTAGTGAACATTGCTTACAATGATAGCATGACATTTAACCTGTGTGTATAACTTGTTATCCAACAGTCTACAAAAATTTAAAAAGTGGGAAGAACTTTTTTTTGTTGCTATCTCATACTATAAATTTAAAAAGTAAACAGCAATGCCTGTAGCTTAAGGGTCGAGTCAGGCAGTCAAGCCATTTTGTCTGTTTCGCCTGCTGTGATTATGTATGTAGCCTTCAGTGTTTCTAGGATGAAAGTCACTTAGGGATCATGTTTGTGATTTTGGTCATACCTGCCTGTCAGTGCTGTGCTTTGCTTAATATGTGTGTTTTTTGTTTGTTCTTAATATGTGTGTTTCCAAGTAGCTGGAAATACAGATGCATGCCACCACGCTCCACTAGTTTTTGTGTGTGCAGGTGTGATTTATTGTAGAGATGAGTTCTCGCCAAGTTGCCCAGGCTGGTTTCAAACCCTCAGGCTCAGGCAGTCGTCTCGCCTCGGCCTCCCAAAGTGCTGGGATTACAGACTGAGCCACCGCGCCCGGCCAATATGTGTTCTTAAATCTACTTTAAGTTGACATCTTAAACATAGCCTCCTTCTAAGCAATAGTCCGTTAAAACACAGACTTTGTGTTTTTAAATACACATTAAATTACATAGCCGTTAAAATAGAACATGTCCTGTTCGCTACATACAAACGTCTCCTTTGATACTAGTGGTACGTACACCCAGAGAAGTTGTGCTTTGCCACATCCCCAGGTCCTCCTGGTAGTGTTTTGTAAACTTTCCACAAGTCCACAGCTACTAAGTAGCTCTGAATTTTTTTTTTTTTTTTTTTTTTGAGTTGGAGTCTCACTCTGTCACCCAGACTGGAGTGTAGTGGCCGCTCCCGGCCACTGCAGCCTCGGTGGCTCAGCCTGTAATCCCGTGCCTTTGGGAGGCTGAGGTGAGTGGATTGCCTGAGCCCGCGGGTTTGAGACCCGCCTGGGCAAGTTGGCGAGACCTCATCTCTACAATAAACCAAAAAATTAGCTGGGCGTGGTAGCGTGCACCTGTAGTTCCAGCTACTTGGAAGGCTGAGGCTGAAGGATCGCTGGAGCCCGGCAGGTCAAGGCTGCAGTGGCTGGGAGTGGCCACTGCACTCCAGTCTGGGTGACAGAGTGAGACTCCAACTCAAAAAAAAAAAAAAAGAGTGATCTATGGTCGGGCGCAGTGGCTCAAACCTGTAATCCCACCACTTTGGGAGGCCGAGGTGAGAGGATTGCCTGAGCTTGCGGGTTCGAGACCAGCCTGGGCAATTTGGTGAGAGCTTGTCTCTACAATAAATTAAAAAATTAGCTAGGTATGGTAGTGCGTGCCTACAGTTCTGGCTACTTGAAAGGCTGAAGTGGAAGGATCGCCAGAGCTTAGCAGGTCGACACTGGGGTGGCCGTGGCATGCCACTGCACTCCAGCTTGGGCGACAGAGTGAGATCCAACTAAAAAAAAAAAAGTGATTTGCCAAACATACCTAAAGATCTTTTTTTTATTTTTATTTTTTTGAGTTGAAGTCTCATTCTGTCGCCCAGACTGGAGTGCAGTGGCCGCTCCCGGTCACCGCAGCCTCGACCTGCTGGGCTCCGGCGATCCTTCCGCCTCAGCCTTCCGAGTAGCTGGAACTACAGGCATGTGCTACCACGCCTGGCTAGTTTTTGATTTATTGTAGAGATGAAGTCTCGCCAAGGTGCCCAGGCGGGTCTTAAACCCGTGGGCTCAGGCAATCCACTCACCTCAGCCTCCTAAAGGCGTGGGATTACAGGCTGAGCCACCGAGCCTAGCTACCTAAAGATCTTTTTAAGCTTATCTCCAGGAATTGTTGGGCAAGATGCTGAGCCTTTATAAGTCTTTGTTTCCTTATTTTTAAAAACGGTGTGATTTTTTTATTAATGTCATAGGATTGTTCTGGGGATTAAATAAAATATGTAGAAGATTTAGCAGTGGCAGGCACACTTTTTTCTTTTAATGGAAATTTGTGTTATTTCCACTTTTGAACTATTTTTAATAAAAAAGAAGTGGACTCTTTTTTTTGAGATGGGGTCTTGCTGTATTTCAAGGACTGGTCTCAGACTCCTGGACTCAAGTGATTCTCCTGCCTCAGCCTCCCAAGTAGCTGGGACTACAAGCGTGAGACTCTGTTCCTGGCTTAACATTCTTGTATATATGTCTTGGTTGACATATACATTCATTTTTCTTAGTTATACTAGGGGGCACCCCAAAAAACCTGGAAGTATCCTTTGGAGAGCGGGCCCCTGCTAGTATGCTTTCCCTGCCAGGTAAGTGTTATAGGAACCCATCCGTGTCAGTGTAGCAGCTAATGTTGTGAGGGGCTGTGTTCAGCTTCAGTGAATTTTTTATTTGGGAGATTCTTTCAACGCATTTGTACATGATGGGTGATTTTTGAGTACACCCGCCCACACTCCTCTGAGTGTTCAATGGTTTTTGACCAAAAATGCCATGACCTCTCATGACTCATCCTCCCTATTTACCCCATCTTGCCTCCAAGTGACTTTTAGTTTCCCCAGATGAAAAAAGTCCCCAAAGGGAAATATTTTGCCGATGTGGAAGAGGTGAAACAAAAAATAACAGAAGCACTAAAAGGCATCAAAATTGATGAGTTAGGGCTAGGCGCAATGGCTCGAGCCTGTAATCCCAGCACTTTGGGAGGCCGAGGCAAGAGGATCGCCTGAACTCAGGGGTTCGAGACCAACCTGGGCAACTGGTGAGACCTTGTCTCTACAATAAATAAAAAAGTTAAGCCGGGTGTGGTAGTGCACACCTATAGTTCTAGCTACTTGGAAGGCAGAGGTGGAAGGATTGCCTGAACCCAGCAGGTCGAGGCTGTGGTGGCACTGAGCGTGCCACTGCACTCCAGCAGTCGGAGTGAGACTCCAACTCAAAAAAAAAATTGCCGTGTTTGAAAACTATTTTGAACAGTGGAAAAAGCATCTCAAGAGGTGCACTGCATTCAACGGAGAGTACTTTGAAGGTGACTGAAGTTTAAATATGTAAGAATAAATGCGTACTTTTTGATAAATAAGTACTGTTTTCCTGAGTCTCCCCTTGTATACCTAGGAGTAGAATCGCAGGGTCCCAGGCATGTTGAATTTCAGTAGACACTGCAGTTTTCCAAAGTGACAAGACCATTTTGTGCTGCCATCAGAATGAATGAGAATTCCAGTTCCATATGCGCTCCCACAGTTGATACTGTCAGTCTTTAAGATCTAGCCACTCTGATAGGCTGGTAGCGGCAACTTATTGTGGCCTTTAAACATTTGTTTTTGGAGACAGGGTCTCACTCCACTGCTCAGGCTGGAGTGTAGTGGCACCATCATAACTCACTGCAGCCTCGAACTCCTGGCTTCAAGCCATCCTCCTACCTCAGCCTTCTAGTAGCTGGGACTACAGTCATATGCCATCACACCCAGCCATTTTTATTAAATTTTTTCTCTTTTTTTTTTTTGTGGAGCCACAGTCTTGATATGTTGCCCAGGTTGGTATTATTATTATTATTATTATTATTTATTTTTTTAGTTGGAGAGTCGGAGTCTTACTTGTCAATCAGACTGGAGTGCAGTGGCACGATTATGGCTCACTGCAGCTTCAACCTCCCGAACCACCATGCCCAGACCCTAGCCTAAATACAAATTTTTTTTGGTAGAGACAGGATAAACCCTTTTTTTTTTTAAAGACATGACCTTGCTGTATTACCTGGTCTGGTCTTGAACTCCTGGCCTCAAGTGATTCTCCTGTCTCAGCCTCCCAAAAATGCTGGAATTACAGGTGTGAGCCACTGCTCCCAGTCCTCATTGGGTTTTAAATTACATTTTCTTGATAAGTAATGATATAGAAACTCAGTCTATCACTCAGCCTAGAGTACAGTGGCATGATTATGATGATCATGGCTCACGGCAACCTCAACCTCCTGGGCTCAGATGATCCTTCCTCCCTGGCTAATTTTTTGAATTTTTTTTTTATTGAGTTGGAATCTCACTCCGTTGCCCAGGCTGGAGTGCAGTGGTACCTGCTGGGCTCTGGCCATCCTTCTGCCTCAGTCTTCCAGGTCGCCGGAACTACAGGTGCACGCTACCATGCCTGGCTAATTTTTAATTCATTGTAGAGACCAGGTCTCATCAAGTTGCCTGGGCTGGTTTCTAACCTGCGAGCTCAGACAATCCAATCGCCTCGACCTCCCAAAGTGCTGGGATTATAGGCTGAGCCACTGAGCCTGGCCTGATATTTTTGAGAGAGAGAGTTTCACTGTATTGCCTTGGCTGATCTTGAACTCCTGGGCTCAAGCAGTCTGTCTGCCTTGGTCTCTCAAAGTGCTAGTATTATAGGCGTGAGCCATCATGCCTGGTCCTGATTAATGGCCATTTCAATATCGTTATTTTTGTGAAGTGCTTGTTCAATGTTTTATCCATTATTATTATTTTAAAAAGTAAAATGGGCTGGATGTGGTGGCTCATGCCTGCAATCCCAGCACTTTGGGAGGTGGAGGTGAGAGGATTTTCTGAGCCCGTGGTTTCGAAACCAGCCTGGGCAACTTGGCGAAACCTGGTCTCTACAATAAATCACGAAAAATTAGCTAGGTATCGTTAATTGTGGCACGTGCCTGTGGTTCCAGCTACTTGGAAGGCTGAGGCGGAAGGAGAGCCTGAGCCTGGCCAGGTCGAGGCTGTGGTAGCCGTGAGTGTGCCACTGCACTCCGGCCTGGGTGACAGAGTGAGACTGTGACTCAAATAGCTAACTAGATAGATAGATAGATAGATAAGATTTTTTGAATGTGGTGGCATGCGCCTATGGTTCCACCTACTTGGAAGGCTGAGACAGAAGGATCCCCTGAGGGGCAGGTCAAGTCTGCAGTGGTCATGAGCATGCCACTGCACTCCAGCCTGGGCAACAGAGTGAGACTCCGACTCAATGATTGATAAATAAATAAATAAATAAATAAAAAGTGAGCATGGTGGCATGCACCTGTGGTTCCAGCTACTTGGAAAACTGAGGTGGAAGGATTGTGTGAGCCTAGCAGGTCAAGGCTGCAGTGGCCATGAGCGTGCCACTGCACTCCAGCCTGGGTGACAGAGTAAGACTCCAACTCAAATAAATAAGTAAGTAAATAAATAAATAAAGTTAGCTGGGCGTGGTGGCGTGCACCTGTGGTTACAGCTACTTGGAAGGCTGAGGCAGAAGAATTGCCTAAGGGGCAGGTCAAGTCTGCAGTGGCAGTCCGCGGGCATGCCACCGCACTCCAGCCTGGGCAACCTCGTGAGACTCCTACTCAAAAATAAATAAAATTAGCCGGGCATGGTGGCGTGTGCCTGTGGTTCCGGCTATTTGGAAAGCTGAGGTGGAAGGATTGCCTGAGCTCAGCGGGTCAAGTCTGCAGTGTTCGTGAGCATGCCACTGCACTCCAGCCTGGGCAACAGAGTGAGACTCTGACTCAAATAAAAAATAAAATAGTAAAATAAAATACAAATAAAATAAACAAAATAAATCACTATTTTCTTATGTATTTCTATGTTGATTCTGATACCTTTGGAAATAGGTGTTGTGAATATCCCCTTGTATGCTGCTTGCGTTTTCACTTATTGGTGTCTTTTAATGAACAGAAATTCTTAATGTTAATGAGGGCTAATTTGCTTTTTTATCTTCTTTTTGTTTAAGGAGTTTTTGTTTTCCCCTTAAAAAAAGTATGCTTAAAATATTTGCAGCTCATTTTTTCTCAACACAGGGGATGCCATGGAGAGCAGCAAGCCTGGTCCACGACAGGTGGTTTTGGTTCACAAAGAGCAGCATTCCTTTGAGCTAGACGAGACTGCCTTGGCCAGCATCCTCTTGCAGGACCACATCCGAGATCTTGATGTTGTGGTGGTGTCAGTGGCTGGTGCCTTCCGGAAGGGCAAGTCCTTCATTCTGGACTTTATGCTGCGATACTTATATTCGCAGGTAAAGTAGGGTTATTTCATTTCAAATTAGAAAATGAGACTTGTGTATCCAAAAAAACAAAACAGAACAAACAAAAAAACCAAACCAAATGAAGCTCATGAAATATCCTTTATGAGTAAAATTTTTTATTTAAGATTTAATGGAAATTTCTTATTTTTCCTGTAGCGGGAAGGCGGCCATTCAAATTGGTTGGGTGACCCAGAAGAACCGTTAACAGGATTTTCATGGAGAGGGGGATCTGACCCAGAGACCACTGGGATTCAGATGTGGAGTGAAGTTTTCACGGTGGAGAAGCCGGGTGGGAAGAAGGTAAGGATGAAAAACACTTACAGATGAACAAAAATAACCACAGAATGAGAACTTCAACATGTATGCTGTTAATCTAATTAAAAATAATTCTTATCAAAGTGTTATAAGTGCATAGTTTAAAAATAATCCATGTTGATTGTCTTTAAGATTCTTTTCATTTAAGTTGTAGGATACAATTCAGGGTTAGGTATATACCTGTACAGGTACCCTTGTTGATGAGGTGTGCCCCCAATCCCCAGGCAGTTTCTTACTACTGCCATTTTCTTATGGCATTATGATAGTTGTTCAGGTCCACTTATGACTGAGAACATGTGATACTCAGTTCTTTGTTTTGGTAAAGGATCACTCAGTATTATAGACTCTTAAGTCCATCCAGGCTGCTGCGAAGTTCATCATTTTGTTCTTCTTTATGGTTGTGTAATATTCCATTGTGTATATGTACCACATTTTTTTTATCCAGTCCTCTTTTTTTTTTTTGAGTTGGAGTCTCACTCTGTCACCTAGACGGGAGTGCAGTGGCACGCTCCCGGCTACCGCATCCTCGACCTGCTGGGCTCCGGCGATCCTTCCTTCTCAGCCTTCCAAGTAGCTGGAACTACAGGTGCGTGCTACCACGCCCAGCTGAGTTTTTTGTTTTTTGTTTTTTTTTTCCAGTTGGAGTCTCACTCTGTCGCCCATACTGGAGTGCAGTGGCCGCTCCTGGCCACCGCAGCCTCAACCTGCTGGGCTCCGGCGATCCTTCCGCCTCACCAGAATTACAGGCATGTGCTACCACGCCCAGCTGATTTTTTTATTTATTGTAGAGGTGAGGTCTCGCTGCCCAGGTGGGTCTTGAACCCACGGGCTCAGGCAGTCCACTCACCTCAGTCTCCCAAAGGCTCGGGATTACAGGCTGAGCCACCGGGCCCGGCTTGAGTTTTTATTTATTGTAGAGATGAGGTCTTGCCAAATTGCCCGGCCGGGTCTCGAACCCGCAGTCTCAGGCAATCCACTCACTTCGGCCTCCCAAAGTGCTGGGATTACAGGCTGAACCACTGAGCCCAGCCTATCCAGTCCTCTTTTGATGGGCAGCACGGTTGGGTCCATGTTCTTGCTATTGTGAACAATGCGGCAATAAACATACGTGTGCAGGTGTCTTTTATAGAGTGATTTGAGTTCTTCTGGCTATATTCCCAGTAGGGGGATTGCGGGGTCATATGGAAGGTCGATTTTTAGAACTTTTAGGAATTGCCACGCTGTTTTCCACACAGGTTGTGCTAGTTTACACTCCTACCAACAGTGTAGAAGTGTTCCCTTTTCGCCACATCTTCTCCAGCATCTGATATTTTTTGAGTTATTGATGATGGCCATTCTGACTGGAGTTAGGTGGTATCTCAGTGTAGTTTTAATTTGCATCTCCTTGATGACTAGTGAGGTTGAACACTTTCTTCATGTATCTGTTGGCCCCTCAAATGTCTTCTTTTGAGAAGTGTCTATTCATATCTTTTGCCCACTTTGAAATGGAGCTGTTTGTTTTATTCTTGAATGTAGTCTATTTTTTTTTTTTTAATTTAAAAAATTTTTTTTGATTTTTGAGTTGGAGTCTCACTCAGTCGCCCAGACTGGAGTGCAGTAGCCGCTCCCGGCCACCGCAGCCTTGACCTGCTGGGCTCCAGCGATCCTTCCACCTCAGCCTTCCAAGTAGCTGGAACTACAGGAACACGCTAACACACCCGGCTAATTTTTGATTTATTGTGGAGATGAGGTCTTGCCAAGTTGCCCAGGCGGGTCTTGAACCCGCGGGCTCAGGCAATCCACTCACTTCGGCCTCCCAAAGCGCTGGGATTACAGGCTGAGCCACCAAGCCCGGCCTATTTTTATTTTTTTTGAATTGGAGTCTCATTCTATTGCCCAGGCTGGAGTGCCGTGGCACACTCACACCACCCCATCGTCAACCTACTGGGCTCCAGTGAGCCTTCCGCCTCAGCCTTCCAAGTAGCCAGAACTACAGGCGCGCACTACCTTGCCTGGCTAATTTTTGATTTATTGTAGGGATGAGGTCTCACCAAATTGCCCAGGCTAGGCTCGAAACTGCAGGCTCAGGGGAGATTACAGGCTGGGATTACAGGCTGAGCCACCAAACCTGGCCTTTTTTTTTTTTTAATACACAGATATACATAAGATGTGTAGCAAATGGGGAAGTTATCAAGAATTTTTAAGAAAAAGGAGAATATAGGGAAAGCTAACGTTGAAATAGAACATTAGAAACTTTTTAATGGAAGGCTCTTTAAGATTTTATTTTATCCAGTCTTTTGATTTTTAAAAAAATAGTTTTATTAAGATATAATTGACACTCCATTTCTTCCCAGCTTTTGTGCTTTTGTCACATATTATTACTTTAATAACATTGTTTTTATTTTTGTTTAAAGTCAATTATCTTAAAGATATTTAAATAATAAAAAGTCATATCTTTGCTGATGGAGTTATCATTAGCTGTGTTGTTGGATTTTAAATTTTTTTGTTCATATTTCTGTCTGGTGTTATTTTTCCTCCTGCCTGAAAGACTTCCTTTATTGATTGATTGATTTGGGCATTTATTTATAGAGTGATGAAGTCTCACTCTTTTGCCCTGGCTGGTCTCAAACTCTTGGCCTCAAGCAATCCTCTCACTTTAGCCTTCCAACGTGCTGAGATTATAGGTGTGAGCCACTGCACACAGCTATTTATTTATTTAGAATTGGGTTCTCACTTTGTTGCCCAGGCTGGAGTGCAGTGGCATGATCACAGCTCATTGCAGTCTCAAACTCGTGGGCTGGAGTGTGGGGCACGATCACTTCTTACCGCAGCCTTGGCCTCCTGGGCTTAGATGATCTTTCTGCCTTTGCCTCCCAAGTAGCAGGGTACATACCACCATGCCTGACTAATTTTTAAATTTTGTCTCACTGTATTGCCCAGGCTGGTCTCAAACTCCCAGGCTTAAGCAGTTCTCTTCTGCCTCAGCCACTATAGCCTCAACCTACTGGGCTCAGATGATCCTTCTGCCTCAACCTTCCAAGTAGCTGGAACCACAGGCACGTGCTACCACACCTGGCTAATTTTTTGATTTATTGTAGAGACGTGGTCTCACCAAGTTGCCTAGGCTGGTCTCAAACCCCTGGGCTCAGGCAGTCCTCTCCCTCAGTCTCCCAAAGTTCTGACATTATATGTGTGAGCCACCGTGGCTGGTGATACACAAATTTTTTTTTTTTTTTTTGAGTTGGAGTCTCACTCTGTCGCCCAGACTGGATTGCAGTGGCTACTCCCGGCCACCGCAGCCTCAACCTGCTGGGCTTCAGCGATCCTTCCACCTCAGCCTTCCAAGTAGCTGGAACTACAGGCATGCGCTACCATGCCCGGCTAGTTTTTGATTTATTGTAGAGATGAGGTCTTGCCAAGTTGCCCAGGCGGGTCTCGAACCCGCGGGCTCAGGCAATCCACTCACCTCAGCCTCCCAAAGGTGCGGGATTACAGGCTGAGCCACCGAGCCCGGCTTACAATTTTTGATTACTGTTTTCACATCTGTTCTTTTTCTTTTGAGTCAGAGTCTCCCTCTGTTGCCCAGGCTGGAGTACAGTGGCATGCTCATGACTACTGCGGCCTTGGTATTCTGGGCTCAGCCCTTCCAAGTACCTGGAATCACAGGTGTGTGCCATCATGCCCTGCTGATTTTTTGATTTATTATAGAGATGAGGTGTCACCATGTTGCTCAGGCTGGTTTTGAATCCCTGAGCTCAGGTAATCCCCTTGCCTCCTCCTTCCAAAGTGCTGGGATTGCAGACGTGAGCCACTGTGCCTGGCAGTAATACTTATTTTTGACTATGTGATTCCTTTATATAGACTAGTGGGGCCTAATTATTGTTATTTTTTACATTTATTATTTGGGCATTTGGCATATCCTTTCATTAGTTTAGGAAATCTATATAATGTTAGTAGTATGGAAGCTTTGTTTTTAGTTATCTGACATTTATAGCTCCTTCAGTTTTTTAATCTTGTTGAATAGACTGCTGTATAACAGTTCTGTGTCTTTTATTGTCATATAGCTTCCTGCTTTTAAGATAGATTGATAGTCTTTAATTTTTGGAACAGTTTTAGATTTATAGGAAAATGGATTGGAAAGTGCAATTACCACATTTATCCCTTTCCTTTAGTTTTCTGTATTGTTTATATCATGTATTAGTGTGATACGTTTGCTATAGTTCATGAGCCAATATTTAATGTTGTCATTAACTA
Source organism: Cephalopachus bancanus (assembly GCA_027257055.1). NCBI lineage: Eukaryota > Metazoa > Chordata > Mammalia > Primates > Tarsiidae > Cephalopachus > Cephalopachus bancanus. Next base: position 206,813 of record JAPVLO010000956.1, on the reverse strand, counting down.
AAGCCCATGGTTTGCATGAGGGCTCACTCATTGTGTTGTACATTCCACGGATTTTGACAGATGTATGCTGACATGTGTCTGTTATTACTGCATCACACAGAATAGTTTCCTTACCCCACAGATCCTCCACGATCCACCTGTTTGTCCTCCTCTTCTCTCCCACCAAACTCCTGGCAAACACTGACCTTTTTACTGTCTCCATAGTTTTGCCTTTACCAGGACGTCATATTGTTGGAATCATACAGTATTGTAGCTTTGTCAGTTTGGTGTCTTTCACTTAGCAATGTGTTTTTAAGGTTTCTCCAAGTCTTTCTTTGTCTTGGTAGCTCTTTTTTTTTTTTTTTTTTTTTTTTTGCTGACTAATATTCCACAGTTTGTTTATCTGTTTACCTTCTGAAGGGCATCTTGGTTGCTTTCAAGTGTTGATAATTATGAAGAAAGCCACTGTAAATATGCTTATATAGATTTTTGTCAGAAACATAGGTTTTCACCTCCTTTGGGTATACTCCAAGGAGTGTGATTACTGGGTTGTGTAGTAAGAATATGTTTAGGTTTTTAAATATTCTATGTATGTGTGTATGTATGTCAGTCAGAATCTCACTCTGTCACCCAGGCTGGAGTGCAATGGCACAAATAAAAAAATTAGCCAAGTGTCACAGTGCACACCTGTAATCCCATCTACTTGGGAGGCTGAGGGCGGAAGGATTTCCTGAGCCCAGGCTGTTGAGGCTGCGGTAAGCCAAGATGTGCCACTGTACTCCAGACTGGACAGAACAAGACCTTGACTCAAAAATAAAAAATGAAAAGCAAAAACAACAAACAAAAAACAGGGTAGAAAGTATTAGAATATAGTAAACATACAAATGTAGCTTCAGCTTTATGTGTGTATTTGGTCATCATATAAAATATATTCTCAACTAGGCTGGCCAAGGAGAAAACAAACAAAAAATATATTTCTTACTGTGGGTTCTAGTTAAAAACATTAGAGGCCGGGCTCGGTGGCTCAGCCTGTAATCCCGTACTTTGGGAGGCTGAGGTGAGTGGATTGCCTGAGCCCGTGAGTTCCAGACCTGCCTGGGCAACTTGGCGAGACCTCATCTCTACAATAAATAAAAAAAAAATTAGCTGGGCGTGGTAGCGTGCCCCTGTAGTTCCGGCTACTTGGAAGGCTGAGCGGAAGTATTGCTGGAGCCCAGCAGGGCGAGGCTGCAGTGGCGGGGAGCGACCACTGCACTCCAGTCTGGGCCATGGAGTGAGACTCCAACTCAAACAACAACAACGACGACGACGACAACAAAGACGTTAGAAAGCCACCTACGAGTAGAATTCCTGGTTCTGAGAATGCCCATTTCCCCTTTCTGAGAATGCCCATTTGTGACTATTGCCAAATTGTTCTTGAGAGGGGTTATGGCAGTTTACTGTTTTACTACACGGTATGGGAACACCATTTCCCCCACATGTCCAGCATTTCATCTGAGTAGCCATAGGACTTCTGTTCCTCCAAGAGCTTCTCTTTAGTATTTCCCCTTGTTTCCGCTACTTAACCTCGTCTTTATAGTTGGCAAATGCATGCCATTGTTAGCAGTTTTACAAATTAAAATGTAATTCACATGCTGTAAAATTCATCCTTTGGAAGCATATAATTCAGTGGTTTTAGTATACTCGTAAGACTATGCTGATTTTACCACCATCTAATTCTAGAACATTTTCACCACCCACAAAGGAAACCCAGTACCTACTAGCAGTCACTCCCCATTTCCCTTTCTCCCAGGCCCTGGCCACTGCTAATCTACTTTCTTTCTTTGGATCTGTCTGCCTCTTCCAGACATTTCACATGAATGAAATACAACATGTGGCCTTTTGTATCTGGCCTCCTCCACTCAGCCCAGTGCCCTCACGGCCTATCCATGATATACTTATCAGTACTTCACTTCCTTCCATGGTTGAATAATATTTTGTTCTATAGATATATTGCATTTTGTCTATCTGTTTATCAGTTGTGGACATTTGGGCTGTTTCCACTTTTTGGCTTGGCTATTAAGAGTAATGCTACCATGAACTTTCATGTTCAAGTTTTTGTGTAAACATGTTTTCGCCGGACGCAGCGCCTATAATCCCAGCACTTTGGGAGGCCGAGGTGAAAGGATTGCCTAAGCCCACAGGTTCGAGACCAGCCTGGGTAACTTGGGAGGCCTTGTCTCTACAATAAATCAAAAAATTAGCCGAGCATGGTGGTGTGTGCCTATAGTTCCATCTACCTGGAAGGCTGAGGTGGAAGGATCGCCAGAGCCCAGCAGGTGGAGGCTGCAGTGGCTGTGGGCGTGCTGCTGCGCTCCAACCTGGGCGACAGAGTGAGACTCGGACTCAAAAAACAAAACAAAACCTGTTTTCAATTCTCTTGGTTTATATCTAAGAATGGAATTTCTGGGTCACATGACAGCTCCATGATTAACCTTTCAAAAACTACCAAATAGTTTCTCAAGGCAGCCATACTAACCTGTTTTCTTACCAGCCGTGTACTGAGTCTCCATTGTCCATGTCCTTACCAACACCTGATATTGTTTGTCTTTTCTGAATATAGGAAGCTTAGTGGGTGTAAAGTGGTGTCTCATTGTGGTTTTTATTTGTGTCTCGTGTCTCTAATGACTAAGGATGTTGAGCATCTCAAGCATGTCTTCACATTCATTTTTTAGTTGGGTTATTTGTCTTTTTTTTAAATTGCAAAAATACATGATACATTCTAGATTCTAACTAGACTCTAGTTAGAAAATATTTGCAAGCATTTTTGTCCTCATTCTGTGAGTTGCCACTTCACTTCTTGACAGTATCCTTTTAACCATGGAAAGTTGTTTTGTTTGCTTTTTGGTTTTGAGTAGGAGTCTCATTCTATCACCCAGGCTGGAGTGCAGTGGCATACTCACAGTTACCCCAGAGTTGACTTGCTGGGCTCTGGCGATCCTTCCGCCTTGCCTTCCAAGTAGCCGAACTACAGGTGCATGCTACCACATCTGGCTAATTTTTTTTTTTTTTTTTTTTTTGTTGGAGTCTCACTCTGTCACCCAGACTGGAGTGCAGTGGCGCTCCCGGCCACTGCAGCCTCGACCTGCTGGGCCCCGGTGATCCTTCCGCCTCAGCCTTCCAAGTAGGGAACTACAGGCGTGCGCTACCACGCCCGGCAAATTTTTTTGATTTATTGTAGAGATGAGGTCTCACCTGCCCAGGCAGGCCCGAACCCGGGGCTCAGGCAATCCACTCACCTCAGCCTCCCAAAGGCGTGGGATTACAGGCTGAGCCACCGAGCCCGGCTGCTAATTTTTTATGTATTATAGAGGTGAGGTCCTGCCAAGTTGCCCAGGCTGGTCTCAAGCCCATGGGCTCAGGCAATCCACTTGCCTCGACCTCCCAAAGTGCTGGGATTACAGGCTGAGCCACTGAGCCCACTAGAAAGTTTCTAATTTTCATGAAGTCCAGTTGTCTGTTTTTCTTTTTTTTAAGGTGTCATGTCTAAGAAGCCATTGCCTAATCCAAAGTCTTAAAGATTTACAGTGTTTTCTTTTAAGAGTTTTATGGTGTTAGCTCATATAAGTGCATCTTTGATTCGTCCTGAGTTAGCTCTTGTACTTGGGTGTGAGATCAGGATCCAGCACCATTCTTTGGCACATCGATATCCAGTAGTGATTAGTTTTGATTGCTCATTTGATAGTATCCTCACCACAGGTGATAAAGTGTGGGCAGGATAAAGCTTTCTGTGTTTCTTATTAGGTTTCAATATATTCAGGTTAGAAACTTGGTTTTTTTTTTTGAGTTGCAGTCTCACTCTGTCACCCAGACGGGTTCAGTGGCATGACTGTGGCTCACTGCAGCTTTGAACTCCTGGGCTCAGGTAGTCCTTCTGCTTCAGCCTCCCAAGTTGCTGGGACTATAGGTACATGCCATCACACCTGGCTAATTTTTGATTTTCTGTAGAGATGAGGTCTTGCTATGTTTCCTAAGCTCAAGCAATTTTCCTGCTTTGGCCTACCAAAGTGCAAGGATTACAGATGTGAGCCACCACACCCAACCTTTATTTGATTTTTTCTTTCTTCATAGAATTCTCTTTTGCTTGAATTTATATCATGTCTATTCTACCACAGTATTGGGTTGGGTTATGAAAATAAGCTCATAAATAAATAATGTGACTAATGGGACCTAAATATAAACTACTAAAAATTATAATTTCTTTTTTTTTTTTTTTTTTTTTTTGAGTTGGAGTCTCACTCTGTTGCCCAGGCTGAAGTGCAGTGGCATGCAGTGGCCACTGCAGCCTCGACTTACTGGGCTCAGGCGATCCTTCTGCCTCAACCTTCCAAGTAGCCAGAACTACAGGCGCGTGCTACCATGCCTGGCTGATTTTTTATTTTTTACTGTAGAGATGAGGTCTCGCCAAGTTGTCCAGGCTGGTCTCGAACCCGTGGGCATAAGCAATCCACTTGCCTTGGGCTTCCAAAATGCTGAGATTACAGGCTGAGCCACCAAGCCCAGCCCTGTAATTTCTAAGAATAAAAATACCTTATGATAATTTCATTTGTATTTGTTACCATAAATGTTTCTTAAAGAATGTTTTGACTGTGGCATTTCTCCTTTTGGATGCAGTAGTTTCACAGAAAGCTTCCTGCTGGCTTTTGCAAAAATCTAGATGTTGGTAAACTCAGACACTCACTGATGGATTTCCTTATCTTTCTGAACATTATAACCCCATCCTCTTTCGGAACTGATTACGTTATGCACAAATTTGAAAAGTTTTATTTTTAAGTTATATGACTGAGAATCATAGCAAGTTGTGTAAGGATAATAAGGTACCATATCTTTTTTTAACATTTTGCATAAATTTTTCTTCTAGGGTGGGAATGGGTAGGGTCATTAGCCATTTAGGAACCTGAGGTTATTTAGGGAGCAGTGATAGCTGAAGTGCTCCTTGCTTTCTCTTTTGTTTTGTTTTTTTGAGTCGGGGTCTTACTCTGTTACCAGGCTGAACTGCAGTGTCACAATCAAGGCTCACTGCAGCCTCAATCTCCTGGGCTCAGGCAATCCTTCCCCCTCACTCTCCCTAAGCAGCTGGGACTGCAGGTGTGCGCCATAACACTCAGCTAATCTTTAAAATTTCTTATAGAGACAAGATCTCCCTATGATGCCCAGGTTGGTCTTGAACTCCTAGCCTCAAGTATTCCTCCCACCTTAAGCCTCCCAAAGTGCTGGGATTGCAGGTGTGAGCCCCCTGCCTGGCCTCTCCTTGCTTTCATTTGGCTTTTTTGATGTGGTCTGTCTTTTGTTAAGGTTGAAATAAATGTTCATTTTCTTTTATTAAACAACCAGAAAATCCTAGAAATTTGAGAGATGAATGTAGCCCTGCAGATAAATGCTAAAAATGCCCCAGCCCATACGTTTAAACTAGGATTAGTATTTTAAATTTCAGCAGCAAAAAAGATCCAAATGTCTGGCTAGGTAGTGAGCTAATCACCTTCACTGTTTGGCTGTTTCCATTGGTGGCATGATTTCCCCCCTTTCATATTCTCTCCACCTCTGGGTAATCTTCAGCAGTGCACTCTGATCAAAACAAGGCCAGATACTTCAATAATTGCACATTTTGATAGATCCTATAAGCTGGTGCTTAAGACTCATGTAAACATTATCTGTACTCTTTAGCTTCTCTTTTACATTTTCTGACCTTCTCATTTAACCTGTTTTGTTTGTATTTTTCCTCTTTTTTTTTTAGGTTGCTGTTGTTCTGATGGATACCCAGGGGGCATTTGACAGCCAGTCGACTGTCAAAGACTGTGCCACCATCTTTGCTCTGAGCACCATGACTAGTTCTGTGCAGGTAAAATCTCTTGACTCAGAAAAAAAATTGAAGGAAATAAGATGGGAAACTTTAGTTTCAGTTTTGCGAGAGAGTTTTTGGAGACATAAATATTTCTTTAGCAAGTTTAGTTAAGCTTTCATAAACTTAAGAAGGAGCTAAACTGTTTTTTGTCCTTGGTCATAATTGTATATAAATACTCCAAGAAAAGTCCAAAAAAATAGAAATTGAAATTACATTGAATACATCATACCAAAAATATAGATTTGTTCAGAGCTCAGAAAAACTTTATTTTAAACTGTGAAGGAAGAATTTTGTGATTTCAACCTTATATGCGTAGTTTTCCAAAAGACAGATAATATTACTGTTTGGACGATCCTCATGTTCTTTTTTTTTTTAAAGAGACAAGGTCTTGCTATGTTGTCCAGGCTGGTCTCAAATTCCTGGGCTCAAGCAATCCTCCTACCTTGGTCTCCCCAAAGTGCTGGGATTACAGGCGTGAGCCACACTGGGCTCATGTTTTTATATGCAAACCATTAGTTGTACAAAGCTTCTGTCAGTGCTGTAGACTTGCTTGGCATTTGTTTGAAGTAAACCAGACTAGTATCAATCTGGATTTTTGTTTTCTAGATTTATAATTTGTCTCAGAACATACAGGAAGATGATCTTCAACAGCTGCAGGTATGTATTTCTCAGAAACATTTAACATCATAATACACTTTAAAAGTTTTCAGAAGAAGAAAAATTTTAGAACGGAGGAGTTTTTAGCAAAAGATTGAAATGGAGGCAAGTGTTTGGTTCATAGTAATCCTGCAGTCTGCATATTGATTGCTGGGATGGAGTGGGGTGGTCAGAGAAGGCTTGAGTGATTTGAGCAGAGAACAGAGGAAAGTGGGTGAGTTGGTTGGTCCTTCACGTGCATCTGAAAGTGTCACAGGAACAGCAAGAAGACCCTGAGAGGAGTGTGTGTGGCAACACCGAGGAATGGCAAAGAATGCCAGTGGGAGAGAGTTGACAGTGGGGCGAAGTGAAGAGGGCAGAGAGGTGTGAGGTCCTGGTCCTGCTGGGGCTTTTCCTCTGGGGCGATGGGAGCCACAGGAGGGTTTTCAGCAGAGAAGTGATGTTATCTGACATATTGTAAAAGGATCACTCTGGTTTCGTGTTCGGCATAGATTTTTAGGGGGACAGGGATACATTCAGTAAGATAGCTCATGACGCTGTTGCAGTAATCCAGGTGCGGTCACATAAATTCATATTTGCTAAATGCATATAACCATGTGTTTGGGCTTAATAACCGCTAGTCATTGTTATTATTACTATTACTATTATTATTCAGTGACTTCTCCATAGCAGCAGTTCTTACCTGTTTTTTGTTTTGTTTTGTTTTTTGATAAAACAGTCTTCAATGGGTATTCCAGGGTTGGGTGCAGTTCCTGGCATGCTTCTCTAATTCTGTTTCTCCCACTCATATACAAGAAAACATAGTAGAATGCAAGTGAGTGAGGGTGTCATGATAGGGATGACCTTGAATTAGTTCTGTTTTCTGTTCCTTTGAAAAAACAATGAAAATCCCTCTGAACCTTGCCGTTTGATGTTGCTCATGGCGATTGCTTAATACAAGTAGTTGGTGGTTCTTTACCTGTGCCATGACCCAATGGTTGATAGCTGTTGCTGTGTAAAACTTTTCTACCAAAACTTGAGTGGATCACCATTTCATCTGAAAGTTACTCCTTTCTAAGCTCGGTCCTTTTCCACAGTTTTTGAATGCCTACCTTGTGCAAGACAGGGGACCAAATGCTATAGACATATGTAAGGTCACATTCACAGGTGCTGGAAACATACTTTTTTACAGGACACAGTTCAACCCATGAGAGGTAGTGAGGAAATTATGATACAGTTACATAATTCTCCTTTGATACTGTTCTCAAGAGCTCCACTAGCCTCTGGCTCCACAAGTCCCAGATATGTTTAAGCACGTCTTTCCCATAATCATTTCAGCATCAGCCTTTCCTGATTCTTTTTGTCTTACACTGTCCTACATTACCTTCAGTGACTTTGTTACTTTGTGTGTAGTCTTTTTTTTTCAGTCAGGGTCTCACTCTGTTGCCCAGGCTGGAGTGCAGTGGCACGATCATGGCTCAAGGCAGCCTCTAACCCCTGGGAGCTGGCAATCCTCCTGCCTCAGCCTCTGGAGTAGCTGATAGGTGTGTGCCACCATACCTGACTAATTTTCTGATTTTTTTGTAGGGACAAGGTCTCGCTTTGTTGCCCAGGCTGGTCTTGAACTTCTGGGCTCAAGTGATCCTCCCTCCCCTCCCTTTTTTTTTTTTTTTTTGAGACAGAGGCTTGCTATGTTGCCCACATTGTAGTGCAGTGTCATGATCATAGCTCATTGTAGCTTTGAACACCCGGCTCAGGTGATCCTCCTGCCTCAGCCTTCCAAGGAGCTGGGATTACAGGTGTGCACCACCACATCAAGCTGATGAATATTTAAATTTTATCCTCAAATTATAGAATGGAAATAATTTTCTTTTAGCTTTGGGAAGACATTGCTTCCTTGGCATTCAGCTTCTAGTGTTGCTGCCTAAGTCCCATGCTATCTGATTCCCATTTCTTTGTATGCGACCTTTGGGTTTCTGGCTGAAGCTTCTAAGGTATTATTCTTGGCATGAGTTTTCGTGGTAATGTGCCTTAGTGTGAGCTTTCTCTTTTTAAACTCATATCCTAAGAAAGATAAGATGTTGCACTATTGCAACTAAGAAATAATAGGATACTGTTAAAAGCAACATTCAGCAAACAAAAAGAACCCCTAGAAATTAAAAAACGATAGCAGCAAAAATGGAAAGTTCAGGAGAGGAGTTAGAATATACATTGGAGAAAATTTCCCTAGGAGGTTAAGGGGAGAAAGGGAAGGGTGTAGAGGAAAGAAGGTGAGAGGGCACACAGAAAGAGGAAAAAGAGGCTCATTTCAGGAGCGGTTTAGCATGCTAATAGTAATGGGTGTTTTGGTAAGAGAACAGTGGGGAAAGGAATTATAAAAGGAATACTGGGATGCTCCAGAATTGAAGGACATGAGTTTTTGTTTCCTGCAAGGGGCGTTTCCTCAAATGCCTGGTGGTCCATGACTGGCCTTAAGAGTGAGCCACTAACAATTGAACTGGGAGCTTTGACAAGAGGGTAGAGCCTTGTGTACTGGTTTGGACCACAACTAGGCAGGTGGTGGAGCAAATTATCTAGCTATTTTGTTGCCAACTCTTTAAAGTTAGTGCTTTGCAGCCTTTTATTTTTGGGCTGTCAGTTTCTCCAGAGATTTCTTTAAGCTCCTGCTGGGGTCGGTAGATGCTTGCTGCAGCCAGCAGGGTGAGAGGGCTGTGGGTTCCCACTGTTAGTATGCGGACTTTGACTTATATGAACTTGTTTCCAGTAAGGAACTTACTCCTAGCCTCAGCTGAGTTTGGTATCCGAGTCTAGAGATTTGGGGATTTATTTTCTCCATGTAGTACACCCGCCATCTTCTGTGAGGGCAGGAAGAGTATGGAGGTTGGGCGGTGCGGGGAGTGTAAGTGCTCTCTCCAAAGAGGTCCACATATGACTCCACCCCACACCTCTTAATGTGCTCATAATTTCTGAGCCTTTCGGGGATTCTCCTGAGACAGTCTGCCTATCTGTTGGCCCTTGCTTCTTCTGGATTTTTTAGCAGGACAGAGAGCCAAAACTTGAGATGGTTCTCATTGATCTGTTTTCTTTTCTTTTCTTTTCTTTTTTTGAGTTAGAATCTCACTCTGTCGCCCAGACTGGAGTGCAGTGGCCATTCCCGGCCACCGCAGCCTCGACCTGCTGGACTCCGGCGATCCTTCCGCCTCAGCCTTCCAAGTAGCCGGAATTACAGGCATGCGCTACCACGCCCGGCTGATTTTTTGATTTATTGTAGAGATGAGGTCTCGCTGCCCAGGCGGGTCTCGAATCCGTGGGCTCAGGCAATCCACTCACCTCAGCCTCCCAAAGGCGCGGGATTACAGGCTGAGCCACCGAGCCCGGCTTGGGGCTGCTTATTTTTTAAATTTTTTTATTTTTTTTTGAGTCAGAGTCTCACTCTGTCGCCCAGACTGGAGTGCAGTGGGACACTCAAGGCCACTGCAGCCTTGACCTGCTGGACTCAGGCAGTCCTTCTGCCTCAGCTTTCCAAGTAGCTAGAACTACAGGCACTCGCCACCACATCCTGCTAATTTTTTGGTTTATTATAAGATGAGGGTCTTACCAAGTTGCCCAGACTGGTCTCAAACCCCTGGACTCAAACAATCCTCTCGCCTCGGCCTCCCAAAATGCTGGGATTACAGGCTTGAGCCACTGCGCCCAGTCGAGGCTGCTTATTGAGAAGAGTTTACAGGGAGTCAAGGACTGAGGCAGGGAGCTCAGTCAGGAGACTCTTGCAGTATTCCAAACCACACGCAATAGTGAGTGCTTGGATTCTGGATTTGCCAGGGAAGTGGGATGTGGGATGTGAGGGAGAGGCATAACCAAGGTTATTTTAAGGCCCTGACTCCTGCAGGCTTCTGAAGCTGTAGCACTTTGGTTGTGCTGTAAGTAGTATCCAGGCTGTTAAATGAGTACTTTGCTAAAGAATAGCCCGAGAACTATTTTAGGTAGTTTTGCTTTACAAACCATAACCGTAACTCTTCTTTTTTAAAGCTCTTCACAGAATACGGTCGTCTGGCAATGGATGAAATTTTCCAGAAACCTTTCCAGGTAGAATATTAACTGTGAATGTAATTCATATCTTTGTTTTAGTTCACAGACCAGCAAACTATCACTCACAGGCCAGATCTGACCTGCCACCTGTTTTTATATGACTAGTGAGCAAAGAATGGTTTTTACATTTTTAAATGATTGAAAAAAAACTAAGAGAGCAATATTTCATTACGTACAAACCATCTGAGATTCAGATGTCAGTAGCCGTAGCTAAGGGTTTAGTGCACCACGGCCACGCTTACTTGTTCATGTGTTGTCTGTGGCAGCCACAGCAGAGATGAGTAGTTGCTTAAAATTTTTACTGCCTTGATTTTCGTGGAAAATGATTGCTGACCTCTGCTTTAGCTAATTGTCTCTTGAGGATGAGGAAACACAGCAGCCTCATTGACGTCAGAGGGGCTTTAACATGTGAGCCTTGTGTCTTTTCCTTTCTGGTGACTTTATGATTAGCTGGCGCTGGATGGTTTTCTCTCTAGTTCTTTTCTACATTCCCCATCCTTGCCGTGAGTGCAGAGCCCAGGAGTTAGCATGTCCTCATCAAGCTCTTCCTTCTGCTCCTGCTAACCTGTGGGAACAAAAATAGCTGATGACATACATTGACCTCACACTTGGCTTGAACTTGTGTTTATAAAGTTTCTAGGGCAACCCCCTCGGGTCCCCTCCCCCTGTGGGAGCTTTTCTGTCCTCTCAATAAATCCTGCTTTCAAAAAAAATAATAATAATAAATAAAGTTTCTAAGGCATTATAGAGCAGGTCAACCCTTCAGCACATTTCCTTGCCCCTTTTGAAGAAGCTGGCATTATGCAAAAAAGTATTGTGTGGGGATTGTTATCTTTTTTATTTTTATTTTTTGGAATCGGAGTCTCACTCTATTGCCCGGGCTGGAGTGCGGTGGTGTGCTCATGGCCACTGCAGCCTTGACCTGCTGGCTCAGGTGATCCTTCTGTCTCAGCCTTCCAAGTAGCTGGAACTATTGTAGAGACAAGGTCTCGCCATGTTGCCCAGGCTGGTCTCAAACCCTGGGCTCAGGCAGTCTTCTTGCCTCTGCCTCCCAAAGTGTTGGGATTACAGGCGTGAGCCACCACGCGCAGCTGAGATTGTTATCTTAAAAATGCACTTATGCACTGTTATAATATGTTCCACTCTTTTCCTAAATAGACACTGATGTTTTTGGTTCGGGACTGGAGTTTTCCTTATGAATACAATTATGGACTTCAAGGAGGAATGGCATTTTTGGATAAACGTTTACAGGTAAGTGGGTGGGAATATAGTCTTTTGAGGAATTATCTAAACGTAGTGATAGCTTTCTCATTTGCCTTTGGCCATTGTATTTAAAGCAGATTTTTAATTTTTTTCTTTTTAATGAAAAAAACTGTCAGTAAGATGGGGGTCTTGCTATGTTGCTCAGGCAGGTCTTGAACTTCTGGACTCAAGTGATCCTCCTGCCTCAGCTTTTCAAAGTGCTTGGATTATAGGCGTGAGCCACTGTGCCCATCCTAAAGCTCATTATTGAAAATGATATTGAGTGTGTTAAATACATATGACTCTTAGCACAAACTAAAGTTACTCATTCCTGGTAAGATTAAAGAACATGGGTATATAACTCATATAGTCTGTAGAAAAGAACTCTGGGCAACAAGAGCTCAGGCTGTGATATAATGTTTATTTTACATTTTAGACTGGGTTCTGTATGTGCCTTTTTAAAAATTTTTTAAATTTTTTTATTTTTTGAGTTGGAGTCTCACTCTGTCACCCAGACTGGAGTGCAGTGGCCGCTTGCGGCCACTGCAGCCTTGACCTGCTGGGCTCCAACGATCCTTCTGCCTCAGCCTTCCAAGTAGCTGGAACTACAGACGTGCACTACCACACTCGGCTAATTTTTTGATTTATTGTAGAGATGAGGTCTTGTCAAGTTGCCCAGGCAGATCTCGAACCCACAGGCTCAGGCAGTTCAGTCACTCCGGCCTCCCAAAGCGTGGCATTACAGGCTGAGCCACCAAGCCCGGCCTGTATGTGCCTTTAGAAGTCACATTCAGAGTCGGGCTCAGTGGCTCAGCCTGTAATCCCGCGCCTTTGGGAGGCTGAGGTGAGTGGATTGCCTGAGCCCGCGGGTTCGAGACCCGCCTGGGCAGCGAGACCTCATCTCTACAATAAATCAAAAAATCAGCCGGGCATGGTAGCGCATGCCTGTAATTCCAGCTATTTGGAAGGCTGAGGCGGAAGGATCACCAGAGCCCAGCAGAGAGAGGCTGCGGTGACTGGGAGCGGCCACTGCGCTCTAGTCTGGGCGACAGAGTGAGACTCCAACTCAAAAAAAAAAGAAGTCACATTCAGAATTTTAGTTCTGTTGTTGTTCTTCAGAATTCCTACGTGTTTTGGAATAGCTATAAGCAGGCCTAACCTGTTCCCAAAACCAAAACACAGGAGCCCTTTGTCTGTTACTACCCCTAGTTAGATCTTCCGTCATGCCCATAGACTGCCCCTTGTTCTTCCTAAGTATTGTGCAATACTCTTTTTAGAGAAACTCTTCAGTACCTGTTTGTACCTATAGCGTTAAGTCAGATTTATGGGTAGTCAGATTTATGCGTTTATTGTTTCTTAAGACTCTGAGTTTTCTCATTTGGCCACTGTGATCTATCAGAGTTGGAAGTCGTCTTCCCTCTGTCCATATGCTGGTGGCCCCTAGTGAAGAAAACAAAGTGATTTTGGCTGATAAATTGTTGGGGTCTTCATTGGCAGGTAAAGGAACATCAACATGAAGAAATTCAGAATGTTCGAAACCACATTCATTCATGTTTCTCTGATGTCACCTGCTTTCTCTTACCACATCCCGGACTCCAGGTGGCCACAAGTCCTGATTTTGATGGAAAATTAAAAGGTGTGTTACAGATGTTGTTATTTTATTTATTTATTTGTTTATTTGATTTTGAGTTGGCGTCTTACACTGTTGCCCAGACTGGAGTGCAGTGGCACGCTCACTGCCACTGCAACCTCGACCTGCTAGGCTCAGGCAACCCTTATATCTCAGCGAGTAGCTGGGACTACAGGCATGTGCCACCACTCCTGGCAAATTTTTTGATTTATTGTAGAGATGAGGTCTCACCAAGTTGCCCAGGCTAGTCTCAAAATCCTGAGCTCAGGCAATTCTCTTGCCTCTGCCTCCCAAAGTGCTGGGATTAAAGGCGTGAACCACTGTGCCTGGCCTAATACATTGTTTTAAAATTCAGTTTCATTTTTATCATATTTTTCAGGAAATAGTTTTTTAAAGTTCTATAACCCTGATTTTTGAAATTTTGTATCACTTTTGGGAATGCATATCGTATTAAGCGGGGTGGTTTAAGACAGCAGTAATGTATTCCTTCATAGGTCAGGAGGCCAGAAGTCAGAAGTCACAGTTAGTCACGCCTGGAGGCACTGAGGGGAAACCTGCCCCATGCTCTCTCCTAGCTTCTGACCTTCTTTGGCTTGTTCCTAGAGTTGCCTTCAGTTTCTGTCTTCGTTGCCACGTGGCCATCTTCTCTACGTGTTTTTTGCTTGTTTGCTTTTATTTTAAAGATATGGGGTGCAATTCAGGACTAGGTATACAAACGTTGATTATGCAGGTGCCCTTGCTGATGAGGTGTTGCATCTTGTCTTTGTTAAGCACGCCAGTCATGGGATTCAGGGCCCACCTTAATCCAGCATCACCTCATTCTAGCTAATCACATTTGCAAAGATTGTTTCCAAAGAAGATCGCATTCCAGGGTTCTGGGTCAACATGCGTTTTAGGGGGGAGACACTGTTCAACTCAGAACACTTATGAGGATTATGAATGGTTTAATCAATATTAAGTGTGCTAAGCTTCATGTTTATTACTTTTTTTTTTTTTGAGTTGGAGTCTCATTCTGTCACCCAGACTGGAGTGCAGTGGCCGCTCCCGGCCACCACAGCCTCGACCTGCTGGGCTCCGGCGATCCTTCCGCCTCAGCCTTCCGAGTAGCCGAATTACAGGCGCACGCTACCACGCCCGGCTGATTTTTTGATTTATTGTAGAGATGAAGTCTCGCTGCCCAGGCGGGTCTCGAACCCGCGGGCTCAGGCAATCCACTCACCTCAGCCTCCCAAAGGCGCGGGATTACAGGTGAGCCACTGAGCCCGGCTTGTTTATTACTTTTATAAAATAGGAAACAAATTCTGTATAAGCAATCTTTAATCTTATACTTATCTACTGTTTGGTTTCCTCATCCTAGATAGAACTATAAAATATGTTTAAATTCTCCTTCCTTACATGAAAGAGCAAGTCCAAAAATAAGTAATACAAATAGTATATTAATATATTGATGAAAACATGTGCAACATCACAGTAATCAAGAAAGCCCAAAAATCTTGCTATAAATTATAGTTTTCATGGACGGTAGGGTACCACCATCAGACTCAAATGTTCACATCCTTTGACCCAGTATTTCACTTTTAGTTTACACTAAGGTTATACTAAGGAACTGCCTAAATAAGTGGATAGAAGTATATGTCTCAGGATATACTCTGTGGTAGCATCATATAATGGGGAATAATTGGAAACAGCTTAAATGTGTCCGTATGAGGAGTTGGTTACATTATGGTATGTCTGCACAAAGGAATAAAATGCAGTCATTAAAAAGGATAAAGGTGGTTAGATGAATCTCTGTGTGTTTCCATAGAATGACATCTATGATAGTAAATGTAGAAAAATTGCAGAGTCACACTTGTGGCATGATCCTCGTTATTTAAAAAATGTATTTAGGCTGGGTGTGGTGTCTCACACCTGTAATCTCAGCACTTTGGGAGGCCAAGGTGAGAGGATTGCCTGAGCCTGGGGGGTTCAAGACAAGCCTGGGCAACTTGGTGAGACCTCGTCTCTACAATAAGTCAAACATTTAGCTGGGCATGGTGGCGTGTGCCTTTTATTCCAGCTGCTTGGAAGGCTGAGGTGGGAGGATCACCAGAGCCCAGCAGGTTGATGCTAGGGTGGCCGTGAGTGTGCCACTATATTCCAGCCCTGGGTGACAGAGTGAGACTCCAACTCCAACTGCCAACTCATGTATATATACATACATACATGTATATGTGTGTGTATATATATGTACTTTTTTAAATGAAAAGATTTGAAAAATGAAAATTTCCTTTTCTGCCTCTCTTTAAAAATATCTGCACTGTGTATTTATTTAATGAACTATAGTGGTTATGAGGATTGTTTATGAAGAATTCTTACTGGAATTCTTACTAGCTCTGCAAAGATTTAAGTACTTTTTAGGTTGGAGGTGGATATTTTGTAATTTGGAGAAGCTTTCACCCGAGAGTTCTGAGTTGAAGAGCAAATTGGACACTACACTGCAAAGATGCTGCCGTGGTGGTACATGCCTGTGGTCCCAGCTACTCGAGAGGCTGAGGCAGCAGGATCGTTGGAGCCCAGGAGTTTGAGGCTGCAGTGAGCTATGATCATGCCGCTGTACTCCAACCTGGGCGACAGAGCAAGACCTTGTCTTTGAAAAAAAGAAAGAAGACAAAGAAGAATATATTATAAATAGCAGGTGACTTGGCAAGTGCTAGCTTGAGAACCACACAAACTTTGTGAGAAACCTGGGTGTAGAGCTGATGTATTTCTCACCATTAAAAAAAAAAACCAAAAAAGCTTAGATGTTTTTTCCCCAGGTATATATTTGTATAACTGCTTGGTTGAGATTCTGCAGTCCTGTTTAATATAACTTGGGAAAGACAACATTAGCCTGAAAATGTTTAGCGTGCATGCATAAAATGAACTTAATGTAGTTTTTGTAGAATGTTTAAATTTTACTTATTTATTCATCTTTGAGTTGGGATCTCACTCCGTTCCCTGGGCTGGAGTGCAGTGGCATGGATCATGGCTTACCACAGCCTCCACCTCCTGGGCTAAAGGCATTTTTCTGCCTCAGCCCCCCAGTTGCTGGGACTCCAGGTGCATGCCACCACACCTGGCTAAGTTTTTGATTTTTTTGTAGAGACAAGGTCTCATTATGGTGCTCAGGCTGCTCTTGGACTCCTGGGCTCAAGCAGTCCTCCTGCCTCAGCCTTCCCAAGTGGTGGGATTATAGGCATGAGCCACTGCACCTGGCCAAACATTTAGACTTCTAAAGCTGTTTCTTTCTGAAAATATTTCCTCCAATACTTCAGGAATTGCTTTAGTGGTTTTATCTTATCTTGCTTTTGAAGACTGATCACTTATGCAGAGGTAATGTCTGCAAACATGATCTCAATTTTGGCATAATTAATGCTGAGCAGCTTTTCGCAGTAATTAGCTAGATTAGCTGCTCTTTGGGAGTCCTTTTCATGAGACACAGGGTGACTGTGTCATCAGATAAAGAAAACTGTCTTCTCATGTATGTGACAGGGAGACCTAATACAGTAACTACTGAGTTGTTTACTTAGAAATTAAGAAGGAGCCGGGCTCGGTGACTCAGCCTGTAATCCTGCGCCTTTGGGAGGCTGAGGTGAGTGGATTGTCTGAGCCCGCAGGTTCGAGACCCGCCTGGGCAGCGAGACCTCATCTCTACAATAAATCAAAAATTCAGCCGGGTGTGGTAGCGCATGCCTGTAATTCCGGCTACTTGGGAAGGCTGAGGCGGAAGGATCACCAGAGCCTAGCAGGTGGAGGCTGCGGTGGCCGGGAGCGGCCACTGCACTCCAGTCTGGGTGACAGAGTGAGACTCCAACTCACAAAAAAAAAAAAAAAAGTTAAGAAGGGTTTGTAGGGCAGTCTTTGTTGACACCATGAGAGACTGAGATTATGTCTTAAGAGACAGGTCTTGTCTACTCTGATTTTAAATCTATTCTTCTGGTGTAGCCTTCCTAGAAACATGAACGGCTCCAGGATCAGAAACACTTTTTTTTATTTAAAATTTTACGGACCATTGCCTTGCTAAGCTATGGTGTGGCCACGTGCTCTTTGAGCTATATGGCCAGCCCATGTTTTCTTAAGCTTTGGGTCCCTCCCCTACCTTGGGGAGGTGAATCTCCTCTTTCTCTCTCTAATTTACTTGCTAGATAAACTATATTTTCTAATCTAAAAAAAATTACGGTTTCATTTTTTACATTATTAATTAGATTTATGAAATGCTGGAGTTCTTATCTTGATATGATGCTTTCTTTTCAGTTGATAGTTGGGAACATAAGAGCATGTTAGATTAGATAAATTAGATGCTTTGTGTTTTAAATTCTCCTGTGTCTTCATAGTTGAACCATTTAATTCTTTTTTTTTTTTTTTTGAGTTGGAGTCTCACTCTGTCACCAAGACTGGAGTGCAGTGGCCGCTCCCGGCCACTGCAGCCTCGACCCGCTGGGCTCCGGCGATCCTTCCACCTTAGCCTTCCCAGTAGCCGGAATTACAGGCATGCGCTACCACGCCCGGTTGATTTTTTGATTTATTGTAGAGATGAGGTCTCGCTGCCCAGGCGGGTCTCCAACCCGTGGGCTCAGGCAATCCACTCACCTCAGCCTCCCAAAGGTGTAGGATTACAGGCTGAGCCACTGAGCCCGGCAAACCATTTAATTCTTACTTTGAGGAAAGAGCTCTATTTTGTGGCCCACCTGAACCCTCTTTGGGAACCTTTAGAAGTTGCAGAGAACCTGTCACCTTTCCTGAGTCAGTGGTTTTTTCATTTTGGGGTGACCCAGAGGGCCTCTGTGGAGATAATAGAAAATAAGTATCAAGGGGTACAGGTGCTTCTACTTCTTGTAACATTAAAAAGTTAGCAGGCAACCCCCTTGGATCCCCTCCCACTGTGGGAGCTTTTCTGTCCTCTCAATAAATACTGCTTTCAAAAAAAAAAAAAAAGTTAGCAAAAGTAAATCATATGGTTGAATGGTGATTTCCAGTTGATTTTGAGGGGTAGTAAGGGTGCAACAAAGGCCTGAGATGACTTTGAGAGGTTGATGATTGTGTCGTTGAAGACCTTGGTAATGAACTTCTTTAAAAAGTGAAATTTCTTGGCTAGGGAGTTGACCGAGTATCCCAAAACGAAAACCAGGGTAAGGATACTCTGCACACAGTGTTGTCTTCCGAACTAAGAGGACTTATACTGCAGCGGGAAGGAGACAAAGGAAGGCGTGTTAGGACAGACCTCAGCAACCTGGTCATAGCTAGAGGTGTTAAAACAGGCTGGGACCCCTTCCCCTAACTTTTATCTACCAAATGTTAAAATAATTAGGTAGACTGAAGATTTTTTTAAATTTTAGCAGATGCAAGCACAAATTAGTTTACATAAAACCACGTATTACATACACTACTTTATACCTTTGCACTACACGATTAAATGAATCAGTCCTACTTTTCTTCCTTAAAATTTTATGGTTTAATTTTTTATAATTAGATTTATGGAGTGTTGGAGTTCCTATTTTTATATGGGCTCCTACGTGCTTTCTTTTCAGCTGATAGTTGGGAACCCAGGGGTATGTTAGATTAATCAGATGCTTTGTATTTTAAATTCTCCTGTGTCTTCATAGCTGAACCATAGTTGGGGGGAAGATCGTGTTTTGTGCTCACCTTGGTTGCAAAGGCTGTTTGGCTTATTTCCTTCTATGAACAGATATTGCTGGTGAATTCAAAGAGCTGTTGCAGGTACTGATACCATATGTATTAAACCCATCTAAGTTAATGGAAAAGGAGATCAATGGCTCAAAAGTCACCTGTCGGGGACTGCTGGAGTACTTTAAGGTAAATACGGATTTTAATTATTAAAATGTTTGATTTTTGGTACAAGTGATCTAGGTTGTAAACCGATTTGAATTTAAATATTTTGAAACTTTGGGGACAGTTTCCTGGGGGAGATGGCGAGAGGCATTTTCAGAGACCTCAGTGTCCTTCCAGGAGTGGACCACGTGGTGGCAGTATCGGGCTGAGAACAAATGGCTGTTCTTTGCACTTTCTTAGAGGAGTAATTACAGTGGCTAAAGGAAGATTGTTCCCCTAGGAAGATGGTGTGGCAGGAGGTGGCTAGGAAATGGCCGTGAGTAGGAGGAGACGGCTACTAGAGGTGCCACGGCTACTAGAGGTGCACGACTACCTCAAGGCGGACGGTCACACTGCCCACAGGTAGTGGCAAGGCCAGTGTGCATGGGAGTCGGACGGGAGCCCTAGCCTTCGTAGGCGTCTGCTGCTTGAGAAGATTTTTAGTGGACTAAAAATGCTAACATGCATTCAGAGGCGTGTTGTGTTTTGCTAATTCCTGGTGGTTGATCTAGGTCTTTGGGAAAATGCAGTTGTATGGCTACTGTTTCTGGAAATCAAAATATGAATAATAAATGGCAGAGTGACATTTTTCATAATCGTTTCTGTTTATGTTTTAAGGCATATATTAAAATTTATCAAGGGGAAGATCTGCCTCACCCCAAGTCCATGCTTCAGGTAAGCAGCTCTTTGACATCTAAATGTTATCCTTTATTTCCTCAATTGACCCATATTCAATGAGCAGAGAACTTTAGGAAGAGAAAACGTGATTGCTTTCTCCTTTAGTATGCTGTGGGCTGTGGATTTTTAGCACATTGTACAGCAGTATGGCTGCCTTCTGGTTTTCTTTTCTTTTCTTTTTTTGAGTTGGAGTCTCACTCTGTTGCCCAGGCTGGAGTACAGTCGCACACTCATGGCCACCTCTGTGTCAACCTGCTGGGCTCCGGCGATCCTTCCGCCTCAGCCTTCCAAGTAGCCGGAACTATAGGCACACGCTACCACTCCCAGCTAACTTTTTTTTTTTTGAGTTGGAGTCTCACTCTGTTGCCCACACTGGAGTGCAGTGGCTGCTCCCGGCCACCGCAGCCTTGACCTGCTGGGCTCCGGCGATCCTTCCGCCTCAGCCTTCCAAGTAGCCAGAATTACAGGCATGCGCTACCACGCCCGGCTGATTTTTTGATTTATTGCAGAGATGAGGTCTCGCAGCCCAGGCAGGTCTCGAACCCGCGGGCTCAGGCAATCCACTCACCTCAGCCTCCCAAAGGCGCGGGATTACAGGCTGAGCCACCAAGCTCGGCTGATTCTTATTTATTTTTATCTGCATTTGGTTATTTGCGGAAGAATGTTAAAAGGGGAAGGATTCATATAGCTCATGCTTTCATTTCTTCAAAGGCCACTGCTGAAGCCAACAATCTAGCAGCAGCAGCTTCTGCCAAGGACATTTATTATAACAACATGGAAGAGGTATGTGGGGTCTATGCCTTATTCTGAAATGTCCATAACCTAGGCATTGTTGCTGACTTCAGAAGCCTCAACTTTACCCTATTTAAGGTATTGTTAGGTAATAAGGCAACAAAACTATATTCAGGTTATCCTTGTAACTGGGACCTTAAAAATAATTAGTTATTACCATTTCTTTTTTTTTTTTTTTGAGTTGGAGTCTCACTCCGTCGCCCAGACTGGAGTGCAGTGGCCGCTCCCGGCCGCCGCAGCCTCGACCTGCTGGACTCCAGCGATCCTTCTGCCTCAGCCTTCCAAGTAGCTAGAATTACAGGCACGCGCTACCACGCCCGGCTGATTTTTTGATTTATTGTAGAGATGAGGTCTCGCCAAGTTGCCCAGGCTGATCTCGAACCCGCGGGCTCAGGCAATCCACTCACCTCAGCTTCCCAAAGTGCTGGGATTACATGCTGAGCCACCGAGCCCGGCAGTTATTACCATTTCTAACTAAGGCTTTCTTCCAGTGTCACTGCTCTTTCTGATTAATATCTCCCTGGTAATTAAAGTGTGCTTTTCAGAGGAGGTGAACCCAGACTTTCTTGGTCTTGGTCATCTCGTATATTAGAGGTAGATTAAGTTATCTCCTAGTGGATTACGTTCTAATGTCTTAAACAGTCTGACCTTTTCATTGTCTTTTTTTTTGAGTTGGAGTCTCACTCTGTCGCCCAGACTGGGGTGCAGTGGCCGCTCCCAGCCACCGCAGCCTCGACCTGCTGGGCTCCGGCGATCCTTCTGCCTCAGCCTTCCGAGTAGCTGGAACTACAGGCGTGCGCTACCACACCCGGCTGATTTTTTGATTTATTGTAGAGATGAGGTCTTGCTGCCCAGGCGGGTCTCGAACCCACGGGCTCAGGCAATCCACTCACCTCAGCCTCCCAAAGGCGCGGGATTACAGGCTGAGCCACCGAACCCGGCTTCATTGTCTTTTCATTTATGTGTTACTTGTTTCTGAGAGGATCGTCAGCGTATTGTGTCTTTGTTATCTTAGGTTTGTGGGGGTGAGAAGCCTTATTTGTCTCCAGACCTTCTAGAGGAGAAGCACTGTGAATTCAAGCAGCTGGCTCTGGACCACTTTAAGAAGACCAAGAAGATGGGCGGGAAAGATTTCAGCTTCCGTTACCAGCAGGAGCTGGAGGAGGAGATCGGGGAGCTCTACGAGAACTTCTGCAAGCACAACGGCAGCAAGAACGTCTTCAGCACCTTCCGGACGCCGGCAGTGCTGTTCACGGGCATCGTGGCCTTGTACATCGCGTCAGGCCTCACTGGCTTCGTCGGTCTCGAGGTCGTGGCCCAGCTGTTCAACTGCATGGTGGGACTGCTGTTGATAGCGCTCCTCACCTGGGGGTACATTAGGTACTCTGGCCAGTACCGTGAGCTGGGTGGTGCTATTGACTTTGGCGCAGCCTACGTCCTGGAGCAGGTGAATGGCGCTGCTGGGAGGTGGGGTTGTCATGGGCAGATGTCTGCACTTCTGTAAAACGTCTCTGGGTGTGGGAGCTTTTCTGTCTTCCTCTCAATAAATCCTGCTTACACACACACACACACACACACACACACACACACACACACACACACACACACACACATGTGGGAGCTTTTCTGTCTTCCTCTCAATAAATCCTGCTTACACACGCGCGCGCGCACACGCGCGCACGCGCACGTGTCTCCGGTTGGAAGAATTTCAGAGTGAAAGAAGGCTGAGAAACTTCCCCTTGCATTTCATTACCCTTCTTTCGTATGTTAATATTTATTCCTTACATTTTGTTTCCATTCTCCCCCCTCCCTCTCCCACCCCCTGGCTTAATTTGCTTCCCTGAAAATCAAGAGCTTTGAAAAACATATGCACTAACCATTGCTTTGCTAAACTCTGGTCTGGCCATGTCACTCTTTG
Source organism: Cephalopachus bancanus (assembly GCA_027257055.1). Lineage (NCBI taxonomy): Eukaryota > Metazoa > Chordata > Mammalia > Primates > Tarsiidae > Cephalopachus > Cephalopachus bancanus. The sequence continues at coordinate 184,121 of JAPVLO010000956.1, read as the reverse complement.
CGGTGTGGCCACCATGTTTCCTCAGGTTTTGGCCTTCTCGCCTACCTTGGGGAGGTGAATCTCTTCCCTCCCTCTCTCCAGTTTGCTGTGAAAACAAATAAACTGTGTTTTCCAATCTAAAAAAAGACCTTATGAACTTAACCAAAAGTTCTGCTTTGAGTCCTATTGGGTGAGAAAAGGGATGGCATCTCTTTCATTTAAAATCTTCCAAAAAGTGGCTTTTTAAAAAGGAATTTGACATGGTCTCCAGTTTGTGGATCTCTGAGACGACCTGTTTCTTTTCCACATGAACGGTGTGAAGCCAAGGGAGCTGCCCACCCGCCCGTCACAGAGCAGGTGCTTGGCTGACTCTCTGGGGAGTTGGCGCTGCCACACAGCCTGTCCTGCCCTGTGTCTTCACTCCCCGACTGCGTGTGACATGCTGATGTGGAGTGGGGCTTGTGGAAGTGTGTCTTGCTCTGTCCTGGTTGTGTTTAACTGACTTACATGTCGAATAAATGGACTTTTGCAGGCTTCTTCTCATATTGGCAATTCCACTCAGGCTGCGGTTGCCGGGAGACCACCTGTGGATAAAAAAGCTCAGTAGCATCTTGACACGAGGATCCAGCGAGAACTTGGCCGGCCCCTCTGATTTCTGGGCTTCTGCTGCCACCACAGGTCCACATCCAGAGGAATGGCAGAGCTGAGACCCTCCGGGAAGAGCTGGAACCCGGCACCATAATAAATGAACTGGCCCCTCCTGCAGTTTCAGACTCCTAAACACACTTCTGATTCTTTTGGAAGCACTTCTTTCCTTGCTGTTACAGATCCAAGCCTATGTCTACTTTCTTATTACTCTCTGCTTTGTGCACTTTATGGGGGAGAAAGCTAGAGGGGAAGCTAGAAATGCAGCTTCTGAGTTCTTGACGTGCCATTTCGTGCCTTGTAAGATAAATCCATGGTTTTGTGGACTTGATGGGGAAGGTGGAGCACACCCTCAGGAAAGATGCCATTTCCAGTGTCAGTTCTTTTATATGTTCCTCTTCTGAGAAGGATCCCTTTTTTAAAAGTTTACAAACTTGGAAAAGCTTCAGAGTTAAAGACTAACTGAAAATGATGCCATTATGCTTTAAAAATCTTATTTATAATATTAGAGAATCCTGGTTTCCATATAGTGTGGAAAATCACATCATATTTAAATATACTACATTCTGAAATGTAAGGCCTTTTTACCCACCAGGCTGACAGTCTTATTGCAACATGCTGTTTTTTTTTTCTTTCTATCGTGTCTTTCTAGAAAAAGAGACAAACATGCCTTGAAAAGCCAGAGTGACTTGTAAAAGGATGAGTTGACTATGTTAAGAAGAGCTGAGTTTAAATGAACTGTGTGACCTCTGATAGGTCACTTGAACTTGTGCCTTGGTCAGGTTCACTGTAAGCTTATGTATGTTGTACACAACTCTCATAATTTTTATTTGAGAGATTTTGTTTTTGAGTGTTCCGCATAATAACAGAACTTTATTAAAGGTTAGAGGAAAGATATTACCAAATATTACTGCCTTTAATTGATGTCTAATTTCATGTGACTTCACAGCAGTTAATAATTAAATAACCTGATTTAAGTTCTTTCTCCAAAATGCTATTTTGCATTCTCCTCTGCACTAACATTCTTAATAGTGAAGCTAAAAATCATCAGTTTTATTTAGTGAATCTTCTTTTATTTAACTTTACTTTTGACTAGTTTGGTAGCTTGAAAATAGCTTTGGCTTAGTAAGGACCAAAGTCCTACGCAAATATGAACAATATCCAGAAGTATCTAAGAATCCTTTTTTTTATTTGCCCTGATTAGGTGATAACCAAGTTGTGTCTGTTAGTTGCTTTTTCCTTTGATTCATAATGCTGAATTATTGTAGATTTTAAAACTTCTTAAAACTTGCCTGCAAGTATTTGTATAAACATTCAGGTGTGTAAGCCTTAATTTTTGAGGTAATTTTGTTTGTGTTGTAGGCAGGAGCTAGGAGAGCTTAGGCAAAATCTGAGTGTGAATTTTATATACATGAAGTATCAGTGGAAAGTAGAAAAAAGAAAGTCTTTAGCGTGTAATCTCTTTATCAAATAATTTTCTTTTGTCTAAAACTTTGCCATTCAAGTATTTTTATAAGTCCTAAATGAATTCTGAGCATTTTATATTTTTCATGTTTATATACCATCTTTCCCTGGAGTTCTTGCTATTTTATTCACTTGTTACATTTTAGAAAAATTCCAATTTGTTCTAGAAACTCTGTACTTGGGCTTATCAGTGATGCCAAGCTTTGACTGTTAACTTGGCAGGCAGGGATACTCACCACTATACTAGCAAGAGGAGGCTTGCCTGTTAACTTGGAAGCTTGCTCCTGAAACTTGGTGCATTTTCAGGTGGACTCTCATCTCAGAGAGTTCATACTTATTAGCAGACCCTATGGATATTGAGATACTGAGCTTTTAATACATTCTGTAAGTAAAACTATAGATTTCAGAATAATTGCCAAATGTGGGCCTACTTTGGTGAGAAGGGATGATACATCTAAAACCCATTCTAACACTTCTAAAGTATTAGGTCTTTTAAAAAGGTGATACTGTACGATTTAATGAAATCTTGGGATTTAGTTACTGTTCAAATTCACCATTTGTTTTGGTCTTAAAAAGGAATAATATTGGTTTATTTACCCAGGGGAAGTCCCTTTTTATGGTCTTTATTAGTTCACCTGTCCTGTCTTGTGAAAGTGTTTACAAAGCTACTCAGTGAGGTTTTTTATGAGTTTTCTTTGGCCTCTTTCTCTCTTAAATTGGTGATTTTATGTCAACTATGTCGGTTGAAGATGCATTCCCAATGCTAGCTATAAAATAGTCCAGGGGAGATTTGTCGCCAGGCTTGAAAGAATATCTTTTTTTTTTTTTTTTTTTTTTGAGTTGGAGTCTCACTCTTGCCCAGACTGGAGTGCAGTGGCCACTCCCAGCCACTGCAGCCTTGACTTGCTGGGCTCCGGTGATCCTTCCACCTCAGCCTTCCAAGTAGCTGTAACTACAGGCGTGCACTACTATGCCCGGCTAATTTTTTTTTTTACTTATTGTAGAGATGAGGTCTTGCCAAGTTGCCCAGGTGGGTCTCAAACCCGCGGGTTCAGGCAGTCCACTCACCTCAGCCTCCCAAAGCACGGGATTACAGACTGAGCCACTGAGCCCGCTAGAATATCCTTTACCTGTTAACTTCTCTCAGCCTTTGGCTTGGGGTCAGGACCTCAGACTGTTTGCACAGCATCTTTTGCTCTGCCGTTCCTGCAGGCCTTTTCCTTTCCATGCAGGTATTTGAAATTGACACATTCCTAACAATATATGGAGTACATTCCTGTTAACAGGTAAAAGGAGGTGTCCGAAACATTCTATTAAAATAACAATTTCAGGGGAATTTGCTAAATTAAAAAAAAAAAACAAAACTTACAGTTGCTTCTTATAGTAAAAATAACAGATTGAAAATTTTGATGTTTTTCGCTGAGAAATCTTGGTTTGTAGATAAAATATGAAACAACTTCAGAGTCATGCCATATCTTCACAGTGTACCAAGAGCACTGTCCCATGCAGGTTTATATTTTAACACTTTATACTTGGTAAAATTGCCTGTGATCTTGTTTCTGCTTTACTTACTCTTTCTCTTTTCTCTTACTCACATGAAGTAAAATTCTTTGGCAAACAAACACACACAAACAAAAACACTGCCTTGTACGTGCAGTGCATTTCTTTAGCAGGTCACAGAGCATTCTACTTGGAAAAATGGTGCCTTAGATGTAAGTTTACTTAGGGTAAATATGAACGTGTGTATGAGTTGTAGCAAAATTAGGTAGGCTGATCCAAGTATGGTAAAAGCAATAAAACAAATGGTTTTATTTTTTCCCTAGGCTTTAAAAAAATGATGCAACTCATGGACATCTTCATAGAACTGTTTTTTTGCTATGGAACTATTGAAATCTAATTTAGGGTAATTTGATGTTCTGTCTGAGGCAGCCAACATAGGCTGCATTATTCTGGCTTATGTTTGGATCTAACGAAATTTTAGTCATGGGATGAGGGCGTAATTAAGACAAGCTTCATTTTTGAAAGCACCGACTGTGTGTGATTAATTTTTGCAAATGACATTAGAAAGCCCATTGTAAAAGACCATTTGCAGTTGGATAATTTTCCTTATGTTTTACGCCATATTGTAGCTACGTTTGGGTCATGGTTCCCATATGTTGGAGTGCGTAAGACTTACCTGGAGGTTTCTTTTTTTTTTTTGAGTTGGAGTCTCACTCTGTCGCCCAGACTGGAGTGCAGTGGCCGCTCCCGGCCACCGCAGCCTCGCCTGCTGGGCTCCGGCGATCCTTCTGCCTCAGCCTTCCGAGTAGCTGGAATTACAGGCATGCGCTACCACGCCCGGCTGATTTTTTTTTTTTTTTTGATTTATTGTAGAGCTGAGGTCTCGCTGCCCAGGCGGGTCTCGAACCCGCGGGCTCAGGCAATCCACTCACCTCAGCCTCCCAAAGGCACGGGATTACAGGCTGAGCCACTGAGCCCGGCTCTCGGAGGTTTCTTAAAAGAAAATTCAGATTCCCAGCGTTATACCCAGGGATTACCTCAGCTGGTCTGAGCTGTGGCCCTGGGATCATCACTTTGATAAATGGTTCAGAGGCCCCAGAGAGAGACTGCTCCATGGGGGGGACGTACCAAGGAGGGAAATCAGTACTGTCTGGAGGCAGGTGGACACCTTTACCTGAGTTTAGAATAGGTGGGCTACTGCCAGGTAAAATCACCAGGAGCTCACTGTGTTCAGAGTAGTAAGGATGCTTTTAGTCTAGAGGATTATCCAAGCTCCTGAAAGCTGTTTTTCAAAATTGTCATAGTGCCTTCTCTGAAAAATGAATGTACAAGTATCCTATTTACTAACAGGTGTAATTAGGGTTAAGAACAATTTTTTTTGATAACCGTTTTTCCTTCCTCCCTCCTTCTGGGTTCAAGTGATTCTTCCGCCTCAGCCTCCCAAGTAGTTGAGACCACAAGTGTGCACCACTACGCCTGGCTGATTTGTTGTTTCTGTAGTGATGAGGACTCGTGTTGCCTTGTCTGGTCTCAAACTCCTGGAGCTCTAGCAGTCCTCCCTCCTCAGCTTCCTAAAATGCTAGGATTACAGGTGTGAGCCACTGTGCCTGAACTGTTTTTCTTTTAAAAAGCAAAGCACAGCACTGTGACTCGAACCCCAAATCATTCACATATAGAAAATCTTAACCCACAAGTAAGAATAATGAATAAAAAGGAAGGACAGGATCATAGTTTCAGTAATTGGTGACTGTCAATGAGAGCACCCCATATCAGGAACTTTTCAAAATAGACCTGGAGACAGAAAGGTTTGGAAAGAAACGTTTCTTTGGGAAGGAATTTCATGTGCCAGAACTAAAATGTAAATGTGTTTTTATGAACGAGGGAAGATTGCATTGATTCCTTAAGCTTTAGATAAATACATCTAATTTAGGTGAATAAATGCTCTCATGGATGTAAGCCTTAAAAGAGTTATGATTAATCTTGTACATATACAAATTTTCTTCTGTTTTACCTTCTTTTATAAAACGATTTGTTAAAAGTACTTTTCTGCTAGTCTCTTGCCTTTGAATGGCTTTAAAATTTGTTATAGTTTTTAAATAGTGCAATGGGATGAGATTTTGCTGTTAGTATGTTAAAAGCATGTTTCTGTTTCACTGTTAGGTGTAAGGTCATTTAATGGAATTAAAAAAATCACAGCACTATGTTACCTATGTTGTTTCCTTTCTCTGTTCTTTTTATTTTATTTATTTTAAGGCAGGGTCTTACTCTGTCACCCAGGCTGGAATGTAGTGGTACAATCCTGGCTCACTGCTGCCTTGATCTGGGCTCAAACAATCCTGCCTCAGCCTCCTGAGTAACTGGGACTACAGGCATGCACCACTGTGCCAGGTAATTATTTTTTTAATCTTTGTAGAGATGGGGTCTTGCTATGTTGCCCAGGCTGGTCTTGAACTCCTGGTCTCAAGCAATCCCTTTCCCTTGGCCTCCCAAAGTGCTGGGATTCCAGGTATGAGCCACTATGCCCAACCTCTTTCTCTGTTCTTTAATATGGGGGGACCTGAACCAGTACTGGGCACTTGGCAAAGTGAACAGGATCTCTAAGGGGCTGGACAACAGTGTCAAAAGCAGTAGTAGTAGTGGCAATGTGGTTTGAAGTAGTCAGCTTCCCGGTCCTATAAAGCAATACTGAAGTGTATATTGCCAGCATGGTGCTGGGGAAAGTTCTGCTGTTGTTGGCGTTGCTTAAAAGCAGGCACAAATTTTATTTATAGTAACATGGACTCGTGAAGACCTCTGAATTTGTAGCATGTTTGGTTGCCCCCTCTGGAGTCATCTGGTTAAATGGTTCCCCTTTCGGGGCAAAGGCAGAGAAGGTCACGTTCTGCTGAAAACTTTCCCTTTCACTGGAGGCCTGGGGAAGTTGCATTGAATTCTCCAACACTCACTAATAGGCATATCCCATTTAGCCCTACAGTACATCAATTTCTTCCCTAGTTGGAAACATACAAGGAAGACCCCCCAAAACCCGGGATTTATTTATTTAAAATGGTGTATTTACTCTTCCATGTTTAAACTTCCGTCACCTTCAAAGTGCTCTGATGAAATGCACCTCTCAAGATGCTTTTTGCAGTGCTCAGAGCAGTTTTTGAACTTGTCCATTGTGATGCCTTTTAGTGCTTCTGTCGTTTTTGGTTTCATCACTTCCACATGCACAAAACGTTTCCCTTTGAGGACTTTTTCCATCCAGGGAAACAGGAAAAAAAGTCACTTGGGGCGAGATCAGGTAACTGGAGAGGGTGGGGCATGGGGTCATGCTGTTTTGGGTCCAAAGCTGCTGAGCACTCAGTGTGATGTGGGCAGGTGCGCCCGTAAATCACCCATCACAAAATGGGCAAATGCATTGAAGGAACCCCCCCAAAATTCGCTGAAGCTGAACACAGCCTCTCTGAACAATGCTAGCTGCTACACTGATGCGGACGGGTTCCTAGAACTCTCACCTAGCAGGGGAAGCCTGTATTACAAGGGGCCCACCCGCCAAGGATAATTCTGGTTTTTTCGGAGTCCCATCCTTTACACTGTGTGGGATCGGCATCCTTTGTCCAGCCATTCATCCCTGGTTACGATCACGTGTCAGGGGCAATTCTTGAGTTCACCGCACGATAACAGGGACGGGGCAGCCTTGAAGGTCGACATGTGAAAAGGACGGCGAAGACAAAGTTTCAGTACTCAGGCACCCGCGTTGGTGCCCCCATCAGCACAGGTGGGGAGAAAGAAAACGAGGTGAGGAGTGTGGTCTGGTGTGAGTGAGGAGAAGCCAATCCTACGGTGATTTTGACATTCTTGCCTTTGATGATTGTCTATCGGTTTTCTGTTTGTTTTTTTTCTTGTTGTTTGTTTGGTTTTTTTGAGTTGGAGTCTCACTCGGTCGCCCAGACTGGAGTGCAGTGGCTGCTCCCGGCCACTGCAGCCTCGCCTGCTGGGCTCTGGCGATCCTTCCGCCTCAGCCTTCCGAGTGGCTGGAACTACAGGCGCGTGCTACCACGCCCGGCTAATTTTTTGATTTATGGTAGAGATGAGGTCTCGCCAAGTTGCCCAGGCAGGCCTCGAACCCTCAGGCTCAGGCAATCCACTCACCTCAGCCTCCCAAAGCGCAGGATTACAGGCTGAGCCACCAAGCCCAGCTGTCTATCGGTTTTCGAAAGACAAATCCAACTCTAATCAGCTTAATCAAAAGAGGAAAAAGCCAGGCGCGGTAGCTCACACCTGTAATCCCAGCACTTTGGGAGGCAGAGGCTAGAGAATTGCCTGATCCCTGGAGTTCGAGACCAGACTGAGCAACATGGTGAGACTTTGCCTCTACAATGAATCAAAAAGTTAGCCGGGTGTGGTGGTGCGTGCCTGTAGTTCCAACTACTTTGAAGGCTGAGGCTGAAGGATAGCCTGAGCCCAGCAGGTCGAGGCTGCAGTGGCTGGGAGCGTGCCGCTGCACTCCAGCCTGGGTGACAGAGACTCCAACTCAAAAAGAAAGCAAAAAATAAAACCCTCACGTCCTACTGAAAAGTGAAAAAATCCCGACTGAAATGCCTTGAAAAGCTTCCACTGTGTGAGACTGTCTCTACTTTCCCTTAACAGAACATTCCAGAACGTTTAACCTGAAAAGTGGCCCAGGCTCTGTCAATCCAATGCTTGTTAACCGCCATTCTGGGAAACTAGTCACTGGGCTGGCTGTTTGTTTAGGTCTGCCCTGTTTGTCTTCCTGTGGTGCTCCATATGGTGCTAGAGCTGTCAGTCACATCACCCTAGCTACAGGCACCTGTGACCTAGGTTGGGCTGGTTATGGTGTCCCAGCCCTCGGCTACAGTGCTGACCCTGGATGGAGCACAGTTCACGCCAAACCATCCAGAAGGCTTCTCTGAAAGAGTACACACCATATATTTTTTAATAGGCAAAAAAAACAACAAAAAACAGAAACTCTTTCTTCTGTGGATATTAGAGTGGGACAGGGCCTGGAAACATTAGTGCCTGTCCTTCCCTGGGGCATAGAAGAACCACGTCTGCAACAGCAGATAACGAGGCCACCAAACGTTGAAGTAAGAGCCCACTGATATTTGAGTTCCTCCAGTGCCTGATGTCTGTTTTGCTCCTAGACGCTCAGTTACAAGGACAGGAAGTCGAGAGGGAAAGACTTCTGCAGGGATGTTGCAAAAAGAACTTATTCTATCTTATTTTTAGCCGACAAATAAATATTACACATATTATCACATACACATTGTTTTGGAATATATGTATTTTGTAGAATAACTATGTCGAGCTCATTAACACATGCATGACCTCACATAGTGAGAACACTTTTTGTAGTGAGAACACTTAAAATCCCTCTTAGCAATTTTCAAGGATACATTGTAACTAAACATAGTCATCATGTCGCGCTGCAGAGCTAGTAAGCTTATTCCTTCAAACGAAATTGTATGTCCTTTGATCAACCCCTCCACCCCAGCCCCTGGTAAACACGTTCTATGAATTTCTATGAGTTCAGCTTTTGCAGGTTCCATATATAAGTGAGACCGTGCTACATGTATCTTTTTGTGCCTGGCCTATTTCACTTACATAACTTCCTCCAGGAAAATAAACTTTATCTTGTAAGCCTACCCACATAATTTAGTTGCTTTTTTTTTTTTTTTTTTGAGTTGGAGTCTCACTCTGTCGCCCAGACTGGAGTGCAGTGGCCGCTCCCGGCCACCACAGCCTCGACCTGCTGGGCTCCGGCGATCCTTCCGCCTCAGCCTTCCGAGTAGCCGGAATTACAGGCATGCGCTACCACGCCCGGCTGATTTTTTGATTTATTGTAGAGATGAGGTCTCGCTGCCCAGGCGGGTCTCGAACCCGTGGGCTCAGGCAATCCACTCACCTCAGCCTCCCAAAGGCGTGGGATTACAGGCTGAGCCACCAAGCCCAGCGCTTTTTTTTTTTTTTTTTACAACTTATTATTCTTTGTCCATTTCAGTATAGAAGTAACTGACATCAACCGCTTCCTTGGGTCTTCAATGCTTTATGAGGGCTCCCGTAAAACTTGTATTAAAGAAATTTGTGCCAGGTGCGGTGGCTCACGCCTGTAATCCCAGCACTTTGGGAGGCTCAGGCGAGAGGATTGCCTGAGCTCATGAGTTCAAGACCAGCCTGAGCAATATGGTGAGACCTCATCTCTACAATAAATAAAAAAATTAGCTGGGCATGGTGACGCATGCCTGTGATTCCAGTTGGAAGGCTGAGGTGGAAGGCTCACCTGAGCCCAGCGGGTTGAGGCTGTAGCCAGGGTGATGTGATTGGCAGGTCTAGCACCATATGGAGTCAACACAGGAAGACAAACTGGGCAGACCTAAACAAACACTCAGCCCAGTGACTAGTTTTCCAGAATGGCAGTTAGCAAGCATTGAATTGACAGAGCCTGGGCCACTTTCCAGGTTAAAGGTTCCGGAATGTTCTTTTAAGGGAAAGTAGAGACGGTTAGTCTCACACAGTGCAAGCTTTTCAAGGCATTTCAGTAGCGACTTTTTCTCTTTTCAGTAGGACTTGAGAGTTTTATTTTTTTTCTTTTTGAGTTGGAGTCTGTCGCCCAGGCTGGAGTGCAGTGGCACGCTCCTGGCCACTGCAGCCTCGACCTGCTGGGCTCAGGCTATCCTTCCACCTCAGTCTTCAAAGTAGCTGGAACTGCAAGCATGCGCCACCACACTTGGCTAATTCTTTAAATATATTTGTTTTAGAGACGAGGTCTTGCCAGGTTGGCCAGGCTGGTTTTGAACCTGCGGGCTCAGGCAATCTTCTCTCCTCGTCCTCCCAAAGTGCTGGGATTATAGGTGTGAGCCACCACACCTGGCTAAGAATTACTTTTTTTTTATGTTTTAAAGCAGGATTTATTGAGAGGGCAGAAAAGCTCCCACAGTGGGAGGGGAACTGAGGGGTTGCCCACATTTTTTTTTTTTTTTTTGAGTAGGAATCTCACTGTCACCCAGGCTGGAGTGCAGTGGTATGGTCACAGCCACCACAGCCTTGACCTGCTGGACTTAGGTGATCCTTCTGCCTCAGTTTTCCAAGTAGCTGGAACTACAGGCATGCGCCACCACACCCAGCTAATTTTTTATATTTTTTGAAGAGATGAAGTCTCACCAAGTTGCCCAGGCTGATCTCCAACCCCTGGGTTCGGGCAATCGTCTCTCCTCAGCCTCCCAAAGGGCTGGGATTACAGGCGTGAGCCACCGCATCCGGCTAGGGATTTCAAAAACGGGGGATTCAGAAGGAAGTGACACTTCACCCTCCTTTCCGTTCACAGAAGCCTGATTTTTGTGATCAGAGCAGACTCAGAATTGGCACACTCACCAAGCCTTAGCACAGTTGCCCGGCACATTTGAAAACCCTGCTCACGGTTGGCTGACGGAGCGCTTTTACCCTGAGGCATGCTCCCCCATGAAAGTTGCAATTAAGCATCAGAAACCCTCATACTGTGCAATCGGGATTCTGCTCCTTGTGTGTGGAAAGACATCACAAAAGGCCAGTGCAGTTTGGCTGCTGGCTCTCTCCGCACCCTCACCCTCTTTCCTTCTGCCCTGGCCGTCTCCTGTGTCACCCCACCTGCTCAGACTCCCTGTGGGGTCTCACAGGCCTGCGCAGCAAATTAGCCTGTGCGGTTTTTTTGCATCTGCTGTTACTCCTTCCTCAGAGAGTCAGCAAAGCAACGAATTCCAAGATTCATCCTTGGAAGGCAGAGAACGGGGAAATTGCAAATAGTTAAAAATTAATATTTTCCAGGTCGGGTGTGGAGGCTCCCATCTGTAATCCTAGCACTTTGGGAGGCCAAGGCGAGAGGATTGCTTGAACCCAGGAGTTCGAGACCAGCCTGGTTTGACCTTGTCTCTACAAAAAATTTTTTAAAAATTAGCTGGGCATGGTGGTGCATGCCTGTAGTCCCAGCTACTTGGGAGGCCGAGGCAGAAGGCTCGCCTGGGCCCAGGAGGTTGAGGCCGTGGTGAGCTGGGACCATGCCACTGCACTCCAGCTTGGGAGACAGAGTGAGAATATCCAAAAATATATATTTTTTTTCCATCATCACAAGAAGAATGGGGCTCAGTAGCTGTGCTGTGCAGAAAAGCCTGGAAGCTTTGGCGTCAGACACTAGTTGGGTTCTGGCCTGGAAGCCCATCTGTAACGTTTGGAGATACCGAAAGAGGCACAGGACAAAGGGCCGGGATAAACCAAGTGTTTATTGGGGGAGAAACTCCCAGGTGAGGTCCTGTGGTCCGGGAAGATAGGCCAGGGGAGTCGCGCCCAAGGAGGGGCAGGCTTGAGTTTTTTTCTGTTTGTTTTTTTTTTTGAGCTGGAGTCTCACTCTGTCACCCAGACTGGAGTGCAGTGGCCGCTCCCAGCCACCGCAGCCTCGACCTGCTGGGCTCCGGCGATCCTTCCGCCTCAGCCTTCCGAGTAGCCAGAATTACAGGCATGTGCTACCACACCCGGCTGATTTTTTGATTTATTGTAGAGATGAGATCTTGCTGCCCAGACAGGTCTCGAACCTGCGGGCTCAGGCAATCCACTCACTCAGCCTCCCAAAGGAGCGGGATTGCAGGCTGAGCCACTGAGCCTGGCCAGGCTTGGGTTTTTAAGGGTGCTGTATTCGGGGAGGGTGTTGGGGGCAACAGTGAAGCAGGGAGACAAAGCATTGCATCCGGCATGGGCTGGAAAGTTTCTGTCTGACCCTTCTCGGCAGCTCCCGGCAGGTTCCAGGAAGCTGTATGTGGTTGTGGGTTTGGGGTGGAGGGGCACATAGGGGATTGGTGGGTGGAGGGGCAGATCGGGGAAGGTGAGTGCTGCTTCCCCCTGAGCCTAATACCACCTATCCACCCCCCCTGGTGTGGGGTGAAGGATGGTCTTGCTAGCGAAGGTGTGGCATCACAGGACAGTTTCTCCCTAAGTCCTGGGGCCTTTCTTCCAGCGCTGCACTCTGGGGAGCTGTGTGGAAAGTAAAAATACAAAGACCTCGGCACCACCTCCCAAACCCCTCTGTGTGCTTTCTGTTTTGTTTTGCTTTGTTTCTGACACAGCCACAGGAAAGGGAAAAAAAAAGAGAAGGGAGGTGACGTGTGGGTAGAAGCAAAGGGTGAGAAAGGGAAGAGTCCCCCCGGTTTCCCCAAAACCCAATCTCCCCATCCCAGGTTCGGATGACCTCTGCCAGTCACCTGTCTTTTGTGCTCCCCGGTTTGTTCGGTGAGTGGTCAGGCACTTCACCCTCTGGCATTTATTTACATTGCCTCTGACCCTTCTCGTGGGGAAGCTGGTGAATATCGGGTGACCCACCTCCCCTCATGTTGATAAGTCAACAGGCCCTGATTGGGGATCTATCACGTGCCAGACATCAAGTGCAACACTTCACAAGCATTGCTTTACCTGTCGCTGTCCCTGTTTTTTTGTTTTTGTTTTTGATGTATTGTAGAGATGAGATCTTGCCAAGTTGCCCAGGCTGGTCTTGAACCCACGGGTTCATGCAATCCTCTCACTTCGGTTTCCAAAAGTGCTGGGATTATAGGCCTGAGCCACCACGCTCGGCTGTGGGAATGCCTTCTCTCTTTTTTTTTTTTTTTTTTTTTTGAGTTGGAGTCTCAATCTGTCACCCAGACGGGAGTGTAGTGGCTGCTCCCGGCCACCACAGCCTTGACTTGTTGGGCTCCGGCAATCCTTCCACCTCAGCCTTCCAAGTAGCTGGAACTGCAGGCGCATGCTACCACACCTGGCTAATTTTTTATTTATTGTAGAGATGAGGTCTTGCCAAGTTGCCCAGGCGGGTCATGAGAGAATGCCTTTTTTTTTTTTTTTTTTTGAGTTGGAGTCTCACTCTGTCACCCAGACTGGAGTGCAGTGGCCGCTCCCGGCCACCGCAGCCTCGACCTGCTGGGCTCTGGCGATCCTTCCGCCTCAGTCTTCCAAGTAGCCGGAATTACAGGCATGTGCTACCACGCCCGGCTGATTGTTTTATTTATTGTAGAGATGAGGTCTCGCTGCCCAGGCGGGTCTCGAACCCGCAGGCTCAGGCAATCCACTCACCTCAGCCTCCCAAAGGCGCGGGATTACAGGCTGAGCCACCGAGCCCAGCTGGGAATGCCTTCTTATCCATAATACAATATCATCCATCACTCCGTGTTGCAGAGGGACTGGCTCAGACAGGGAACTGAGCTCCAGGTCCCACAACTAGCAAGCGGCCCGGCCAGGATTCAGCCCAAGCATCCTGACTGCAAGGCTCAGCGCTGGCACGGGAGGGGCGGGACAGCGAGGTGAACAAGAACCAATTCTACTCTTGTGGAGTCCTAGCCCAGTGCCAGGAAGAGTCTGTGTCTGGTCATTCATTCATTCATGGCATGCCTATGCTATGCCAGGCTTGCAAAGTTTTGGGGATATCTGAGGGCATAAGACCGGATAGTTAAAAGTACTTTCCGCCGGGCTCAGTGGCTTAGCCTGTAATCCCATGCCTTTGGGAAGCTGAGGTGAGTGGATTGCCTGAGCCTGCGGGTTCAAGACCCGCCTGGGCAACTTGGCGAGACCTCATCTCTACAATAAATAAAAAAATCAGCCGGGCGTGGTAGCGCATGCCTGTAATTCCGGCTACTTGGAAGGCTGAGGCAGAAGGATCACCGGAGCCCAGCAGGTCGAGGCTGCGGTGGCCAGGAGCGGCCACTGCACTCCAGTCTGGGTGACAGAATGAGACTCCAACTCAAAAAAAAAAAAGTACTTTCCACTAGACCTTTGCCTTTGAATGGCTTTACATTCAATATAGGTCGGATGCAGTGGCTCCCCCACCTGTAATCCCAGCACTTTGGGAGATGGAGGCGGGAGGAGCCCTTGAGCCCAGGAGTTCGAGACCAGCTTGGGCAACAGAGTGAAACCTCAGCTCTACAAAAAAAATCCCCAAATTAGCCTGGCATGGTGATGTGCCTAGAGTCCCAGCTACTCAGGAGGCAGGAGGTGAAGGTCGCAATGAGCTGTGATCTTGTCACTACATGCCAACCTGCGCAACAGAGTGAGACCCTGATTGGAAAAAAAAAAATTTTGTAGGGGGAAGCAAAACTCTACCTCCATTCTCCAAGAATCCTGGTTGGGAATTAAATTAACATAAGGCATATTAACAGGGGGAAAGAAATACAATTTTTTTTTTACCCAGACTGGAGTGCAGTGGCATGCTCACAGCCACCGCCAGCCTTAACCCGCTGGGCTCAGGCACTCTTTCTACCTCAGCCTTCCAACTGGAATCACAGGTATGCGCCATCATGCCCAGCTAATTTTTTTAATTTATTGTAGAGGTGAGGTCTCGCCATGTTGCTCGGGCTGGTCTTGAACTCATGGGCTCAGGCAATCCTCTCCCTTTCGCCTCCCCAAGTGCTGGGAGGCATGAGCCACCGTGCCCGGCACAAATTTCTTTAATACAAGTTTTACAGGAGCCCTCATAAAGCATTGAAAGACCCAAGGAAGCGGTTGATGTCGGTTACTTCCATACTGAAATGGACAAAGAATAATAAGTTGTAAAAAAAAAAAAAGCAACTAAATCATATGGGCCGGCTTACAAGATAAAACTTATTTTCCTGAAGGACATTATGTAAGTGAAATAGTCCAGGTACAAAAAGATACATGTTGCACAATCTCACTTATATATGGAACCTGCAAAAGCTGAACTCATAGAAATTCATAGAATGTGTTTACCAGGCCCTGGGGTCAAAGGACATACAGTTTTGTTTGAAGGAATAAGCTTACTAGCTCTGTGGCCTGACATGATGACTATGGTTAGTTACAATGTATCCTTGAAAATTGCTAAGAGGGATTTTAAGTGTTCTCACTTCAAAAAACGTATTCTATGTGAGGTCATGCATGTGTTAATGAGCTTGACTTAGTCACTCTGCAATGTATATATATATATATATATATATTCCAAAACAATGTGTATGTGATAATATATGTAATATTTATTTGTCAGCTAAAAATAAGATGGAATAAGTTATTTTTGCAACATCCCTGCAGAAGTCTTTCCCTCTCGACTTCCTGTCCTGGAGGATAAGGATGTTGCTTTTCCTTCTATTAATAGTACAGGAAGGGTGTTTTCACATGGGAACTTCATCTCCTGTTTTGTTTTGTTTTGAGTCAGAGTCACTTTGTCACCCAGGCTGGAATGCAGTGGCACACTCACTGGCCACTGCAGCCTCAATAATCCTTCTGCCTCAGCCTTCCAAGTGGCTGGAGCTACAGGCGTGTGCCACCACACCTAGATGATTTTTAAAAAAATTTTATTGTAGAGATCAGGTCTCACCAAGTTACCCAGGCTGGTCTTGAACTTGCGGGCTCAGGAAATCCTCTCGCCTGGGTCTCCCAACGTGCTGGGATTACAGGCTGACCCACCCGGCCCAAACTTTTTTTTTGGTTTTTGGAAAGCAGGATTTATTGAGAGGACAGAAAAGCTCACCAAGGGACAGGGGACCGGAGGGGGTTGTCCCATCTCCTGCTTTTAAGAAACAGGAAAGAGAAAACAGAAAGCCGGGTTTGTGGCTCCTGCCTGTAATCCCAGCAACTTGTGAGGCCGAGGCAAGAGGACTGCCTGAGTCAGGGTTCGAGGCCAGCCTGGGGCGACGCGGGAAGACCTCCCGTCTACAATTAAAAATGAGCCGGATGTGGTGGTGCCCACCTGTAGTCCCAGCTCCTTGGAAGCTGAGACGCAAGGATCGCCGGAGCCCAGCAGGTCGAGGCGGGAGGGCCGGGAGCGCGCCACTGCCCCGGCCTGGGCGACGGAGTGAGACTCCAACTCAGAAACAAGAAAAGGAAATAAACAGGAAAGAGACCCGCGTGACCTTGCACCTGCTGCTTTTCTGGCGCCTCAGTGCGAAGCAACGTGCCGGGGTGGGAGACTCTTAGCTCCGCCGCTCTTCAGACCGCGCGCCCGCTCCCGAGCGAGGGGAGGCGCGCCGGGCGCACGCCCGCGGGTGGCGTGGCGGCGCGGGGCCGGCGGTGTGGCCGTCCCCGGGGGCCGCGCGGGCGGTGGCGGCTCCCATTAGCCGGCCGCGGGGGCGGGCCCGGTGACCTCACGCGGGCGGGCCGCGGCCATTAGACCCGGTCCCGCCGCGGCGGCCGCGCTGCTCCCGAGTCCGCGAGGTGCGTGGGCCAGGGCCGGGCCCGGGCCCGGCAGGGACGTGCGGGCGGGGGGCTGCGCTCCGCCCCGAGGGCGCCTCGGGGCCGGAGGGGGTGGACGGGGCGGGCCGACTGGTCAGAGCAGCCGTCGCGGCAGCTGTCGCCCCCTGAGCATCCCGGGTGGGGCCGGGGACGGGGGAAGCCGGGGTAAGGAGGGGTGGGGGTGCCGGGCGGGGCGCGGGAGGAAGCAGGAGTTGGAGTGACGGGACCCGGGGCCTCCGGGGGGGGCGGGGGGGGCGGGGAGGCGTGGAACCCCACGCGCCCCCAGACTTTCGGGCGCTGGCCGAGGCCCCCGGCCTCGCCGCCGCTCGCTCAAGGGTCGGGCGACTCGCCCCTGCCCCCCGCAAGGGCGGGGCCGAGAGGAGGCGGGCGCGGACCTCGGGGGGAGCGGGGAGGTGGGTCCCGGAGCGGCAGGGGCGCCCCGCCCCGTCTCCCCGCCAGAGGGGTCTTGGGCGCGGTTTCCCGTCGATGACACCCTGAATCTCCGCTCCCCGCCCCCAGGCATTCGCGAAGCCGAGCCCGGCCCGAGGGTCCACGTCGCGGGAGAGATGCGCGCGCCCATCGTGAGTGGGGCCGGCGGGTGGGGTCGTGCTCTCGCCGGCCCGGTCCTGGGGCCTCGGGCGGGAGGATTCTCGGGGCGTGGGCGGCGGTGTCCGAGGCGGGCGGCGGCCGCCTGTCGGGGTGGTCTGGGCGCCCGCCCGGCGGGGGCAGGCTTGGAGGCCGCCCTGCTGGAGGCGGCCGGCCGCTGGCGGGGCCCACAGGCAGGGGACGCGGGGAGGGGACGGTCTCTCGCAAGCCAGGACCCCGGGCAGGCCTCGGGGCTGGATGCCGGAGGCCGGACCTGCGGCCCCAGGCCTTGACCGCGGGGCCTTTTCTGGGGTCAGCAGACCCATCTCGTGACCGGCCCTGCCAGCAAATTCTGGGCGCTGGCTTTTCAGACATCATAACCGGGCCTGGCGAGGGCCTCCCTTTCACCCTGCGGGACCGCAGCAGCAGGGATCAGAGGGCAGGTTTCCAGGTCCCACCTGGACCGTGTTCCCACCGAGCGCTTGGCTGTGGGCCTTCCATCAAGTTCAGGTCCAGTTTCCCAGAGTGAAGGTTGTATCACTGAACACTTAGGAAGTGGTCACAACAGCGCCGGGCACACATACTGCGGGCTCAGCCGAAATTCACTAAGGCTGTTGTTGTTGTTATTTCAAAGAGCTTTGCACTGTGCGTGGTGTCAGGGTATATCCGGCATATTTATCACCTAGACTTGTCACTTTTTATCTGACATTTTTTTATTTTCAGCAGTGATCATAAATCGAATTGTAATAATGCCCAGTAATAGAAATAATGTCCAGTGAACGTATTCTAGTAGTGAACTTTATTTTTGTAATTGTGCCATTAAAAATACTGAAAAATAGCTGGGCTCGGTGGCTCAGCCTGTAATCCGCGCCTTTGGGAGGCTGAGGTGAGTGGATTGCCTGAGCCTGCGGGTTTGAGACCTGCCTGGGCAACTTGGCGAGACCTCGTCTCTACAGTAAATAAAAAACTAGCTTGGGTGCGGTAGTGCATGCCTGTATTTCCAGCTACTTGGAGGGCTGAGACAGAAGGATCGCTGGAGCCCAGCGGGTCCATGCTGCGGTGGCCGTGAGTGTGCCACTGCACTCCAGTTTGGGCACCTGAGTGAGACTCCAACTCAAAAAATAAAATGACACTGCAACTCATGTTCAAGTGTCAGTAGAGCTGGATTTACCAATCTAACTTTGCTCACAGTTGATTGAATCACATTTTCTGTTCATTTTGATTTCAAAAGCTGCTTTCACGTGAAAGGACAGAGACAAAAAGTTAGCAAATGCCTTAAACATTAGGATTAGATTGGCAGAGATTTATGAAAATCTCATTTCATAATAAATTCCAGACATTCCAACATTTTCAAAAGACATGCCTAAGTCTTTTTAAAAAAATCAGTTCTAGCAGCTTTTAAATACCTCCACATTAGAGACATTTTTCACTAAAATACCTTCACCAGAAAATTCATATTTTTTTGTTTTCTTTTTTTTTTTGAGTTGGAGCCTCACTCTGTCGCCCAGACTGGAGTGCAGTGGCCGCTCCCAGCCACCGCAGCCTCGACCTGCTAAGCTCCAGCGATCCTTCCGCCTCAGCCTTCCATGTAGCCGGAATTACAGGCTGGCACTACCATAGCCCAGCTGATTTTTTGATTTATTGTAGAGATGAGGTCTCGCTGCCCAGGTGGGTCTCAAACCCGCGGGCTCAGGCAATCCACTCACCTCAGCCTCCCAAAGGCGCGGGATTACAGGCTGAGCCACCGAGCCCGGCCATGTTTTTATTGTATTTGGCAAGAGTCCCTAGAAGAATTTTGCAGGATTCTTCTGTGAAAATCAGAGAAAATGACTGAATGATAGTGAACCTTGACATTTATTTCATCCGTTGCTTTAGAAAGAGAGTCTAGTTCTTGGTAAAGTCATCTGGGCTTTCAAATGTCACTCTTTTAGTTTCTCTTGGCACTGGGAGACAGGCTGTTTTGTCTTCTGTTTAAATAGGAAAATCAGGACCACAAGGTAGGCCACATAAACTGTATAAAGTCTGAGCCATCAGGAACTGACTGGTGAAACAGAGCGTGTGGTCGAGTCTGTGTGTGCCAGGGGCCAACTGCGGAACTGTGTGTTCTCTGATTTCATTCCCATGTAGAAGACAAAAGTTTTAAAAGAATAAGCAATAAAGATGTGCTAACTGGAAGCTCACAAATATTATGAACTCTCAATGGTAACTGTAGCCATTAGAACCTGGACCGATCTTTTGGGAGAGTGGTATTTTAGCACTGACATTGTTTCAAATGGTCTGTACATGGTAATAATAAAAAGCAGACTGACTTCTGGTGGACTTTAATATTGTTTTTGAGGTGAGTGGATTGCCTGAGCCTGCGGGTTCGAGACCTGCCTGGGTAACTTGGCGAGACCTCATCTCTACCATAAATCAAAATGAGCCGGGCATGGTAGTGCGCGCCTGTAGTTCCAGCTCCTTGGAAGGCTGAGGCGGAACCCAGCAGGTCGAGGCTGCGGTGGCCGGGAGTGGCCACTGCACTCCAGTCTGGGTGACAGAGTGAGACTCCAACTCGAAAAACAAAATTGGTTTTGTTGATTTGTTTAATTGTTTAGAGATGGAGTCTTGCTCTGCCACCCAGTCTGGAGTGCAGTAGCATGATCACAGGTCATGCAGCCTCAACCTCCTGGGCTCAGGTGATCCTCCCGCCCTCAGCCTCCTGAGTAGATGGGACGACAGGTGTGCACCACCATGCCAAGCTAATTTTCTTTTTGAGTTGGAGTCTCACTCTGTCACCCAGGCTAGAGTGCAGTGGCACACTTACAGCCACCCCGGCATTGACCTGCTGGGCTTGGGCGATCCTTCCACCTCAGCCTTCCAAGTAGCTGGAACTACAGGCGTGCGTTACCACACCTGGCTAATTTTTTGATTTATCATAGAGGCGAGGTCTTGCCACCTTGCTCAGACTGGTCTCAAACCCGTGGGCTCAGGCAATCCACTTGCCTCAGCCTCCCAAAGCGCTGGGATGACAGGCTGAGCCACTGAGCCTAGCCATAATTTTTATAATTTTTGCAGAGACCGGGTCTCACTATGTTTCCCAGGCTGGTCTCTAATCCCTGGCCTCAAGTAATCCTCTTGCCTTGGCCTCCCAAAGTGCTGGGATTACAGGCGTGAACCTCCATGCCCAGCCTGCTTGACATTCTGATGGAGCTCTGAGAAGCTGGTTAAGGTGCAAAGGGGAGGGGAGAAAAGAGGACCCTTCTAAAAGAGCAGCCGGAGGCCGGGCTCAGTGGCTTAGCCTGCATGTAATCCCCGCACTTTGGGAGGCTGAGGCGAGTGGATTGCCTGAGCCCGCGGGTTCAAGATCAGCCCGGGAAACTTGGCGAGACCTCATCTCTATAACAAAATTAAAAAAAAATTAGCTGGGCATGGTAGCGCATGCCTGAAGTTCCAGCTACTTGGAAGGCTGAGGCAGAAGGATCGCCGGAGCCCAGCAGGTCGAGGCTGCAGTGGCTGGGAGCATGCCACTGTGCTCCAGTCTGGGCGACAGTGAGACTCCAATTCAAAAAAAAAAAAAGCAACTGGGCTTCAGGGCTTCATCCTCATTCAGCCTGAGGAAGCAGTGTGTCCCTCCAGGCCGCAGGCTTCTGCTGAGGCCATCGTCTCTGCCAGGCTGGATGCTGGGGAATGAGACAGAGCCCCGGCCCTTAGCACATCGTGGCTCAAGTCCAGCCGGGCCAGGTGCCGAAACTGCTCCTTCCGTCCCATGGGCTCAGTGTGACGATGGCAGCATCCAGTGCACAGGGCTGCCGTCACGGGTAGCGGTGACTCGCTGTGTCAGGGTGTCCGGGGAGGCATTGAGGAGTGGACACGTCAAGGCCATCCCGAGGGATGAATAGGAGTTTTCCAGGTGAACAGCCGAGGGCATTTCAGGCCCAGAGTGCAGGAAGCAGAGGCAAGTCTCACCACAAGGAGTGGAGTCATTTCATAGTGTGGTGGGAAGAACTTGGACTCTGGAGGCAGGCAGATCTGCAGGGGAACCTGACGCTGCTTTTCAAGGAGCTCTGAGGTCTCCAGCAAGCGAGTTTCCATCTCTGAGCTCAGTTTCCAGGCTGGAAAATGGGCTGTTATGAGGAATTCCTAGTAGCAGGTGAAATCCCCAAATAATGCCTGGTGGTGGCAGCGGGGTCATTCCTAGGTGAGTGGGGGGCAGTTCTCGTTTGCCAGGGGTGAGGTTTGCCGTTTAGGAGAATAGGCCTGGGGACCCGTGACCAAGAGCATGGGAGGGCGGGGGAGTTTCGCCTCCTTCTTCCAGGATGCCCATGGCCTTTGGTCTGCTGGGGCTGGGCCCAGGCCTGCTGGGGCTGCCACCGTCTTTCCCTGATGGGCTGGGAGGCCTGGGCACAGGGTGGCAACTGGGAATTGGCAAGAGGGTTAACAGGTCAGGCCAACTCCTCTACATGCTGTTTGGCACCGATTCTGGGAATCTGGGCAGTCCGACCTCTTCCTCCTCCTCCCTGTGCCCATCCAGCCTGTGGCATGGGGTCTCGGCCCTCTCGTAGGCATCAGTGGTTTCATAGCTTTCACTTCCATTATCTCAATTATTCCTCATGCAGACCCTGTTGGGCGGATCTTATTCCCATTTACCACAGAGACTCAGAGAGGTTAAGTGATTCCTAAAAATCGCACAGCAGTAGAGCACAGAAGGGTTCAGCGGAGGCCCCCTGGGGTGGGCTGGGCTCTTCATCTGGGCATGCAGCCTCCGATAAATGGGACCCAACTCCTCACGGGTGTTTTATTTTTCTTCTTTCTCTTTCTTTTTTTTAGCTGAGGTCCCATTTTGTCACCCAGGCTGGAGTGCAGTGGCATGATCACAACGATTGTAGCTCACGGCAGCCTCGATCTCCTGGGCTCAGGTGATCCCAGCATCCTGCGTAGCTGGGACTACAGGTGCATGTCACCATGCCCGGATAACTTTGGACTTTTCTGTAGAGATGAGGATTTGCTATGCTGCCAAGGGTGTTCTCGAACTCCAGGACTCAAGCAGTCCTCCCTCCTCAGCCTCCCAAAGTGCTGGAATTACAGGCATGAGCCACAGCGCCTGGCCATCTTGGATGTTTTCTTTCCCTAAAACCTTGGCACCAAAACTCCCAAGTTCCTGCTGAAAAGTCCCTTCTCAGCACCCACCCCCAACTTTCGTCTTTCCTTTTATTGCTGGTTTCCAGACGATTCCCCCCAGAGCGTCAGCTGTGAGGGGGAGAGGTTAGGGATTTCCACACTCGCCAGAGCGTGTGTTTTGGGGGAACACGGAGAACTGGTCTCAGTCTGGGTTTCACAACGTCTGGTGTTTCTGGCTGGTCCTGGAGTGCTCTGTGACCTTTCAAAATAAAAAATAATAACAATTTCCCTGGGAACAGTGGCTGTTGAAACCCTGCCAGTTGCTGAATGCTACCTATGTGTCAGTTCCTGTTTACGAAGTGTTTTCAAGTATTAATTTTTTTTTCTGAGTTAGGGTTTCACTCTGTCACCCAGGCTGGAGTGCAGTGGCACGATCACGGCTCACCGCAGCCTTCAACACCTGGGCTCAGGTGATCCTTCTGTCTCAGCTTCCTGAGTAGCTGGGATTATAGGTGCGTGCTGTCACACCCGGCTAAATTTTTGATTTTTTTGTAGAGATGAGGTCTTGTTATGTTGCCCAGGCTGGTCTCAAACTCTGGTCTCAAGCGATCCTCCTGCCTTGGCCTCCCAGAGCACTGGAATTACAGGTGTGAGCCTGTAATTTATTTGATTCTCAGAATAATCCCATGAATCAGGTGCGATAATTGTCCATTTTGCAGCCGAGGACACTGAGGCCAGGAAAAAGGTGGGTCACTTTCCCAAGGCTATATACAGTTAGTATGTAGCTGAGCCCAGATTTGAACTGAAAGCCCTAAGTGTGTAATCACTACACTGTTTCTGAAAATGAAATCCATCTTCACTTAAAAACAGAGCGCTTATATTCATTATCCCACTTTCTGAATTTTTTTGTGCTCTTGAAATATTTCACGAACAAACCAAAACCCAAAACCCCAAACCCTCTCGAGACAGATGGGGTGTGGGTGGGTTGGAATGCTTCCTACGTGGCCTTGAGTTGAGTGAAAGAAAAGCATTCTTTTGTTTCAACCCTTGGGTTGAAAGTGGTTCTTTTTTTTTTTTTTTTTTTCCTTTTTGAACTGGAGTCTCACTGTGTCGCCCAGACTGGAGTGCAGTGGCCGCTTCCGGCCACCGCAGCCTCGACCTGCTGGGTTCCGGCGATCCTTCCGCCTCAGCCTTCCAAGCAGCCGGAATTACAGGCGCGCGCTACCACGCCTGGCTGAATTTTTGCTTTATTGTAGAGATGAGGTCTCGCTGCCCAGGGGATCTCGAACCCGCGGGCTCAGGCAATCCACTCACCTCAGCCTCCCAAAGGCGCGGGATGACAGGCTGAGCCACCGAGCCCAGCAATTTTAATTTTTTGTAAGGACAAGGTCTTGCTGTGTTACCCAGGCTGGTCTCAAACTCCTGATCTCCAGCAATCCTCCCACCTTGGCCTCTCGAAGTGCTGAGGCCAACATGTCTGGCCTCTCTTCCTTCAAGGGATGGGGGTGTGGGGGTGTTTCAATATGTTGCCCAGGCTGGCCTTCAGCTCTGGGCTCAAGCGATCCTCCAGCTTCAACCTCCTGAGAAGCTGGAACTATAGTGGTGCACCACCACACCCATGTTCTTTCTTAAACCTGTTTGAACCAGGCTTTTGCCTTCAACCTCTAGTATTAGCTGGTCTCATAAAGGTTGCTGTTGGGCTGGGCGTGGTGGCTCAAGCCTGTCATCCCAGCACTTTGGGAGGCCGAGGCGAGAGAATTGCCTAAGTCCAGGGGTTCGAGACCAGCCTGGGCACCATGGTGAGACCTCGTCTCTACAATAAATAAAAAAAGTTAGCTGGGAGTGGTGGCGTGCACCTGTGGTTCCAGCTACTTGGAAGGCTGAGGAGGGAGGATTGCTGGAGCCCAGCAGGTGGAGACCGCGGTGGCCATGAGTGTGCCACTGCACTCCAGCCTGGGCAACAGAGTGAGACTCCAGCTCAAAAAAAATACCAAAAGTCGGGCTCGGTGGCTCAGCCTGTAATCCCGCGCCTTTGGGAGGCTGAGGTGAGTGGATTGCCTGAGCCTACAGGTTCGAGACCCGCCCGGACAACTTGGCAAGACCTCATCTCTACAATAAATAGAAAAATCAGCCGGGCGTGGTAGCATGTGCCTGTAATTCCGGCTACTTGGAAGGCTGAGGCGGAAGGATCGCTGGAGCCCAGCAAGTCGAGGCTGCAGTGGCCAGGAGCGGCCACTGCACTCCAGTCTGGGTGACAGAGTGAGACTCCAACTCAAAAAAAAGAAAAAAAAAATACCAACGACCCTCATCCCGGACCACACTCCTGGGCGTGCATGCAGCTCCCCTCACCCCACACCTCTCCATTTGGCGACCTGATAGCCAGACCCACCCAGGACACCCAGCGTGGGTGCCGGGCTCTCCTGCAGCTTCTGTCTGCAGCCAGCCTCATCCCAGCCTCCCAGCTACTCTGGCCAGAAACCTTGGCACCATGCTGCGCCTCCCGCCTTCCATCAGCACAGCCTGTTGGCTACACCTTCCAAGTAGATGCAGGCTGGGCACAGTGGCTCTCGCCTGTAATCCCGGCAATTCGGGAGGCTGAGACAAGAAGAACACCTGAGCCCAGGAGTTCGCGACCAGCCTGGGTAACATAGTGAGACTTCGTCTCTACACATGATAAAAATTAATTAAAAAGTAGGTGGGTGTGGTGGTGAGCACCTGTAGTAGTTGCTTGGGAGGCTGAGACAAGAGGATTATTTGACCCCAGGAGTTCGAGACCAGCCTGGGCAACATAGCGAGACCTCGTCTCTACAAAAATAAATAAATAAAAACTAAACTGGGTGTGGTGGTATGCACCTGTAGTTCCAGCTGCTTGGGAGGCTGAGGCAGAAGGATTGTGAGTCTAGGAGGTCAAGGCTACAGTGAGCTGTGATCATGCCACCGCACTGCAGCCTGGGCAATAGAGTGAGACCCCAACTCAAAAAAAAAATTAAAAAGTCGGTGTAACATTTTTACTTCTCGTCACGCCTGTTCCCACCCTGTCTGGGTCATTGTTGCTCCTGCAATTGCTTCTAGAAGGTCGTCTTCTCAACACAGCAGTGAGGGACCTTTTTTTTGAGTCGGAGTCTCACTCTGTCGCCCAGGCTGGAGTGCCATGGCACACTCACGGCCACCCCAGTGTCGACCTGCTGGGCTCCGGAGCTCCTTCCACCTCAGCCTTCCGAGTAGCCGGAACTATAGGTGTGCACTACCACGCCTGGCTAATTTTTTATTTATTGTAGAGACCAGGTCTTGCCAAGTTGCTGGGGTTGATCTCAAACCCGTGAGCTCAGGCAGTCCTCTCGCCTCAGCCTCCCAAAGTGCTGGGATTACAGGTTGAGCCACCAAGCCCAGCCGAGGGACCTTTTTTTTGGAGACAGATTTCATTCTGTCACCCAGGCTGGAGTGCAGTGTTGCGATCACACCTCACTGCAGCCTTGGACTCCTGGCTCAAGCGATCCTCCTGCATCAGCCTCCCAAGCAGGTGGGACCAAAGGCGTGAACCCCCATGCCTGGCTAATCTAAAAAAATTCTTTTGAGAGATGGAGTCTCACTATGTTGCCCAGGCTGGTCTTCAACTCCTGGCCTCAAGTGATCCTCCCGCCTCAGTCTCCCAAAATGCTGGGATTACAGGCACGAGCCCCCGTGCCTGCAGGGACCATTAAAAAACCCAGGTCGGACCTCAAGTCTCCTGTGGTCTACACCTCGCAGTGGCCCCAGCCCGTCGGTCAGCGCCAAGGCCCGGTGGCTGTCAGGTGCGGCATCGCCTGCCTCTTGGCCGCTGTGGCCTCCTCCACCCTCTGTTTCCCAGCGCCCCCCCCCCCGTCCAGTCCCTCTGGCCTCCTTGCTGTTTCTCAGATGCACCCCTGCCTGGTCCCTTGCTTGGCTACTCCCTCTGCTGGATATTGTCGCATCTGCAGGGCTCACCCCCTGGCCTCCTCCAGGTTGCTGCTCAGCGAGCCTCCCTGACTCCTTATTTCTTTTTTTTTTTTTGAGCCGGAGTCTCACTCTGTCGCCCAGACTGGAGTGCAGTGGCCGCTCCCGGCCACCGCAGCCTCGACCTGCTGGGCTCGGGAGATCCTTCCGCCTCAGCCTTCCAAGTAGCCGGAACTACAGGTGCGCGCTACCACGCCCAGCTGATTTTTTGATTTATTATAGAGATGAGGTCTTGCCTGCCCAGGCGGGTCTCGAACCCGCAGGCTCAGGCCATCCACTCACCTCAGCCGACTCCTTATTTCATATCGCACCCACTGCCTCTGCCCCACCCACCAGCGCTCCAGCTCCAACCTGCTCTGTTTTCTCTTTTTTTTTCTTTCTTCCTTTTTTTTGTTTTGAGTCAGAGTCTCACTCTGTCGCCCAGGTTGGAGTGCTCGCGGCCACTGCAGCCTCGACCTGCTGGGCTCAGGAGATCCTTCTGCTTCAGCCTCCCAAGTAGCTGGAATTGCAGGTGTGCACCTCCACACCTGGCTAATTTTAAAATTTATTGTAGAGCTGTGGTCTCGCCAAGTTGCCCAGATTGGTCTTGAACCCTTGGGCTCAGGCAATCCTCTAGCCTCTGCCTCCCAAAGTGCTGGGATGACAGGCATGAGCCACCGCACCTGGCTTGCTTTTTCTTTCTGTTTGTGTTTGGTGTCCCTTCTAATATACTAGATAATTTACTTAATTACTACGATATTTTTATTATTTTGCTTTTTGGGGTTTTTTTGAGCTGGGGTCTCACACTGTCGCCCAGGCTAGGGGACAGTGTGGCACAATCCTGTCTCGCTGCAGTCTTGATCTCCTGGGCTCAGGTGATCCTTCTGCCTCAGGCTCCCAAGTAGTTGGGGATACAGGAGTGTGCCACCACATCCGGCTAATTTAAAAACATTTTTTGAGCCGGGCTTCGTGGCTCAGCCTGTAATCCCACGCCTTTGGGAGGCTGAGGTGAGTGGATTGCCTGAGCCTGCGGGTTCGAGACCCACCTGGGCAACTTGGCGAGACCTCATCTCTACAAAACATCAAAAATCAGCCGGGCGTGGTAGCGCGCGCCTGTAGTTCCAGTTACTCGGAAGGCTGAGGCGGAAGGATCGCCGGAGCCCAGCAGGTCGAGGCTATGGTGGCCGGGAGCGGCCACTGCACTCCAGTCTGGACGACAGAGTGAGACTCCAGTTCAAAAAAAAATAAAAATAAAAAATAAAAAAATAAAAACATTTTTTGGCCGGGCTCAGTGGCTCAACCTGTCATCCCAGCACTCTGGGAGGCTGAGGCGAGTGGATTGCTTGAGCCCACGGGTTCGATACCCACCTGAGCAACTTGGCGAGACCTCATCTCTACAATAAATAAAAAAATAAGCTGGGTGTGGTAGCGTGCGCCTATAGTTCCAACTACTTGGAAGGCTGAGGCGGAAGGATCGCTTGAGCCCAGCAGATCGAGGCTGTGGTAGCTGTGAGCATGCCACTGCACTCCAGCCTGGGCAACAGAATGAGACTCCAACTAAAAAAAAAAAAAGTACTAAATAGGAGGGATGGATAGATGGACTTACCAGTGATGAAGCAAATACAGTCATACAATAGCACAGTTTGTGGGGTGGGTATGCAGATGTTTGTTAAGGAATCTTCCTTTAGCTTTGAATGACTGAATATTCAAACTGTATGTTTGAGAATTTATCATAATAAAATGTTGGGAAGTAGGCTATAAACTTAAAAATACTCACTGTGGAAGAAGTGGAGAATGCAGAAAAATAGAAGTTACTAAAATGGTCACAAAAGCTTCCCTTAGCCCCCACACCAAGGAAATGTCTATTAGGATGTTGGTGTGTGTCTTTCCAGTCTTTTTGCTTGTATGTGCTTTTTTTTATTATTTAAATATATGTTGATACTTATTTATGTTTGTAAGTGATTGTATGGATTCCTCAAAATTGAATACATTAATTTTTTCAAGGCTTAATTTTTATTTTTGTAGAGACAGGGCCTCACTGTGTTGCCCAAGCTGGTCTTGAACTCCTGGCCTCAAGCAATCCTTTCACCTTGACCTCCCAAAATGCTGAGATTACAGGTGTGAACCACCATTCCCAGCCATTGGTTTTATTTTTTTGAGTCAGAGTCTCGCTCTGTCACCCGGGCTGGAGTGCAGTGACACGCTCATGGCCACCCTGGCATCAATCTGCAGGGCTCAGGTGATCCTTCTGCCTTAGTCTTCTAAGTAGCTGGAACTACAAGCGTGCGCCACCACGCCTGGCTAATTTTTTGATATATATTGTAGAGACGAGGTCTCACCAAGTTGCTCAGGCTGGTCTCAGGCAATCCTCTCACCTCAGCCTCCCCAAGTGCTGGATTACAGACGTGAGCCACCGCGCCCAGCCACTTTTATTCTAATTCTAAAACGAACGCATGCCTATTTAACCATTTTGGAATACTAGAAAATAATTAAAATGATAAATACCCCTAAGTGAGAGACAGTTTCTTGAGGTTTTGGCAACAGATAATATCTACAAGTTCATCAACATGAGGGGTTATTTCCTCATTTAAAAGCTTTAAAAAGTTTTCATGGTCAAAGTAACTTCTATTGGTGAAAAAATTCACACAATAAGATAATATGGGCCAGTCATGGTGGCTCATGCCTGTAATCCCAGCAGTTGGGAGACCAAGGCGGGAGGATTGCTTAAGCCTGGCTGGGAGTTTGAGACCAGCCTAGGCTACATATCAAGAACTCACCTCTACAAAAAAATCAAAAACATTAGCCGGGTGTAGTGGCATGTGCTCATAGGCCCAGCTACTTGGGAGGTTGAGGTGAGAAGCTCGCCTGAGCTCAGGAGGGCGAGACTTCAGCCATGATCCCCTACCACTGTACTCCAGCGTGGGTGACAGAGTGAGACCCCACCTCAAAAAAAATAAAGATAATATAAAATATTCAGTTCCAACTCCCAGCCACCCACTGTATATAATATACAACTGCTTGGTGTATTTTCTTCAGCTCATACATAGCATATGATGTTTTTTTCTTATCATTATTATTTTTTGAGTCAGAGTTTTACTCTGTCGCCCAGGCTGGAGTACAGTGGCACGCTCACCGCCACCAGCCTCTACCTGCTGGGCTCAGGTGATCCTTCTGCTGCAGCCTTACTAGCAACTTGGATCCACAGGTGTGTACCACCATGCCCGGCTAATTTTTTTTTTGTAGAGACGAAGTCCTGCCATGTTGCCCAGGCTGGTCTCGAACCCCTGGGCTCAGGCTATCCTCTCTCCTCAGCCCTCCGAAGTGCTGGGATTCCAGGTGTGAGCCACTGTGCCTGGCATACTTTTTACTTATACGTGTGTAAAAATGCATTTTAAGCAAAAATGAAATAATACTCTTAGCTTGCTTTTTCCAATCAATATTTCCATGTCTGTTCATGTAAATGCACGTTGCTCTCTCTGATGCTTGTATGCACGTGTGGATGGAGGATAATTTTCTTGATTGTTTTGTTTTGAGACAAAGTCTTGCTCTGTCATCTATCAGAATAGAGTGCAGTGGCATGATCATGGCTCACCACAGCCTTGACCTACTGGGCTCAGGTGATCCTTCTGCCTCAGCCTCCCTAATAGCAGGGACTATAGGCATGCACCACCACACCTGGCTAATTTTGTATTTTTTGTAGAAACAAAGTCTCGCTGTGTTGCTCAGCCACAATGGTTGCAGTGGCATGATCGTGGCTTTCCGCAGCCTCAACTTCCTTGGCTTAGGTGATCTCCTGCCTGCTGGGACTGCAAAGTGCGGGCCACCACACCTGGTTAATTTTTGTATTTTTTTGTAGAGACAAGGTCTCGTTATGTTGCCCAGGCTGGTCTCGATCTCCTGCGCTAAAGCAATTCTCCCGCCTCAGCCTCCCAAAGTGCCGGGATGACAGGCACGAGCCACTGCACCTAGCTGGGTTGTTTTTCCAGTGTGACTTTCTGAGGCCAGAAACTGTTCCTCGGTTTGCTTGCTAAGGAAAACGGCGGGCAGGCAGCTCTTTGTCACGCTGCTTTTGTGGGGGGGATAAAGGCCTTTTGTTCCGAAATCCTGTGGGCACACAGTCTCAGCTCTGCCATTGTCACTGCGTGTGCTGTGTAGGAGGGCCTTGGTCACCATGCCGGCTGGGGATCCCTGAGCTCTGCCTGGAGAAGTCCACTCTCTGCTGGTCTGGAAGTTAGGAGGGGACTGCTGGCACAGGCCTTGTTTCTGAAACGACCACCTGGCATCACTCTGCAGCGGGATTCCCGGGATGCATGCTGGTTCTTTTATCGCAGGGGCTGTCAAAACTCTTCCTCTAGCAAGCCATATCTGCTATCATAAACATTTTTGATCTCGCAGGCTATATGATCTCTGTCTCAGCCACTCAGCCTGCTGTCACAGAGAGGAAGCAGCCATGAACGTAAACCTATGAGCATGGCTAGGGTTCCATCAAACTTTATGGACACTGACATTTGAATTTTTCTTTTTTAAAAATTTTTTCAGCCGGGCTCAGTGGCTCAGCCTGTCATCCCTGCACTTTGGGACACCAAGGTGAGTGGATGGACTGAGGTTTGAGACCAGCCTGGACAGCATGGCGAGACCTCATCTCTACAGTAAACCAAAAAATTGACTGGGTGTGGTAGCGCATGCCTGTAGTTCTGGCTACTTGGAAGGCTGAGGTGAAAGGATCACCGGAACCAAGCAGGTCGGCACTGGGGTGGCTGTGAGCTTGCCACTGCACTCCAGCTTGGGCGACAGAGTGAGACTCCAACTAAAAAAAAAAATTTTTTTTTTCTACTTCTACTTTTTTTAGACACAGGGTTTCACTCTGTTGACCAGGCTGGAGTGCGGCGGTACAATCACAGCTCATCGCAGCCTCGACCTCCTGGGCTCAGGTGATCCTTCTGTCTCAGCCTCCTGAGTAACTGGGACTACAGGCATGCGCCACCGCGCCCGGCTAATTTTTTGGATTTTTTGGGGTAGAGACGAGGTCTCACTATGCTTTCCAGGTTGGTGTCGAACCCCTGGGCTCAGTAATCCTCTCACCTCAGCCTCCCAAACTGTCAGAATTACAGGTGTGAGCCACCAAACTCGGCCTGAATTTCATATAATTCTCATGTGTCACAAAATAGTCGTCTTCTTTTGCCTTTTCTCCCAACTATTAAAAAAAAGGTACAAGTCGTTCTTAGTCTGCAGGCAGGCCACACAAAACCGGGCAGAGGTCCAAATGGCCCATGAATCGCAGTTTCCATACTTCTAAATTTAGAACATGAGTTTTCACATTCTTAGTTTTGATTCGGCTGGGCTGGCTTATGTGTGCCAGTAAGTCCTTGTTTTTCCTCACTGGATCTGGGTGGTAGAGGGTCAGTTATTTATATCCTCAGTTCATGGCGCTCTGTACTTGCTGGTCCCTGCGAGACCGCTTCTCTTGTGTGTGTTTTTAATTTGTTTCTTTTAATCACCATTCCTTACTTTCATCTCTCCAGTGGCCACCGTCCTGGTGTGTTTAATGTGTGCTCTTTGGTTCGTATGATTTTTTTTTTTGAGTTGGATTCTCACTCTGTTGCCCAGGCTGGAGTGCAATGGCGTGCTCACGGCCACCCCAATGTTGACCTGCTGGACTCCGGCGTTCCCTCTGTCTCAGCTTTCCAAGTAGCCGGAACTACAGGCACGCACTACCGTGCCCGGCTCATTTAAAAATTTTTTTTTTTTTTTTGAGTTGGAGTCTCACTCTGTCGCCCAGACTGGAGTGCAGTGGCCGCTCCCGGCCACCGCAGCCTCGACCTGCTGGGCTCTGGCGATCCTTCCGCTTCAGCCTTCCAAGTAGCCGGAATTACAGGCACGCGCTACCACGCCCGGCTGATTTTTTTATTTTATTGTAGAGATGAGGTCTCGCCAAGTTGCTCAGGTGGGTCTTGAATCCACGGGCTCAGGCGATCCACTCACCTCAGCCTCCCAAAGGCGCGGGATTACAGGCTGAGCTACCGAGCCCGGCTTAAATTTTTTTATTGTAGAGACGAGGTCCAAGTTGCCCGGGCTGGTATCCAACCTTCAGGCTCAGGCAGTCCACTTGCCTCGGCCTCCCAAAGTGCTTGTGATTACAGGTTGAGACACCAAGCCCGTCCTGGTTTGTATGATTTTTTATTGTTGTTGTTGTTGTTGTTGTTGTTGTTTTTGAGTTGGAGTCTCACTCTGTCACTCAGATTGGAGTGTAGTGGCCGCTCCTGGTCACCGCAGCCTCGACCTGCTGGGCTCCGGCGATCCTTCCGCCTCAGCCTTCCAAGTAGCTGGAACTACAGGCGAGTGCTACCACGCCTGGCTAATTTTTTTATTTATTGTAGAGATGAGGTCTCGCCAAGTTGCCCAGGCGGGTCTCGAACCCGCGGACTCAGGCAATCCACTCACCTCAGCCTCCCAAAGCATGGGATTACAGGCTGAGCCACCAAGCCCGGCTGATTTTTTGTTGTTAAATTGAGACAAGGTCTTGCTGTGTTTCCCAGAATGGTCTCAAACTCCTGGATTCAAGCAACCCTCTCGCCTCAGCCTCCCAAAGGGCTAGGATTACAGGCATGTGCCACCATACCCGGCTGCTTATAATATTTTAAATTACTTTTTTTGTCATAATGAGTTATTTCTTGATTAGAGACAGAGTCTTATTCTGTTGCCCAGCCTGGAGTCTAGTGGTGTGATCATAGCTCACTGCAGGCTTGAACTCTTGAGCTCAAGTAGTCCTCCCTCCTTGGCCTCCCACAGTACTGAGGTTGCAGGCGTGAGCCTCCGTGCCCAGCCTAATGCACCATGTGTCTATGTGTCCGTCTCTTCCCATTGATATTTTTCTAGAACAGTGAGCTCCTTTGGTCCATTTACCACCAACTGCTTAGTAATTGACAGCACATTGCTGATGTCTACACTGTTGCCTTGTCCAGTCTGCAGCCTTCCTCGGGGCTGGGCCTTTACGCCCTTGCCTATCTCGAGAGATCCTCCAGTTAAATCCCTTTTGGAGATCCTTGAAAACTGTGTGACTCTGACTGAACAATGTATGTTTTTCTTTTATGGTGGAAAACAAATGGGACTCATAAATTGTGACCATCTGCTGGGCTCGGTGGCTCAACCTGTAATCCCGGCACTTTGGGAGGCTGAGGTGAGTGGATTGCCTGAGCCCACGGGTTTGAGACCAGCCAGGCAACTTGGCAAGACCTTGTTTCTACAATAAATAAAAAACAAATTAGCTGAGCGTGGTAGTGCATGTCTATAGTTGCGGCTACTTGGAAGGCTGAGGCAGAACGATTGCTGGAGCCCAGCAGGTCAACACTGGGGTGGCTGTGAGCGTGCCACTGCACTCCAGCCTGGGTGACGGAGTGAGACTCCAACTAAAAAAAAAAAAAAAAAAAAAATTGTGACCATCATCCATTGTTCTGAAATAGGTTCTCAGAAAGAACCGGGCACCCTCATTTTGGAAGACGCATTGTATGTACCACAATAAGAAAACACGATTTATCCGTAAAATTCCCAAGAAAATACTTTTTCTCTGACATATATGATGCTTGTTTGTAGTTTTAATGTTTCTATAGAATAACAAGTAGCTGCTCATTGTCCCTGTTCATAGGTGCTGTCGAGTTGTGATTGACTGTTCCCACTGCCCGTCTTTTTTTTCTCTCTCTTTCTTTTTTTCTCTCTTTCTTTTTGAGTAGAGATCTCATTCTGTCACCAAGACTAGAGGGCAGTGTCAGGATCACAGATCACTGCAGCCTCGACTTTCTGGGCTCAGGTGATCCGTCAGCCTCAACCTCCCGAATAGCTGGGACTACAGGCAGGTACTACTAATTTTTGTAATTTTTTACTTTGTAGAGACAGGGTCTCACTGTGTTGCCTAGGCTGGTCTCGAACTCCTGGGCTCAACCAATCTTCTCGCCTTAGCCTCCCAAAGTGCTGTGATGACAGGCGTGAGCCTCCGTGCCCAGCCTGCCCATCATTTTTCCTCCAGGAAGGCCATCCATGGGAGAGTTCCCTCACTCCTCATCCTTGATGGAATCTCTCAGGCAGGCCACCAAGCTTGGCGGTGGGAGGTGGGCAACCCTCTATGGGTCTGCCCCTAGGAGCCAGCAGGCCACAGTCTCCCGCCACATCCTCTCTATGCCGCAGGTGGTGCGGCCCTAACGGCTCGTAAGACTCCAGCAAAGGAGGCCAGAGGGGCGAGAACCAAGCCTTGATGGGCTCCGTCTCCAGGTGTTCCAGACGGTTGTTTTCTTTGCTCATCACAAAGTTTACAGGTTGGCCTGGACCAGAGAAGCTAGCTCATCACCCTTGATTCTACTCAGAGTCAGAGCTCTCCCTGCCCCAGCTCTTAGTCCAGTGCCTGACAATGGGAGTCCAGAGCCTGAGAGTGGGGCCTCAATCCAGGTCTTTCTCTGTCACCCAGGCTGGAGTGCAGTTGCACAACCACGGCTCACCGCAGCCTCGACCTCCTGGGCTCAGGCGATTCTTCTGCCTCAGCCTCCCAAGTAGTTGGGACTATAGGCATACACTACCCTGCTTAGCTAATTTTTTGATTTTTTTTGAGGAAGGCTAGTCTCAAACGCCGGGACCCAAGCAGACCTCCCACCTTGGCCTCCCAAAGTAGTGGGATTACGGGCGTGAACCACTGTGCCAGCCTTCACTCAAATTCTTCTGCATCCCTAGGCCTAGATTTCTTCGTCTATAAGATGGAATGCATCCCAGTTCTGCCTTCTATGATAGCTGTATGGACTTATTGAACTGCCTATAAAATACTTAGCAGAGTGCTTGGCTTAGAGTAAGAGTTCGATAAATAATATTCCTAGAAATAGTAGCGATAACCGGGTGTGGTGGCTCACAGTTGTAATCCCAGCTCTTTGGGAGGCAGAGGTGAGAGGATTGCCTGAGCCCAGGGGTTCGAGACCAGCCCAGGCAACTTGGCGAGACCTCGTCTCTGCAATAAATCAAAAAATTAGCCGGGTGTGGTGGTGTGTGCCTGTGGTTTCAACTACTTGGAAGGCTGAGGTGGAAGGGTCACCTGAGCCTAGCAGGTCAAGGCCACGGTGGCTGTGAGTGTGCCACTGCATTCTAGCATTCTAGCCTGGGTGACAGAGTGAGACGCCTACTCAAAAAAAGAAAAAAAAAAAGAGAAAGGAAAGAACCAATAATAAGGCAGAGACTCCAGCCAAGAAGAAACCTAGGTTTGCACTTAGCACTTTGAAATAACAAAGAGGGAGACCCACTGTCCCTGCAGGTCTGGGCACAGGCTTGTGAAGCCTGGCTGACTTCGGGCTGTCCGGGCAGGGGTTGGGCACATGTCCAGCTGAGCTGATAGCCAGAAACTGCTGGACTGCACCTTCCTAGCCGAGCCCTGCTCCTGGTTCCAAGGTCTCCTGTCGCCTCTAATGACTCTGTTCTTTGTTTTGCAGCCAGAGCCCAAGCCTGGAGACCTGATTGAGATTTTCCGCCCTTTCTACAGACACTGGGCCATCTACGTTGGCGATGGCTACGTGGTCCACCTGGCCCCCCCAAGTAAGGGCACACAGAGCCTCCACTGTGCTGGGCCCAGGGCCTGGGAAGAGGGGTTGGGGGAGTTGTGGGTAATTCTTGCTTCTCGGTTGGTGGTTTGTTTCAAGAAGGCACTTTGGTAAGGGGCAGTGGTTTTCTTTTTTCTTTTTTTTTTTTTTTGAGCCGGAGTCTCACTCGGTCGCCCAGACTGGAGTGCAGTGGCCGCTCCCGGCCACCGCAGCCTCGACCTGCTGGGCTCCGGCAACCCTTCCGCCTCAGCCTTCCGAGTAGCCGGAATTACAGGCATGCGCTACCACGCCCGGCTGATTTTTTGATTTATTGTAGAGATGAGGTCTCACTGCCCAGGTGGGTCTCGAACCCGCGGGCTCAGGCAATCCACTCACCTCAGCCTCCCAAAAGTGTGGGATTACAGGCTGAGCCACCGAACCCGGCTTATGGGCAGTGGTTTTCAAAGTCTGCCCCTTGGAACCCCAGGGGGTTTTGCAGAGGGGCTGAGGTGGGCGTCCAGGGGACAGCTCCGTTTTTTTGTGTTTTATGTACTATGACTATCTGTATATAGCTCTTTTTTTTTTTTATTTTTTATTTTTGAGTCAGAGTCTCACTCTGTCACCCAGGCTGGAGTGCAGGGGCACACTCACGGCCACCGCAGTCTTGACCTGCTGGGCTCAGGCGATCCTTCCATCTTGGCCTCCCAAGTAGCTGGGACTACAAGCACATGCCACCACATATTTTTTTGTTTGCTTGTTTGTTTGTTTTTTGAGTTGGAGTCTCACTCTGTCACCCAGACTGGAGTGCAGTGGCACACTCACAGCCACCGCAGCCTTGACCTGCTGGGCTCCGGCGATCCTTCCACCTCAGCCTCCCGAGTAGCTGGAACTACAGGTGTGCGCTACCATGCCCGGCTAATTTTTGATATATTGTAGAGATGAGGTCTTGCCAAGTTGCCCGGGCTGATCTCAAACCCATGGACTCAGGCTGTCCATTCTCCTCGGCCTCCCAGAGGGCTGGGATTGCAGGCTGAGCCACTGAGCCCGGCCTCAGACTCTTTTTTTGCTCTGCTGCTCGAGCACCTGTCATCATGGCTCTCAGAATGCCTTCCACATCAAGACAAAGCCCAGGCACCATGTTCCCATCACAGCTCACTTGGCTTCTCTGGAGCCTTTGAGGCGAGTGGCCTCTCTCCGCTCTCCACCTGGCTCCTGTCTGCCCTCCTCTCCCACTGGGCCCTTGTTTTTTGGTCTCCCGGGTGGTCTCTTCCCCCTCTCCCATATCCCTAAATGTCGCTCAGGTGACTTCATCGGGTCCCTTGGCTTCCAGCCCCTTCTATTTGTCTATGGTTCCTGAGACATCTGCTCAGCTTGGTAACCTTGGCCTCTCCCCTTGGGTGTCTAATGGCACCTTGAACTTGACATACCCCAAATGGAGGACTCCAGCAGATGACACCATCCAGCCGCTCAGGCCAAGAACCTAGGAGTCATTCATTCTCCAATCTTTTTGCCCCGTGTCTCAGCCATCAGGGAATCCTGTTGGCTTCATCTCGGAAAAAGATCCTGGATCTGATCCCTTCTTAGCAACCCCCCCTGCAGCACCCCCGGTGTGAGGGACCACCCTCCTTCCCCTAGTGCTGCTGCAGTGTCTCTGCCTCTTGCCACTTGTGGGCGGTCTCTCCTTCATGGCAGCCAGTGTGATCCTTCTGAAGTGTCAGTCAGATCGTGCTACTCCTCTCTTGAAAATGTGATGGACCTTCTCACTAAACATAGAGTGAGATTCATGGCCTGTACTGTGACTTGTGGTGCCCAGCATGGTCTGGCCTCTGCCTGCCTGTCTGGACCTTGTCTTCTTTTCTCCTGGGTCTCTGGATTCCAGCCATGTCAGCTGCCTTTCGAGTGTGCTGAGCTCTTTCTTTCCCAGATCTGTGCCCTGGCTGTTCCTTCTGCTGGGGGTGTTCTTCCCCAGAGCACTCAGCTTCTTCAAGCTTTGGCTCAGATGCCCTTTCCTCAAGGTGACTTCCCCAGTCCAAGCCACGGCCGTCTCTCCTGGTCATTCTCTCTGTGTTACTTCACCTGGTCTTCTCCATAGCATTCGTCAATACCTGAGCATATCTCATTTTTTTCTTTATTTTTGGAATGTATCTTATTTTGTCCATTTGTTCGTTGTCCATGTTCTCTCCGTAGAATGGAAATTGCTGGCCAGCAGGTCCTGTCTAGTCACACCACTGACGCCAGCACCTTGGACAAGGTTCGGCACCTGTGGGGCCTCGGTATGGCGTGGCTGCCTGGGGCAGGTTAGCTGGCGGGTGGGGGACAGGGGAAGGCGTGGACAAGTGGACAGGTGTGTCACTGATCATTGGGTGAGTGATGCTCCTTCAAGGGAAAAGACTCTTCTCCCTGCATCTTGTCATTCGAGCGTCACAGGAATCCTATGGGATGGATGAGGCAAGGAGGTTTGACCTGCTGCTGAAGAAATTGTAGAATCAAAGTTGGCAGGAAGCTTAGTGAACTTTGAGAAGCACTCGGCCTGTGACAGACATCGGTGACGCGCCTTCTTCGGCTGACTCCTTTAACCCGGATAGCTCCTTGTGTGGTGGGGACGATTACTGTCCCTGTCCTGCAAGCACGTGGGGGCTCAGGGAAGTTAAGGAGCTTGCCCAAGGTCACATAGTGGGTAAGAGGCCTGGCAGGCCTCGAACCCAGACGGTCTGATTTCATTCTGTGTCTTTCACCACCAAGCTCTACTGGCCAGTCTGTGGTTTCCCCAAATCCAGTCACTGATTCTTTGCCATAGCCACATGCCTGTTTTTGTTTGTTTGTTTGGGGTTTTTTTGAATCAAAGTCTCTTTCTGTCGCCCAGGCTGGAGTGTAGTGGCATGCTCACAGCTCACTGCAGCCTCGAGCTCCTGGGCTTAGACTACCCTTCTGCCTCAGTCCCTGGAGTTGCTGGGACTACAGTCACGCACCACCACACCTGGCTGATCTTTTGGATTTTTTTGTAGAGTCGAGGTCTTGCTATGTTGCCCACGCTGGTCTCGAACTCATGGGCTCAAGCGATCCTCCCACCTCAGCCTTCCAAGTAGCTGGGATTACAGGCGTGAGCCACTTCATCCAGCTTTACGTGTCTTTTCTACAACTGTTTACTTAATATTTTCTTTAATAGAATCACTTTAAAAAAATGAAACTAGCCAGGCTTGGTGGCTCAGCATGTAATCCCAGCACTTTGGGAGCTCCGAGGCGAGTGGATTGCCTGAGCACACGAGTTTGAGACCAGCCCAGGCACCCTGGTGAGATCTTGTTTCCACAGTCAATCAAAAATTAGCTGGGTGTGATTAGTGTAGTACCGGGTCCTTGTAAGGCTGAGGTGGAAGGATCGCCGGAGCCCAGCAGGTTGACTCTGGGGGCCTGTGAGCATGCCACTGCCTTGCAGCCTGGGGTGACGGCGTGAGCTTGCCCAAGGTCACATAGTGGGTAAGAGGCCTGGCGGGCTTCGAACCCAGGCAGTCTGATTTCATTCTGTGTCTTTCACCACCAAGCTATACTGGCCAGTATAAAAGGCGCTTTACATGACTATATTGGTATGTATTTGTGTATCAATTTTGGTATGTACTTGGTGATTCCCACAGTATCCGATTCAGCAGAGTTAAGTGACAAGTCCAGGTCACTCAGCTGAGCAGTGATGGAGCTCAACTCAGAACCCAGAGTTTCTGACCAATCCAGTGCACATGGCCCTGCCCTCCTGGGAGGCTGCTAGGCAGGTGTTTAAGGGAGCCTTCCTTCTCAGGTGTTGACCCTGAACTTGCATGACCCTGGGAGTTGGAACTTCCTTAAATGGGCTCAGGGCAACTTGCTTGCCTCAGGCTAGTCCCAGCCCTGTCACCCTGTCTCCCTGGGAGCTGAGGCTGGTGGGCCTCAAGAGTTTACTCTTGCCACAGACTCAGGGGTCAGCGAAGGCACCCTCCTCTTTTACTGACATTGAATCCTTCAAGCACCACCTGCGCCATTATTGGCAAGTCTGAATTCCCTGATTTTTGACAGTCGCAGCACTGAACTCGGGGTGAAGGAGTTTAGTTACCTTTGGGAAGCCAAGCAGAGTTTGACCTGGGATCGGGTCATTGTTTGTTGCTGTTACACGGTATCACCATATCACCGTTGAAGATAGGTCCTGCTCAGCTTTGTTTTTGTTTTAGTTTTGGGGTCAGAGTCTCACTCTGTCACCCAGACTGGAGTGCGGTGGCACAATCACAGCTCATCACAGCCTTGGTCTCTTGGGCTCAGGAGATCCTTCCATCTTAGCCTCTCGAGTAGCTGGGGCTACAGACATGTGCCTCCATGCCTGGCTAGTTTGTTTTTTTTTTTTTTGAGTTGGAGTCTCACTCTGTCGCCCAGACTGGAGTGCAGTGGCCGCTCCTGGCCACCGCAGCCTCGACCTGCTGGGCTCTGGCAATCCTTCCGCCTCAGCCTTCCGAGTAGCCGGAATTACAGGCGTGCGCTACCACGCCCGGCTGATTTTTTGATTTATTGTAGAGATGAGATCTCGCTGCCCAGGCGGGTCTCGAACCCGCGGGCTCAGGTAATCCACTCACCTCAGCCTCCCAAAGGCGCGGGATTACAGGCTGAGCCACCGAGCCCGTCTACTTTTTTTTTTTTTTTTTTGAGTTGGAGTCTCACTCTGTCACCCAGCCTCGATCTGTGGGCTCCAGCGATCCTTCCGCCTCAGCCTTCCAAGTAGCTGGAACTACAGGCGTGCGCTACCACACCCGGCTCATTTTGATTTGTTGTAGAGATGAGGTCTCACCAAGTTGCCCAGGCGGGTCTCGAACCCAGCAATCCACTCACCTCAGCCTCCCAAAGGCGTGGGAACCCGGCTAGTTTTTTAATTTTTTTTGTAGAGATGAGGTCTTGCTATGTTGTCCAGGCTGGACTGGAATTGTGGGTTCAAGTGATTCTCCTGCTTTGGCCTCCTAAAGTGCTGAGATTACAGGCATGAGGCACCGCACTAGGTTGACCTTTCCACATCTTGCTCATACTTTGAGGAGGGTGCCAAGGGAAGATGCCCATCTTGGGGCCAGCACTGAGCTCTGTGGCCCTGCCCAGGTCCAATCGTTCTGTTTCTTCTCTGTGGACCCCCAGGTGAAGTCGCGGGGGCTGGTGCGGCCAGCGTCATGTCCGCCCTGACTGACAAGGCCATCGTGAAGAAGGAACTGCTGTACGATGTGGCCGGGAGAGACAGGTACCAGGTCAACAACAAACACGATGACAAGTACTCGCCGCTGCCTCCCAGCAAAATCGTCCAGCGGGCGGAGGCGCTGGTGGGGCAGGAGGTGCTCTACAAGCTGACCAGTGAGAACTGCGAACACTTCGTC
Organism: Cephalopachus bancanus; assembly: GCA_027257055.1. Lineage (NCBI taxonomy): Eukaryota > Metazoa > Chordata > Mammalia > Primates > Tarsiidae > Cephalopachus > Cephalopachus bancanus. Next base: position 142,795 of record JAPVLO010000956.1, on the reverse strand, counting down.
AACGAGCTGCGCTACGGGGTTGCCCGCAGTGATCAGGTGCATCCCCAGCCAGTGTCCCTTTCCCCAGGATCCAGACCGTTCCCTCACCTGGCAGCAGCATGGGTGTGGGGCACGTTCATGGGTGTGGGGCACGATAGAGGCATGAGCGAGATGAAACAGAGACGGAATTCCTGCCCCTGAGGGTGCCACCTTTGGGTGGGGACAAGGGTGGAGAGGGAGATAGGCCATTGGGCTAATGCAGATCAATGTGGCTGGGGGGCCTGGAAGGAGGTTACAGACACGATCATCACCCCCGTCGACGTGTCCATGGCGGTCCAGCCCGAGATGGCCCGCCTCAACCCTAGAAGTAGGCTTTCTATTTCTTTTTTTGAGTTGCAGTCTCACTCTGTCACCCAGGCTGGAGTGCAGTGGCACACTCACAGCCACCCCAGTGTTGACCTTCTGGGCTCCGGCAACCCTTCCTCCTCAGCCTTCCAAGTAGCCGGAACTATAGGCACGTACTACCATGCCCAGCTAATTTTTGACATATTGTGGAAACGAGGTCTCACCAAGTTGCCCGGGCTGGTCTTGAACCTGCGGGCTTAGGCAATCCACTCACCTTGGCCTCCCAAAGTGCTGGGATTAAAGGCTAAGCCACCAAGCCCAGCTTCTTCTTTCTTTCTTTCCTTTCTTTGTTCATCCGTTGAGGTCTCACTCTGTTGCCCAAGCTGGAGTGCAGTGGAACGATCATGGTTCACTGCAGCCTCAACCTCCTGGGCTCAAGTGATCCTCCTGCCTCTGCCTCCTGAGTAGCTGGGACTACATGCATGCACCACCACACCTGGCTAATTTTTTGTGTTTTTAAATTTTCGTGGAGACTGGGTCTAGCTATGTTGTTAGACTGGTCTCAAACTCCTGGGCCCAAGCCATCCTCCTGTCTCGGCCTCCCAAAGTGCTGGGATGACAGGCGTGAGCCACCACTTTATAGATTAGGAAACGGAGGCTCACAGAGTTTAAGTGACTTCTCTGCTTCCATTCATTTCATCAAACAAAACTTTGTTAGGTCTGCAGACCTGGCGCCCTTCTGTTCTTGTGTGGAGGTGGGATTTGCAGCCTGGGTCTGTGCGACACAGCCTGGTGGTGCTTGCAGACAGCACTGTCCTCAGTCCTGCTGAACTCCAAGAACGAATCCTGGAGACCCCTGGGGATGCAGCTGTATTCGCCCACTTGGTTTGATTTTGGCCACTCCCCCTCTCCCTCTCTTCTCGGAATCTCCTTTTCTCTCCCCATTGTCTTTGACTTTCTTTCTTACTTTTATTCCCCTCCTTTACTTTTTTTTGGTAAGAACATTATTACATTATTATTATTATTGGTAAATTCTTATTACATGGCTGTTGACACAAAAGAATATGGTTTTGTCCCCACCAAATGATGAGGTTAAGATCTGTCAGGTTGTTTACTTTTATTACATTTTTAATTATTTTTTATTTTTTAATTTTAATTTTTATTTTTGAGTTGGAGTCTCACTCTGTCACCCAGACTGGAGTGCAGTGGCCGCTCCCGGCCACCGCAGCCTCGACCTGCTGGGCTCCGGCGATCCTTCTGCCTCAGCCTTCCAAGTAGCTGGAACTACAGGTGCGCGCTACCATGCCCGGCTAATTTTTGATTTATTGTAGAGATGTCTCACCAAGTTGACCAGGTGGGTCTCGAACCCGCGGGCTCAGGCAATCCACTCACCTCGACCTCCCAAAGCGCTGGGATTACAGGCTGAGCCACCGAGCCTGGCCATATTTTTTATTTTTATTTTTATTTTTATTTTTTTGAGTTGGAGTCTCACTCTGTCGCCCAGACTGGAGTGCAGTGACCGCTCCCGGCCTCCGCAGCCTCAACCTGCTGGGCTCCGGCGATCCTTCCGCCTCAGCCTTCCAAGTGGCTGAAACTACAGGCGCGCGCTACCACGCCCGACTAATTTTTGATTTACTGTGGAGATGAGGTCCTGCCAAGTTGCCCAGGTGGGTCTTGAACCCGCGGGCTCAGGAAATCCACTCACCTCAGCCTCCCAAAGGCACGGCATTACAGGCTGAGCCACTGAGCCCGGTTTCCTTTTTTATTTTTTGATGTCTCTTTTTCCCTGGTCAGTGTGGGGGTCAAGTGCATGGGCTCCTGCCGTCAGACAGCCATGGGCTCGATGTGGGTTCTGCTCTTGGCCAGCTGTGTGACCTTGGGAGACTGAGTTAAATCCCTGTACTTTGGTGAAGTGCAAATGAGAATACCACCTTGGAGGATTACCGGATGAGTGAAATGAGAGCGTGGTTATGTGGACGCAGAAGGTTCTCCTGATATATGGTAGGAGGAGGGATAGTCATAACTGTGGGCCTGGATTTGTTCACTTGGTTCACCCAGTGCTTGTCTGCTGGCCCCTCTGGACTACAGTGATGTGAATGGGGGAGCACACCTGCAGGGAGCACTCTTAGTTTCCTTCCTTGCTACTAACCAGCTGTGCTTACCCCACTGACCCCCAGGTTAGTCAGCTGTTTCCTGTTACTCTCTCCAGTGAGATATTTATCTTCCCATGGGTATCCTCTTATTTTTTCTCCAATCAGTTGGGTTATTAGTGTTCAGCAACTATTTACATACATGTATATTAAACATGATTACTGTAAAACTAGGGTTGGATTTGGTGGCTCACGCCTACAATCCCAGCAATTGGGGAGGCTGAGGAGAGGATTACTTGAACCCAGGAGTTGGAGACCAGCCTGGGCAACATAGCAAGACCTCCTCTCTATCATAAAAAAAAATTGAGTAACAGATACATACCTAACTAGGTAAAGAGAGGTCAGTATCACCCATGTTTGGGGAGGATTTCAAAGTCTCTGGGTCACAGTCTGACTGGCTGGCTTCAACTTCTCCAAGAGCCTATAAGAACCTTCTTCTGAAGAATCGGTGGGCAGGGCCATGAGAGGAACTTTATTATCACCTGAATATTGTCAGGCTTTTTTTTTTTTTTTTGAATCGGCGTCTCACTCTACCACCCAGGGTGGAGTGTGGTGGCACAGTCATGGCCACCGCAGCTTCGATCTGCTGGGCTCAAGCTATCCTTCCACCTCTGCCTTCCAAGTAGCTGGGACTACAGGTGCGTGCCACCACACAAGGCTGATTTTTTGATTTTTTTGTAGAGATGAGGTCTCACCATGTTGCCCAGGTTGGTCTTGAACTCCTGGGCTCAAGCAATTCTCTTGCCTCAGCCTCCTGTAGTGCTGAGATTGCAGGTGTGAGTCAATGTGCCTGGCCTGAATATTGTCAGGTTCAAAAGACAATGCAATGAAGGAAGGAATCTGGAGTGTGATGGCACTTGTTAGCACATCGTCCCTTGTGGATAATAGCCTTCAAAACACTTGTCTCTTGAGTCACACCTGAGGCTCAGGGCGGTCATCCTGGTTTCTCCCTTTTCTGGCATCCTAGAGATTCATTCCTTTCAGTTCTCGCCTGAGTCGATGCCTTTATCCTCTGTGGTGTACACCTTTCCCTTGTTTTGGTTTACTCTCTTGTTTTGGTGAACTACTTCCCCCAATATTTTACTGCGATATAGTACTTTTCTTTCTTTGTGTTGGCGTCTCACTCTATTGCCCAGGCTGGAGTGCTGTGACACACTCATGGCATTGACCTACTGGGCTCTGGTGATCCTTCCACCTCAGCCTTACAAGTACCTGGAACTGCAGGCACATGCTACGTCACCCGGCTAATTTTTTATCTATTGTAGAGATGAGGTCTCACCAAGTTGCCCAGGCTGGTCTCGAACCTGCGGGCTCAGGCAGTCCACTCGCCTCCCAGCAAAGTGCTGGGATTTCAGGCTGAGCCACTGAACCCGGCTGACATAGTCCATTTTAAAAAGACCTCACATGCCTAAAATGTCTTCCTTTTATCCTCACATCTGATTGAGAGTTTGAATAGATATAGAATTCTAGGTTGGAAAAAATGTTTCTCAGAATTTTGAAGGCATTGCTTTATTTTCATCTAGCTTTTGCTGTTGTGGTAAAGAAATCTAAAACGGTTCTCCTTTTTTATCCTTTGTGTGTGGTTTATTTATTTTTTCCAGAAGCTTATAGAATCTTCTCTTTATCCTCAGTGCTCTGGAATTTTACTGTGATATCCCTGATGTGTGGTCTGTTTTTATGTATCGTGCCAAGGCACTTGGTTACTCCTTTCCATCTGGAAACTCGCTTCCTTTGGTTCTGGGAAGTTTTCCATTTTGTCTTCTCTGGAACCTTGATTGTTAGGTTGTTGGACCCCTGGACTGCTCCTCTGATTTTCTTATCTTCTCTTTCCTGTATTCCGTTTATTTATGTTTTTATAGTTGAAAACTAACATTCATTGCTAGATTTAGGTAGAAAAGAAGTTTTTTTAAAAGAGCATTGACAATTAACATAAAAAAGAGACTTAAGCGAAACAAAATCTGATTTTATCATTGGTGATATTATGTCACGTTCGAAGTTCTTACTCACCCATAGTGTTTATTACTTCGGGTAAATTTCTGTACACCTCTGTAGCAATAAACACCTAAATAGATTGCAGTACAACCTTAGGAAGCAATAAGATACTCTGTGAAATTCGGGCTATCAGACTGGGTGTGGTGGCTCATGCCTATAATCCTAGCACTTTGGGAGGCAAAAGTGAGAGGATTGCTTAAGCCCAGGAGTTTGAGACTAGCCTAAGCAACATAGTGAGACCTCATCTTCACCAAAAAAAAAAAAATAGAATAAGTAAAATTAGTTGGACATGGTGACACACACCTGTAGTCCCAGCTACTCAGGAGGCTGAGGCAGGACTGCCTGAACCCAGGAGATCAAGGCTGTGGTGAACCGTGATCATGCCACTGCACTCCAATCTGGGCGACAGAGTGAGGCTCTGAATCCAGAAAAAGAAAAAAGGATAATTGAGGATGTCACATTTAGAATATTTGATAGGTTTACAAAATATATCCTAATCATCTCATTTTAGTTATTCTTTCAGCGGTTATTAGTAACACAAAGAACAGACCCCAAGTTTATAAGAATTTTGTATCTCTTCACATGGCTCTTTGTGCTATGACTGCCATGTTTCCTAGCTTTCGCCCCCTCCCCTAATTCGGGGAGGCAAATCGCCTCACTCTAATTTACTTTCTAATAAACTATTTTCCAATCTAAAAAAATTTTCGCTGGGCTCGGTGGCTCAGCCTGTCATCCCGCGCCTTTGGGAGGCTGAGGTGAATGGCTTGCCTGAGCCCGCGGGTTCGAGACCCTCCTGGGCAGCGAGACCTCATCTCTACAATAAATCAAAAAATCTGCAGGTGTGGTAGTGCGCGCCTGTAGTTCCGGCTACTCGGAAGGCTGAGGCGGAAGGATCGCCGGAGCCCAGCAGGTCGAGGCTGCGGTGGCCGGGGGCGGCCACTGCACTCCAGTCTGGGCGACAGAGTGAGACTCCAACTCAAACAAACAAACAAACAAACAAACAAACAAATAAATAAATAAATTTTCTTATATCAAGACAAAATTATTACATAATTTAGTACAGTACATTGTCATTAAGCACAATGTTATTTAGAATAAATAAAATTCCAAATCTTAGTGAAATAACTGAGAAAAAAATCTTTTCTATTATTTACTCTTTTGCAAACAGTAATTCAATTCTTTTTGCAAAAATGAAACGATGCAAATTAGACACATCACGTCTTTCTTCTGTATTTTAAGTGGTGTATGCACCTGCCCATTCTCTTGAAAAAGGCAACACGGACACCCCCCTGGGTCCCCTTCTATTCTGGGAGCTTTTCTGTCCTTTCATTAAATCCTGTTTTCCAAAAAAAAAAAAGAAAAAGAAAAAGGCAACGCAGTAACAGCACAACACTGAAACAGCATGAACCATCCTACTTGACCTCAGCACAGAAAATGAAACCAGAATATTCGATGAAACAGAAGATGCCATCTTAATGGTTTCTAAAGATTTCCGCCTTTATTTCATGGTCTGCCATGGAGGTTTCTCAGTCTCAGCCCCATGGATGATTGGGGCCAGATGGTGCTTCATTGTTGTGACCTGTCCTAGGCATTGTTGGGCGTCCAGCCGTGTCCCTGGCCTCCACCCACTAGATACCAGTGGCACCCCACCCCCGGGCGTGAGAGCCAAAAACTTCTGTAGACATTGTCACCTTTTCCCCAGAGGGCATGCTGTCTCCACTTGAGAACCAACCACTGGCCTGAGTGGGGAATGATCATAACGGGTGCTGTGAGCTGAATTAGAATGTCACTTCTAAGTGTGCTCCGTCCCACTGGGGATGGTGGGTTTAGTGCAAACGAAAAAATGTCTGCTGGAGCTTTTCTTTGTAAGCTCTGTCACAGACGCACCTCTCCTTTTCATTGAATTCATGAGGGCGCTGTTACTTGTTTTTGAGAATCTGGTCAGTCATTGTTTATTTGTGCTGAGTTCTTTGAAAGAGGCTAGATTTCTCCTCATCTAACTTCTCAGAAAGAGAAACAAGCCTTCAAGTAGCTGGAACTATAGGCACGCACTACCATGGGGAAGAAAAAATAAAAGGAAGAGAAGCTGGCTGGGCGTGGTGACTCATGCCTATAATCTCAGCACTTTGGGAGGCCGAGGTGGGAGGATTGCTTGAGGCCATGAGTTTGAGACTAGTCTGGGCAACGTAATGAGACCACATCTCTACCAAAAAAATAAAAAATGAGCCAGGTGTGGTGGTGTGCGCCTGTGGTCCCAGCTACTTGAGAGGCTGGGGGGGAGAGGTTGCCTGAATTCAGGACGTTGAGGCTGTGGTCAACTGTGACTGCACTTTAGCCTGGGCAACAGAGTGAGATCCCAACTCAAAAAAAAAAAAAAAAAGAAGAGAAAAGGAAAGGGAAACAATTTAGTTTTTTATTTTTTATTATTATTATTTTTTTGAGTTGGAGTCTCACTCTGTCACGTAGACTGGAGTGCAGTGGTCACTTCCGGCCACTGCAGCCTCAACCTCCTGGGCTCCGGCGATCATTCAGCCTCGGCCTTCTGAGTAGCCGGAATTATAGGCGCGAGCTACCACGCCTGGCTAATTTTTAAAATTATTGTAGAGATGAGGTCTCACCTGCCCAGGCGGGTCTCGAACCCGTGGGCTCAAGCAGTCCACTCACCTCAGCCTCCCAAAGGCGTGGGATTACAGGCTGAGCCACCGAGCCCAACTGAGAAACAATTTAAAATGTAATTTATGGTTTATGTGCTTGAATACTCTAAAAGTTCTACTTTCTGTACTCATAATGAACTTTTATCTGAATCAGATAAAAAAATAAGTAAAATAAGTATATATTTTATTTTATTTTTTGAGTCAGGGTTTTGCTCTGTCATCCAGGCTGGAATGCAGTGGCATGATCATGACAGCTCAGAGCAGACTTGAGTGATCCTTCCATCTCAGCCTCCCAAGTACCTGGGACTACAGGGGTGCACCACCACACCTGGCTAACTTTTTTTTTTTTTTTAGGTTTCGGTATGTTGCCCAGGCTAGTCTCAAACTTCTGGGCTCAAGCAGTCTTCCTGCTTCTGCCTCCCAAAATGTTGGGATTATAGGCATCAGCCACTTCACCCAGCCACCACTTCTTTAATCCATTTATAACATCGCTGATAGTGAAAGACTCATAATCAAAGTTTCTGTTTCCAAGAAACAGTTCAGACTTTACTAAATCAGGGCTTTGCTCAGAAGAGCCACGTACCATACATGGCTGAATGTCTGCAGTCCAGCAGAATTTCTTTAGTTCCTTAAAAAGAAAAAAAAAGATTTCTTAGCATTTCTAGTGAGGGACAGTTTTATCTTTCACAATATTCTGATTTAAGACCTGGGGCACATACCATGCAGCCCGTTTTCATGATCAGAAATCCTGTAACATGACCACAGTGGCTGGCTGGACCTCTCAGCCTTCAAGAAAATGTTCAGTGACATCTGAAGGTGGCACTGACTCTTAGATACTTTTCCCCACAAAGTTTACACTATGACTAAGTAGATACCACTTTCTTGTATTTGATCACAGCTTTATGTACAAAGCGTGACCACAGACAATGAGGTTGTTGTTTTTCTTGACAAAGTATCTTTTGTATGATCAGTTGCATCAGTATTTGTTTTCACACTATGAGGTTCTGTAAGGAACTAGGGATGTGGGGGTGGGGGTGGGGAAGGGGTGGGGTGGGTGGTGGCTCTTGCCCATAATCCCAGCACTTTGGCTCGAAACCGGGAGTCCAAGACCAGCCTGGGCAACGCAACCAGACCCTCTATCTACCGAAAAAAAAAAAAATTAGCCAGGCATGGTGGCATCCACCTGTAGACTCAGGAGGCTGAGGTGGGAGGAACACTTGAGTCCGGGAGCAGGAGGATGCAGTGAGTCTGATGGCACCACTGTACGCCAGCCTGGGTGACAGAGTGAGACTCTGTCTCTAAAATAAATAAATAACTAAAAATACAAAGAGGACAATAGTAAAAAGAACTAAGAATATCTTTTTCCTCCTACATTCCCTGCAAACCATTGCTCCCACCTGACAGAGTTTAGCAAGGAAAACACTGGATGCAAGTGTTTTATATATGCAAGTTAGCCTTACAGCTGCCCCAGACCATGTCTCATTACTTTTTAGAGGAAGGTTTAAAGACTGATCAACAGTCAGACCTCAGGTTGGTAGCTCTATCCAAACTTTTGTCATCGTGAAGTACGTCTGTTAAAACTTCTTTATGACCAATGTAGAAAAGAGTTTGGAGGTCAATGGTTAAATTAAAAATATATATGTATATATAAAATATGACTACATTTTTTTTTTTTTGAGTTGGGATCTCGCTCTGTTGCCCAGGCTGGAGTGCAATAGCGTGATCAGGGCTCACCACAGCCTCAACCTCCTGGACTCATGCAATCCTTCTGTCTCAGCTTCTCAAGTAGCTGGGACTACAGGCATATACCACCATGCTCGGCTAATTTTCTGTTTGTTTGATTTTGAGTCAGTGTCTCACTCTTGCCCAGACCAAAAAAAAAAAAAAAGGGACAAATGTGTCCAGCATTCTGTGTATAACATCAGGAAACAACCCCGTGTAACTAACAACATAAGGTGCCCAGAACTAACATCTTAGCTGCCGGAACTCATGATGACAAAACACACAGTGGAGGGTTGCAAAGTGTGGTGATAGTTTCCTTTCTAATTTGGGGAGTAGGGGGTTTTTTGGAAGACAAATGATTACTGCCTGACACTGCTTGGCTTTCTTTGTACCTATTGTTGGTTCTTCCCACACCGTCCAATTTACTCGCAGTGCAGTTCTCCACAAGGGAAATCTCATCCCATCGTCTATTGGTTTCCGCACATTTTCTTTGGGCACATCCATCTCAGAGAGGGTCCTTCTCCTTCTATGTGTGCTGGTTGCTCCTTGGCCAGCTGTGTGCCTGTCATCCTGGGACATCCCTTTGCTGTCATCCTTGGGGTGTCCTTTCCTCTTGGATTGCATTCCCTGATGCCATGATTTCTTGGCTCTTTCTCTTTTGTTTTGAATCGGAGTCTCACTCTCACCCAGGCTGGAGTGCAGTGGTAGGATCACAGGCATGGTGGTGTGCATCTGTAGTTCCAGCTACTTGGAAGGCCGAGGCAGAAGGATCGCCGGAGCCCAGCAGGTCGGATCACAGCTCACTGCAGCCTCTAACCCCTAGACTCAAGCAGTGAACCCTCTTCAGCCTTCCAAGTAGCTGGGACTACAGGCACATGCCACCATGCCTGGCTGAGTTTTTGTAGAGACGAGGTCTTCCTATGTTTTCCGGGCTGGTCTCGAACTTCTGGTTTCAAGCAGTCCTCCTGCCTTGGCCTCCCTAAGTGCTGGGCCTCTTTCTTTCTTTTTTTAAAATTTTTTATTTATTTTTATTTTTATTTTTATTTTTTTGAGTCGGAGTCTCACTCTGTCACCCAGACTGGAGTGCAGTGGCCGCTCCCGGCCACCGCAGCCTCGACCCGCTGGGCTCCGACGATCCTTCCGTCTCAGGCTTCCAAGTAGCTGGAACTACAGGCGCGTGCTACCACGCCTGGCTAATTTTTTTATTTATTGTAGAGATGTGACTTGCCAAGTTGCCCAGGCGGGTCACGAAAGGGCCCCCTTCTTATCTAGGTAGACCACGTCCTCCAAAGGGTGCTTTGAGTTAGGAAGACAGTAAAGTGGCAGAAAGTAATGGTGATGGCTGTCCTCAACCTGCCAACCAGGCTCTCGAGTCACTCTTGTTCCAATCTGGATTTGTGAGTGTATTTATTGCCTATCACTGCTATAACAAATGGCCACAGTTGAAAAACAAAAAAACGCACATTTAGTATCTTCCAGTTCTGGAGGTCAGAAGTCCCAAGTGGGTCTCAGCGATCTAAAATCAAGGTGTCAGCATTCTTTTCTAGAGGCTCTTGGAGAAATTCATTTTCTGGCCATTTCCAGCTTCAAGAGGCTGCGGGCCTCTTCCATCTCCAAAGCCAGCAATGGCTGACTGAGTCTTTCTCACATGGTGTCACTGTGACACTGACTCTTTTTTTTTTTTTTTGAGCTGGAGTCTCACTCTGTCGCCCAGGCTGGAGTGCAGTGGCACGCTCACGGCCACCCCAGCCTCGACCTGCTGGGCTCCGGCATTCCTTCCGCCTCAGCCTTCCAAGTAGCTGGAACTACAGATGCACACCACAATGCCTGGCTAGTTTTTGTGATGTATTGTAGAGATGAGGTCTGCCCAGGCTGGTCTCAAACACCCAGGCTCAGGCAGTCCCCTCGCCTCAGCCTCCCAAAGTGCTGGAATTGCGAACTGAGTCACCGCACCTAGCCCCTCCTCCTTCTTTTAAGAAACTTTGTGATGGCATTGGGCCCTGATGGGTCACCTGAGATAATCATGGCAAACTGATTAGCAGCCCTGGTGCCATCTGCAACCTTAATTTCCCTTTGCCATGTAGCATGACATATGTATCTATAGGTGCCTGGCTGAGGACACGGATGTCTTTAGGGGACTGTTATTCTGCCTATACCCGCTACTAAAGTATCATTCCAGGACCTCCTTTCGCTGACACTCTAGGGAGATTCTTCGCTTTTCTCTCCTGTACTGGAAGCCCCATTTCTGTTTCTCCCATCTTTTTCTTTCTTTGTTTACTCCCTTGTTTTGGTGAAAGCTTTTTTAGGAAAAGCATGCAGGGGAGGTAAATAGAATTCTGAGACTCTGTATGTCTGAATTATTTTTTATTTTACTCCCTCATTTGATTTTTTAAAATTCATTTTTATTTTTAGAGACAGAGTCTTGCTGTGTCACCCAGACTGGAGTGCAGTGGTGTGATCATAGCTCACTGCGGCCTCAAACTCCTGTGGTCAAGTGATTCTCTTGTCTCAGCTTTCCAAGTACCTGGGACTACAGGTGCACCACCACTATGCCTGGCCTATTTTTCACATTGTTTGTAGAGATGGGGTCTCACTATATTGCCTAAACTTGTCTTGAATTTATGGCCTCAAACGATCCTTCTGCCTTGGTCTTTCAAAGCACCGAGGTTACAGACATGAGCCACCACACCTGACCTCACTTGATTGGTAGTTTGGGTATAGTATTCCAGGTTAGAAATTGGTTGACTTGAGAGTTTTGGAGGCATTGTCTCATGGTCTTCTTGCTTTTAACACTGCTTTTGAGAAAGCTGAAGCCATCCCAATTCCTGATTTTTTTTTTCCTTTCCCTGTTTTTCTCCTCAGCTCCAGAGGGTGTATTATCTTTTCTATACTCAGTGTTCAAAAACTACGCAGTAATGTGCCTTGGTGTAGGGCTACTTTTATCTATTAAGTTCATAGAAAATCAAAACATGATAGAAAGGACAAACTCAATAAAAAGGATCAAAAATGAAGTTCAGGAAGTCTTTCAAAAGGAATAGCAAAAAGATAAAGAAATAGAAAACAGAATCAAAGATTTTAAAAATAGAAAATAATCCAGTTAAACATTTGAATGGTAGACATTCCAGAAACAAACACGGGGGAGAAGAACAAGGAGAAAAATATTTCGTTAAAATCTATTAGAACAAAAAGATGTACAGATTCACATGAAAGCTGTGCTAAATTTTATCTATTTTTATTATTTTTTCTTTTTTAATTTGAGATGAGGTCTCACTGTGTTGCCTAGGCTCGTTCCAATGCCTGGCCTCAAGCAATCCTTCCACCTCACCTCCCAAAGTGTTGGGATAATAGGCATGAGCCACCATGCCTGGCTTATATTATTTTTATAGTACCATGTTCTTATTTATTGGATGCAAGATATTCTCTAATCTCTAATGACAGTATTTAAAGTAATATTTTATTTTCTAGAAAGGGTTTCATTTCTTCAGATTACTTTTTTTTTTTAGATTAGAAAATATAGTTTATTTAGAAAGCAAATTAGAGAGAGGAAGAGAGAAAGAAAGAAAGAGGAGATTCACCTCCCCAGGGTAGGGAAGGGGGCCAAAGCCAAGAAACATGGCAGCGGCCATAGCTAAAGAGCACATGGCCACACCAGAGTCTAGGAAGACAATGGCCTCAATGGCCTGGCAATGGCCTTCTGCAGATTACTTTTTTCTTTTTCTTTTTCTGTCTTCAGTTTCAGAGATCGTCTCCAGATGTTTGGTATGTGATTGTATGCGCATGATTAAGCGTGGGAGGCTTGCTATGTGGAAGGGGGCTTTAAAAAAACATCTACAATGTCAAAAATTAGGCAAAACATGTACTCAGCCTTTGCACAGTTTAACATGTACTCAGCCTTTGCACAATTAAGAGGTTCCCTTCCTGGAAACTGGCAACAGCATTTGCTGGCTAGGTTAAACTGTCTAACCGCTTTTTTTTTTTCGCTTCTGTGAACCACGCTTGCATTGCTTGAAAGGTATCTAGGCCTCTAGGATGTTGCGGTTTAGCCCACTTGAAAAGTCCCAATGTAGTTTAGTCTATTTTTTTTTTTTGAGTTGGAGTCTCACTCTGTCGCCCAGACTGGAGTGCAGTGGCCGCCTCCGGCCACCACAGCCTCGACCTGCTGGGCTCCGGCGATCCTTCCGCCTCAGCCTTCCAAGTAGCCAGAACTAGCGCACGCTACCACACCTGGCTGATTTTTTGATTTATTGTAGAGATGAGGTCTCGCTGCCCAGGTGGGTCTCGAACCCGTGGGCTCAAGCAATCCACTCACCTCAGCCTCCCAAAGGCGCGGGATTACAGGCTGAGCCACCGAGCCCGGCTAGCCTTTCTTAAGCAAGCCCCTACAGCTAATCAGGGCCTCTTGCTGTGGGACTGTTATGTCCAGCAGGCAAGTGCCCACTGGCCTCTCCTTTTTATAACTTAAACTTCTGGTGTTAAAGTCTGAATTAAGCGCTTGGACCCTATTTCAGCTACTGAATGGAACCTCTCGGTCAGTGGGGACGGGAGCAGTGGCTTGCTAACTTTGAGCTTCACCACAGGGTGATCTGGGTGGACTGTTTGTTTGGGAATTCCCAGTATTGGTATATTTGGACTGGTCAGTTTTTTCAGACAAATCTTCTGGATTCTTGTGTGGAGCGTAAAGTTCTGGGAACAGCTTGTTTACAGTCTCTCAATCCTTTGTAGTATGTTTGATACACACTTTCTCACAAGTGCCTCTAGGCTTCCGGGCTCCCAGTCTTCTGACCTACTTACTCTCTTTAGCAAATAAACCTTCAGATATCTGTTGGGGCCAGAAAACAGGTCCAGGGACCTTACCTAAAGTGCTCTCACCTTCTGTCCCCTTTCAGAGGTACCTGGGATTGTCAGCAGGTAATTGTTTTGGAGAATTCTCTTGTATAATTAGGGTTGCTACTTAGCTTTTCCCAATGCTTCCTTAGGATTTTGTGTTTTCTGTGTCCTTATGGAATTATGCCCAGAACAAAATTCTTTGCTTTACTTTTAGTTAGGCTTCAGTAGGGAGTAAAATTTAAAGCACAATAGTAGCCAGGCTCGGTGGCTCAGGCTGTAATCCCGCGCTTTGGAAGGCTGAGGTGAGTGGATTGCCTGAGCCCGCGGGTTCGAGACCCACCTGGGCAACTTGGCGAGACCTTATCTCTACAATAAATCAAAAAAATTAGCCGGGCGTGGTAGCGCGTGCCTGTAGTTCCAGCTACTTGGAAGGCTGAGGCGGAAGGATCGCCAGAGCCCAGCAGGTTGAGGCTGTGGTGGCCGGGAGCGTGCCACTGCACTCCAGTCTGGGCACGGAGTGAGACTCCAACTCAAAAAAAAAAAAAAAAAAAAGCACAATAGTTTATTCACATTCAGGAGAGAATGAATGGTGCCAACACTATGAGCAGCAAGGCATAGGGGGTGGGGAGAAGATGTACTTAAGATGTTTACCAGGAAGCTGGGCTAGAAAAAAATTCCTACAACTGTATCCTTGGGAGTTAATAGCATAAATCTCGTATCTTGATGTTGTCAGGACAACACATCTTGTGACTTCAGCAGGTGGTGGGCTGTCACGGAAGGGCTGATCATAATAGATTAGTCAGTTCGGCCCTTCATGGTTGAGGGACAAATACTTGGAATATAAATGCTAATTAATACAAAACAAGCTGGGGAGGACAGTTATTAATAGCTATTAATACCTTCAGAAAACCAGTCTGCCCTTGGCTAATAATTAGAGGGCAAGCTGATCTGCTGGATCAGGTGATTGTTTCACCTCAGCCTTCTAAGTAGCTGGAGCCACAGGCATGCACCGCCATGCCTGGCTGATGTTTTGATTTACTGTAGAGACGAGGTCTGTCCAAGTTGCTCAGGCTGATCTTGAACCCCTGGGATCAGGCAATCCTCTTGACTCAGTCTCCCAAAGTGCTGGGATTACAGAAGTGAGCCACCACGCCAGGCCAACTTTTATGCCATTTTTACCTCAAAATTTGCTCTTGCTTTTTTTTTTTGAGTTGGAGTCTCACTCTGTCGCCCAGACTGGAGTGCAGTGGCCGCTTCCGGCCACCGCAGCCTTGACCTGCTGGGCTCCAGCGATCCTTCCGCCTCAGTCTTCCAAGTAGCCGGAATTGCAGGCATGCGCTACCACGCCTGGCTGATTTTTTGATTTATTGTAGAGATGAGGTCTCGCTGCCCAGGCGGGTCTCGAACCTGCTGGCTCAGGCAATCCACTCACCTCAGCCTCCCAAAGGCGCGGGATTACAGGCTGAGCCACCGAGCCCGGCTACTCTTGCTTTTGAAACATTTTTTTTCCTACTACAAGCAATGCAATTCAGATAGCCTACTAACTTTAAACATAATATCACTACTATTCATTTTTTAGTTATCTACCAAAGAGCAGATAAGGAGTTACCTCCATGCCTGGCAGGACCGGGCGCTGAGGACACAGTGATGGACAAGACGGTGAGGTCCTTGCTGTCATGGTGGTCATAGTTCATGGAGTGCCCCGTAACAGTTCCTCCCTGACTTCACTCTTGCTTCAAGAGCTCCCCATCTGCCAGCCAAGGTCTGGACCATCCTGGCTTCATGTCCCTTACCTTCTCACAATACCTACAGGGTAAACTGAGTTCCCCATCTTTGGTTCTGTGTAAGTTTCAGGCCATCTGGCTCCATCCACTGATGCTTTCTCCATCCAGCCCTCTTTTCTCCTTCCCCTGCCAATATTTGGTGACTCCTGAGTTTGGCCAGGGAGGGCAAGGAGCTTGTGAGGTTCCTCAAGCTGAATGTTCCCGTTGAATGTGCATCCTGTACTCTGATTCCTGCCATGGAGTCTAACCCACCCTGTTCTCTGTTGCAGGTCAGAGATGTCGTCATAGCAGCAGGCATCGCAGGAGTGGGCTTGGCAGCCATGGGCCTCATTGGAGTCATGTTCTCAAGAAACAAGCGACAAAAGCAATAAGTGAAAAGGACGGTCCCGTCGTCAATGACTCTATACGTTGCAGGGTCTTGTTTTGCTAGAGAGTTTGGCATTTGGTTTCTGGATTCCATTCTGTTTTATAAGGCTTATTTTCACAGAATAAAATAAAGCACAGTATGGGAGGATGTTATTGGGGGAAATGCAGCGAGAACTGCCTGGTGAGAAGTCTGTGGAGGGAACACCCAGACTCAGCTTTATCTTTTCCCGCTGTGGGCTGGCCCTGTGTGTGCTCTGTTCAAACTCCTGGGAGAGAATCTGATTGGCTCAGCTCACCAAAGAGCTCAGCCTTCCCATTGGCTCTCTTTGGGCCCGGCCATCTCCACTAGGCCAATCACGTCTGCCTAATGGCAGGTTCACATGGTACAAACCTTGTGTCAGACCTTAGGGGGTTGGGAGTGTAGCTGACCCCATGACTGACATCTCTGCTCTTAAAGGGAGGGGTGGGGAAAAGATACCACCTTCTGTGGCTGGTCATTTGAGGTCATGCAACTACAGCTTGCTAAGCTTGACATATTCAACTGGCCATTTCTCTGAAGGGGATTTTTCTGAATATTCCACAAAAATACCCCACTGTAGCTGACTGTCCTTCCTTCCATAGGACAATGCTTCTTTTGTACCTGGATGCAAATGCTTTTCTTCCTCAGCCTTGGTTGTCTGGGTACCATCCTGTATGTAGGGGTCCTGGATAGGGTTTAAAAATGGCTCCATGCCAGTTCCTTCTGGCCTGGTCCACATGTGGTACAGGATAAACGCCTGCCTATTCATGTCTCAGTGTTGAGAGAACATCTTCTTCCAGTGCAGTTTCCTTGTTGTGTGTGTGTCCCAGTTCTGTTGATGTAGCATCTCATGCCAGTTCTCAAGCTCCTCAAAAACTTAAGGGACACACGTCAAGCTCAAACTGGGTCTTTTGACACTCTGACCTCTCACATGGAGTAAGGTGAAGGGGACTCACAGAATGTAAACCTACAATATATGAGGACAAAAACGACAGAAGAAAACCACAAAAAAGCAAAAAAACCCACAAACCTCTCAAACAAAAGCCCACCCAGTTCAATAAAACAATGTCAACGTATAATAAAGGAGAAAAAATTGCATTAAAAATTGGGCATGTGCCCAGGTGCAGTGTCTCATGTCTGTAATCCCAGCACTTTGGGAGGCAGAAGTGAAGAGATTGCCTGAGTCCAGGGGTTCTAGACCAGATTGGGCAACTTTGTGAGACCTCTTCTCTACAGTAAATAAAAAAATTAGCCAGGCATGGTGGCATGTGCCTATAGTTCTAGCTACTTGGAAGGTCAAGGTGGAAGTATCACCTGAGCCCAGGAGGTCGAGACTGTGGTGGCTGTGAGCATGTCACTGCACACCAGCTTGGACAACAGAGCGAGACTGATTCAGAAATAAATAAAAATTTAAAAAAATGTTAAAAAGTGACATGTGTAGAAATAATATAATATGGAGGAACTAATTCCAAATGTATATATATAATCATCATTAAATATAAGTGAACTAAATCTGCAAACTAAAAAACATTACACTGCATTAAAAAATGAATTCAGCAGCCATAACAAAGGACAAAATTATGAACTTTGCAACAACTTGGATGGATTTAGCGTCCATCATACTCAGTGATCTATCACAGAAACAGAACTGAATAGCACATGTTCTCACTCATAAGTGGGTCCTGAACTATTTTTTTTTGAGTTGGAGTTTCACTCCGTCGCCCAGACTGGAGTGCAGTGGCTGCTCCCGGCCACCACATCCTCTACTCACTGGACTCCGGCAATCCTTCCACCTCAGCCTTCCCAGTAGCCGGAATTACAGGCGCGTGCTACCACGTCCGGCTCATTTTTGATTTATTGTAGAGATGAGGTCTCGCCAAGTTGTCCAGGTTGGTCTCGAACCCGTGGGCTCAGGCAATCCACTCACTTCAGCGTCCCAAAGGCACGAGATTACAGGCTGAGCCACCGAGCCCGGCTAGGTCCTGAACTTTTATCACAATACTACAAGAGAGGGATTGGCAGTAGTGGGAGACTGCCAAGGGAGGCAGGGGACACATAACATCAGTAAGGGTACCTGATCCTAAACCAGGAGAAGTGAGGCCCAGTGGGAGGCCCAAACTTCTCCTGCATGTAGACCACTTACGTTCCTAATCCTGACTTGTACCCCAGATCTTTAAAATAAAATAAAGGAAAAAAATGAATTCAGAGAATACAGTTTATAGCTGACACACTCAAAATATAAAACACAGAACCAGCCCCAGTGGTGTGCACCTGTAGTCCCAGCTACTTGGAAGGCTGAGGTGAGAAGATTGCTTGAGCCCAGGAGGACGAGGCTGCAGTGAGCTATGTTTGTGCCACTCCACTCCAGGCTAAGTGACAAGGTAAGAGATCCTGTCTCTAAAAAAAAATTAAAAGGTTTATTATCACAAAACAAATTGGGGAGTACATTAAACAAGTGACAGTAAGAACATCCAAGCCCTTGAACTCAGGAGTTTGAGACCACACTGGGCAATATAGCAAGATCCCTGTTTCAAAAACAAAAAAGTATTTATACACACAACACACACACACACACACAAATATTGAAATTAAAAGAATGGCAATTTTACAGGACAACTAGCGGTACCTTTAAAATGTCCGTGTTATCAAGGAGAAAAATTGAGGGTATGTGAGAGCTGTCCTAGATGGAAAGAAATTTAGAGACAAAAGAACTAGATGTGAAAAACAGCTATAGAAGCTATGTGGGATAATTGAAAAAAACTGAGTATGAATTAGGTATTAAGTGATATTAAGAATTATTCATTTTACTAAGTGTGATGATGGTATTAGGCTTATGGAAACACATGCCCTATTAAAATAGAAGAAGAAGCCGGGCTTGGTGACTCAGCCTGTAATCCTGCACTTTGGGAGGCTGAGGTGAGTGGATTGCCTGAGCCCGCGGGTTGGAGACCCGCCCGGGCAACTTGGTGAGACCTCATCTCCACAATAAATCAAAAATTAGCTGGGCGCGGTAGCGCGCGCCTGTAGTTCCAGCTACTTGGAAGGCTGAGGCGGAAGGATTGCCGGAGCCCAGCAGGTCGAGGCTGCGGTGGCCGGGAGCGGCCACTGCACTCCAGTCTGGGCGACAGAGCGAGACTCCAACTCAAAAAAACAAAAATAAAATAAAATAGAAGAAGATAAAGCAAATATGGCAAAATAATAAGTTTTTATTTGCAGTGGCTGTGTGGTATGTGGGTAGTCTTACAATACTAGATTTTCCAGTGTGTCAAAAAATTTGCATACCAAATATCTTTAATAATATCTGGAATTTAAACTTGAAAGTTTAAATGAAATAAGACTTTCAAATCTACTTTAATAAATCATATAATACGATTTTAAAACTAGAAGGATGAAAAAAATGCTAGGTAAATGCAAATGAGAACTGGTATACTAATAACTAGTATATTGATATCAGAAAATACAGGCTTTAAAGCAAGTTATTACTAAAAAAATGAGGGTTAAAAATTCTGATAAATGTTCCAATGCACTAAAAATACATAATAATTTTAAGCCTGTTTGCTTCTAATAATAGTCTCAGATCATGAAAATTTTGGTGATTGCAAGGAGAAATTGACATTGTCCATCTGTTGCTAATAACAGACTACAAGAAACTGGGTAATTTACAAGAAATGAAATTGATGTTTTACAGTTTTGGAGGCTGAGAAGGCCAAGATCATGGAAGCACATCGGGGAGGGCCTTCTTGCCGGGGGGGGGGGGACTCTCTTCAGGGTCCCGAGACTGCAGGGCATCACATAGCGAGGAGGAACATGCTAGCTCAGGTTTCTCCTTTTTATAAAGCCACTGGCCCCACTTCTGCGATAATCTGTTAATCTATTAGCCCATTAACCCATAGATTCATTCATTACCCTGGAGCCCTCATGACTCAATCACCTCTTTGAAGGCCTCACCTTTCAATACTGCCACATTGAGGATTAAGTTTCAACATGAATTTTGGAGGAGGCAAACACCATCACAGTGGGGGATCTAAGTATAACTTTCTAAGGAACTGACGAGTCAAGGAAACACAAAAGTCAGTAGAGGGAAAAGTTGGGATATTTACCAACAAGCTTATTTAATGAACATATATAGTATAATTGTGGAATAAAGATTTTTTTCAACTGCACACAAAGGAACACTTATATAAACTGACCATATCTTGGGCCTTAAAGCAAGTCTTAACAAATTTCAGGGGACTAATAGCATATAAATAATCTCCTTTAATCACAATGCAATTAAGTTAGGAATCAACAGCAAAGAGATAGCTAGAAAAACCCTATATTTTCAGGAATCTTAGAATATACTGCGAGATAAATTATGAGCCAAAGAAGAAAACATAATGGAAGTTAGACAATTTTTAGCATGGAATGATAATAAAAATACTAGATATCAATATTTGGATGCTAAAAGGATGCTTAGAAAGAAATTTGTATAAATATTTGTTAAGAATGAAAAAATATGTAAATCAATGAGTTAATTTTCCAATTTAAGAAGAGAAAAAAACATAAGGAAGAAAGTGCCAAGATATAAGAAAAAAACAAGTGAAGAAAAACAAGCGAATGAAGGAGCACAAGTACATGATTTAGGAATAAAAAAGGGAACATAATTACACATTCTAAGGAGGTTAAAAAAGCAGTAAGAAATATTGATAAATAATTACAAAAATTGGAAAATTTTGATGGAATTAATATATTCCAAGAAAATGTTATCAAAATTGAACTAAGAATAAATTAGAAAGTTGAAGCAGTCTTGTAACCATGAACGAATTAAATCAGTACTGTAGTTAGAATTTTCCTACAATGACATGGCATACCTAGATGGTTTTGTAGGTGAATTTTATCAAACATTCAAGTCACAGATGAATGGGGTCTCTATGGAGAAAATATGAAAGGACATTTAAGAAGACATTGTAAATGGGTAGAGACATATTATACATGGATAGGAATCTCAAAATCACAAGTATATTAATTTCTTCTCACTTTCATCTATAGATTCAATGTGATTCCAGCCTAAATCCAACATTCCTTTTTGGAACTGGCAACCAGATTCTAAAAGGTTTATGGAAAAATCAAGAAGTAGTTCATCACCAAGGAAGAACAACAGAGAGGGAGAATTGTGACACCAAATATTGAGGCTTATTATAAATTATTATTGTGATCAAGAGAGTATATTTTTGGTGGAATGATAGTTAAATTGACCAATGGAATTGAGTAGAATTTCCAACAACAGATCCACAAATAAATGAAACTTTAATTTACAACAGAAGTATCACTACAGATCAGTGGGGAAAGGGTGAACAATTTAGGGATATGCAAATTATGAAAATAGGGTCAGATAGTAAATATTTAGACTTTATGGTCCTTACAGCGTCTGCGGCAAATACTCAGCTCTTCTGTGGCAGCATAAAAGCAGCCATAGACATTAGTGTATGTGAATAGGTGATTACGGTGGCTGTGTTCTAATGAAACTTTATTTATGTGTGATGAGACCTGAATTTCATATCATTTTCACGAGTAATAAATTATTAGTTTTCTTTTTATTATTTTCTCAACCATTTGAAGTGCAAAAATCATTTAAAATGGAAAAAAAAACACCTTAGCTGCTGGGCTTTCAAAAACAGGGGAAGGGCCGAATTTGAGCTGTGGGCTGCAGTTCGCTGATCCCCATGAACCAACGGTATTTAAGTCACTGCATAACCATATGGACTTCACAGTGCACAGAACAAGTCCATTTAGGGAGAATTAACAGATTTCTCTGTGAAAGTAAGAAATATAAAAAATTTAAAAGGAAACATCTGTATGACCTTGCTCTATAGTTCATAAATACAAAAAGAAAAAGGAAACAAAGCACCAGGAAGCAAATTTGATTGCATTAACTAAGAACATTGGGCTGGGCTTGGTGGTTCAGCCTGTAATCCCAGCACTTTGGGAGGCTGAGGCGAGAGGAGTGCCTGAGCCTATGGGTTCGAGACCAGCCTGGGCAATTTGGCGAGACTTCGTCTCTATGAGAAATAAAAAAAATTAGCTGGGTGTGGAAGCACACAGTAGTTCCAGCTACTTGGAAGGTTGAGGCGGAAGGATCACCGGAGCCCAGCAGGGGTGGCTGTGAGCGTGCACTGTACTCCAGACTGGGCGACAGAGTGAGATGAGACTCCAACTAAAAAAAAAAAAAGATAAAAAAGAAGATTGGTTTGCCCAAAACACACCATAAAGTCAATGAAAAGGCAAGTCAACCTTGGGAGAAGATACTTGTACCTAACTGACAAAGGATTAGTATCCAGAATGTATAAAGAACTCATACAAATCAATAAGAAAAAGACAAGCAACCCAACAGAAGAGTGGACAAGTATATGAATAGGCCCCTCCCAGAAAGTAAATACAAAAGTCCAAAAACATATGACAAAGTGGAACACTTCATAAACAATTGTAGAAATATGAGTTGGCCAGGCTCGGTAGCTCAGCCTGTAATTCCAGCACATTGGGAGGCTGAGGCAAGTGGATTGGTGTCACTGAACTCTAGCCTGGGCAGCAGAGTGAGACTCCAACTTGAAAAATAAATAAATAAATAAATAAATAGGAGTTAAAACCCAGTAAGATCTTCTGCCGTGGTGCCATGTTGGCAAATATCTAGAAATATGTCGAGCAATTCAACTCTTGTAAGCTGCTGGTGGGGAGCTTACCTTACAACCTGGCAACTTCAGTTTGTCACTATTTTGTTAGTGAGAACTTCGACTTAGTAATTCACAATCAAAATTTTAAAAAAACACGAAATGAATTAGAATGATGGAGAAGAGAATTTGTCAGACTGTATCTCATAGGCCCTAGTAAGGGTAAGTGTTTTTGGTCACCTTTGAAGTATTTCCTTTCGGAAGCTATGCACTGACGCCAGTGCCTAATCCACCCATCAAAGCAATTTTGGAGCTCTTTCTGGCTATCAGAGCTGTCACTGCATTACCCTTGATGTCCTAAATGTCGTCAAATGTCTTCCTTTCAATATTTCTTTTCTCTTCAAGTAAAGGAAAAAGTCATTGGTGGCCAGATCAGGTGAGTAGGGAGGGTATTCCAATACAGTTATTTCACAGTGCTGCCATTGGAAGCTCACGGTAGCAAGTTTGGGAACTTCATTGACAAGCTTCAACAAATAACAATGACAGGTCTGATGGCCATTCCAGAAAAAGAGCTCCAAAATTGCTTTAACGGGTGGACTGGGCGCTGGCGTCATTGCATAGCTTCCCAAGGGGAGTACTTCAAAGGTGACCATCAATGTGTACTACGATTTCACTCAACAGTGCTTCTGCCATTTTCTTTGACTGTCCTGCCTGTCACATGGTGATGCTGGCATTCATTTGACTAATGCCATCTTTTGAGCTAATGTCATTCTTAAAATATGTATACGTGGTTGTGGCACCCTCGGTATTTGTAACATAAGTGTAAGATGTCAGAAATAATAAAACATCCATGTGCCAAAAACCTAGTTGAAAAACTAGAAAATAACCAATGTTATAAATAATCCCTGTGTCCCTCAAAAACCCATACCCAAACTGCCATAGCAACTGTGGTGGTTAATTTTATGTGTCAAGTTAACAGGGCCATGAGGCACCCAGATTAAACATTATTTCTGGGTGTGTCAGGGAGGGTGTTTCTGGAATTAGATGAGCATTTGAATTAGTAAGTAAAGAAAGTGGCCTGTTCTGATGTGTAGGGGCGTCATCCAATCTATTGAGGGACTGAATTGAAAAAAAGGCAGAGAAAGGAAGAATATGCCCCTTTTTTTCCTGCCTCCTGGCTGGAGCTGCAATATCTTATTGTATATTGCCTGCCCTTGGACTGGGACTTACACCATCAACTCCCCTGGTTCTCAGGCCTTTGGTCTCAGACTGAGCCTATCTTATCTACTGTAATTCATAGATAATAGCTCTTAAAATGTGTACACTTTTTGGGCACCCCCATATTCTATACAGACATAGGATTTAATAAAACCCATTAAAAGGCATATGCAGTCCAAGAGAATACCAAGAATGGAAAACACTGCCTCTAAGGAGGGGAGCTGGAAGGCCTGGGCTGGAGTGAGGAGCATGGAGGTTTATCTCTTCTTTTACACCCTTTTATGCAATTTAAAAAACATATAAACTGCACGTGTGACCAAATATGAGCGTTTTCCAGGTTGCAGTCCTAGAGCTCGCCAGCAGGCTGGGTGTGCGTCCTGCCTCTGCCCCATTCTCTGCTCATGTGGGAGCACTTTGGCCCTTTTTCCCGCTCAGCATGGACAGTAGGGAGACAAGAAGAATCCCCCGTCCACCTGCCAATGATCTGCAGACCCTCTTTTCATGTTGCTTCCGGTCCTAATTTCCTGACACCCTGAACAGCTTGGATTAGGTGAACAGTGACATGCTCCAGTGTGAAGGCAGTGATGTTCCTTCCAGCCTCCACCTTGCACCTTGGTGAGTCATGGCATCAGTCCTGCACGAGATCCCTTCTGCGGGCATCGCCCGGGAGTCCTCTTCCTCAGGGAAACAGGGATGTGATGTCATGGCAAGGGCGTGGCACCGAGAGATGAACTGAGATCTTCCACCTCAAGGTCAGCCACTCGGAAGGTGTCTGGCAAGCCAGAGTGGGGACCGGCCCACAGGGCTCAGTCCACTTTCTCCTCCAAAAGGAACCTCAAGGGATTGTCCCACTGCAACCCAGAGGAGAGTGGAGTGTAGATGCTGAGAGAGGCTGTTTCCGGGGAGAAGGACCACGTGGCAGCGTGAGTAGTTGTTCTGCAGATGTTGTGGTACCTGTGTCCATTTCCAGTTTCAGTTCCACTGCACCTGCAACATCACATTAAATCACCTCCCCCACAAATCCTCGAGAGGGTAAGTTATAAGTTCTTGCTTTCCTGTCCACATGCCCCACAGCCAGGTTCATAAGCTCTCCCCCAGACACCCCCCTTTCTGCCCCTACATGCCCCACAGTGAGGGTGCTAAGTTCCCTCCCAGTCCAACCCCAAACCCCTTCCTGCCCAGTTTTCCTAGGACGTGACAACTCATAGTAGGTGTCAGAAGAGATACTTATTTGGGGTTTGGGTGGGATAGTATGCAGGTGCCTCTAAACAGCTGCCTCTACCCATCCAGGCAGTAATGGATTATGGTTTCCATTTGGTCTAGAATATTTCTGAACTGTGGGGAGGGAGAAAGGCAAGAGGTTTCTTTTTAGACTTCTGGCCTCTCAGGTTCACTCTGTTCCCAGCTGGGGGAACATGCCTCCAATAACACGTTTTATCTGGTGCCATGGGTCTGAAGTTGGTGGAGATTTTTGCAGGGCCTGGCAATGGTCAATCCCAGTTTGGGGTGTGAGATTTAGTCTTCCTGGCCCCTTATTGAAGCTTACCCTCTGGCCTCTGTCTCTCCATCCTACCTTTACCCCCACTGCCACTTAATCTTGCTTGTTCTTATCATCCTCTTCTCTTGATGAAAGATGACAAACTCTGTAAAATATTTAAGATGGGGACAACTTTCTCTGTCCCTTCCTGCTCTGGGAGCTTTTCTGTCCTCTCAATGAATCCTACTTTCAAAAAAAATTTAAGATGGTTTATTCTGAGCCAAAAGTGAGTGACTTTAGGCCCATGAAATCCATCCCCAGGAGGTCCTGAAATTGTGCGCCCTTCATAGTTGAATTGTAGCTTGGTTATATACATTTGAGGCAGAAGACAGAAGAAACAAGAAACCATCAATTGATGCATGTGAGATTGTACTGGTTTGGTCCAGGAAGGCAGGGTATCTCCAAATGGGGGCCCACGGGCTACAGGTGGAGTCAAAGATTTACTGACTGTCAATTAGCCAGCTAGAGTTATATAAGGAATTTTGAAAGCAGTAAGGGAAGTGGGCAGCTTGAGGAACGATAAGAAAGCCAAGTTTCTTTGGTGTAGATGAAACTTTATGGATAGTGGCAGACTTCAGAGAGAGTGTCTTGAAAGATGCCCAGAGGGCAACCCCTTTGGGTCTCCTCCCACTGTGGGAGCTTTTCTGTCCTCTCAATAAATCCTGCTTTCAAAAAAAAAAGAAAAAGAAAAAAAATAAAAAGAAAGGTGCCCAGAGCCTACAAAAGACAGCCTCACAAGGTCTTTTTTTTTTTTTTTTGAGTTAGAGTCTTACTCTGTCGCCCTGCTGGGCTCCGGCGATCCTTTTGCCTCAGCCTTCCAAGTAGCCAGAATTACAGGCATGCGCTACCACGCCCGGCTGATTTTTTGATTTATTGTAGAGATGAGGTCTCACTGCCCAGGCGGGTCTCGAACCCGCGGGCTCAGGCAATCCACTCACCTCAGTCTCCCAAAGGCGCGGGATTACAGGCTGAGCCACCGAGCCCGGCTTCAAGGTCTTATAATACTTTGATTTTCTGGCTGGGTACGGTGGCTCAGCCTGTCGTCCCAGCACTTTGGGAGGTTGAGGTGAATGGATTGCCTGAGCCCGTGGTTTTGAGACCAGCCCGGGTAGCTTGGTGAGATCTCATCTTTACAACAAATTAAAAATTTGCCAGGCGTGGTAGTGCGCGCCTTTACTTCCCACTACTTGGAAGGCTGACATGGAAGGATCACTGGAGCCAGCAGGTCAACACTGGGGTGGCTGTGAGTGTGTGCCACTGCATTCCAGCCTGGGCCACAGAGTGAGACTCCAACTCAAAAAACAAACAAAAACCTTTTTGATTTTCCTTTTTTACCTGTTATGTGATGTTTTGTCAGAGCAGAGTTGGAAAGTAAACCACATTAAACAGTTTATAAGAAAGGCTGTCTAGCCGGGCTCGGTGACTCAGCCTATAATCCCGCGCCTTTGGGAGGCTGAGGTGAGTGCATTGCCTGAGCCCGTGGGTTCGAGACCCGCCTGGGCAGCGAGACCTCATCTCTACAATAAATCAAAAAATCAGCCGGGCGTGGTAGCGCATGCCTGCAATTCCAGCAACTTGGAAGGCTGAGGCGGAAGGATCGCCGGAGCCCAGCAGGCCGAGGCTGCGGTGGCCGGGAGCGTCCGCTGCACTCCAGTCTGGACGACAGAGTGAGACTCCAACTCAAAAAAAAAAAAAAAAAAAAAAAAAGAAAGGCTGTCTCTCCAGACCCCTTAGCTAGGCAAGGTAAAGAAAAAAGGTCAGAGTTTGGTCCTCACCTCTCTGCTGAAACTTGATGATTTTTGACTGGGCCCCTCACCGCATCTGCCACCAAGTCCTTCCCAATCTTCATCTTGAGTTCTGATTTATCTTCTCTCAGGCTAATTTTCATGCCTCCTCGTTGCCTGCATATGTCCCCCCACACCCCGCTTGAAGATAATGCAAATGTTATGTGAACCTTGATCTATGTTTTAAAATATTTGTATATGTGGGGAGGGTCACAGGGAAAGCGAAACTCAGAGCTAGTTTATGGCAGGACATACAGTCAGAGCTACACAAACATCATCCTGACGGAAGGGTGGTGACGGTGAATCCCCAGAAGGGGTTTTCAGGCTTAAAAGCTTGAGTGATAACAACCCTGTTATTGGTGATGATGTGTGTTTTCCTTGTTGGTCTACAGCTCTGGCACAGAGGGGCCACAGGCACACGCTGAGGTGTGAGGGTCTGGCTCTCTCAGACACAGCAGGAAGGAACCAAGGTGCTGGGTCATGAGCCCAGAGGCATCCCTGTCTCAGCTGCTGCATGGGGTCTGGTTCCACTGAGGCCCAGGAGCGATGGACTCTGGGTTTGTGCTTTCCCAAGCCCACCTGCGGCCACTCTACTGGGTCTTCTTGGGGGCAGGAATGGTGGGCTCAGGGGGGACAAACCCTGCTCCCCGGCCCAGGCCACCTCCTCCACTCCACTGTCCTCAGTGATTGGGACTAGCTGGCAGGGAGGAGACCAGAAGACGGCCCCAGTCATGTGGGTGGTGGTGGGGCTGTCTGGAAGGGTCTTGTCTCCTCTCACCTCCAGACAGGGCCAGGTCCTCTGCTTTTTTCTCCTTTCCTCCATTGTCCTCTCAGCTTTCTTCTTACTTTCAGACCCAGTTGCAGACTCACTTCTGAGTTCTTTCTGTGACGTGACACCATGTTAAAGACTTTTTTTTTTTTTTGAGTCGGAGTCTCACTCCGTCGCCCAGACTGGAGTGCAGTGGCCGCTCCCGGCCACCGCAGCCTCGACCCGCTGGGCTCCGGCGATCCTTCCGTCTCAGCCTTCCAAGTAGCCGGAACTACAGGCGCGCGCTACCACGCCTGGCTAATTTTTGACTTATTGTAGAGATGAGGTCTCGCCAAGTTGCCCAGGCGGTCAGGAACCCACGGGCTCAGGCAATCCACTCACCTCAGCCTTCCAAAGTCCTGGAATTACAGGCTGAGCCACCGAGCCCGGCTAAGACTTTTATTTAACCAACACCAGGTTGTCAATAACCTTGTGAAGGAGGAATAATGACTTTCCAGAGGCAGGGAGGGATATCTGGTAAATATCAGAGAGGGATTTGTCCAGGAGGCAGAGAGGGGATTTGAACTTAGGTGGTTTGCCTCCAAAGCCCTTATTTATTTAGAAACTAATATCTTTAATGCTATGGAAAATATGTGAATATGTTTATCTTGTTTAAAAAACCCAAACCGAAACCAAAACCAAAACCATGAGCCAGAACCCTGTCTTCCCTGTCAGATATACTTATCCCTCTACACAGGTTGGTGTGTGTTCTTCCAGTTTTTGGTGCTTTCACATACAGCTACCATAAACCTATTGTTTTGTAGCTTGGGGTTTTGCACCTCTTTAAATTGTATTCCCTGAGTACAGTTCATCTAGGAAATGCTTTAATCTTCTCTTTTGTTTTTGCTAGCTTCCCAGGCTGGAGTGCAGTGGCATAATCACAGCTCACTGCAGCCTCGACCTTCTGGACTCAGGTGATTAATCCTCCCACCTCTGTCTCCCGAGTAGCTGGGACTGCAAGCGCCTGCTACCATGCCTGGCTAAGTTTTTGATATTTTTTGTGAAGATGAGGTCTCACTATATTGCCTGGACTGATTTTGAACTCCTGGGCTCAAGCAATCCTCCTGCCTCGGCTTTTCAAAGTGTGGGGATTACAGGCCTGAGCCACTGTGCTGGCCCAAAGGCTTTACTTTTAGCTGTAGCTCCGCACCTGGGAGCTACATGCGTGCAGAGGGTGGGATGAATATCCCATCCGCTGGGATCCTCGCCTCTCAGCAGCAGGTGAACGCCGTGATTAGAGTAGTCTAGCTCCTTGTGGCCTGGCTCAGCTGAGTTAGAGGTAGGAGTGGAGCTGCCTGGCCTCTAAGCATTCTGAACTAGAACTTCTGGTGAAGGCTACCTCCCACTCTGGGTGTAGCCAGGGCAACGTGCCTCTTGCTCACACAGATTCCAGAGGGGCACTGCCCTGTTATCAACTCCAACCTTCCTTTGTCCTGATTTTGGCCTGGAGCCCAGACTTTGGCTTGCCTCTGGGACATTCTGGTTAAGGGTGTTGACACTGGAAGTGATCAGAGCCCTGTTCCAGTCTTGCTCTGCTCACCTGGCAGGTGATTTAGATTTTCTGAGAACACCATCTGCTCATCTGTCAAGTGGGCAATGGTAGTGCCTACTCAAAGGAGAGACAGGTGACATGAGTCAAGTGTCTAGCACGGCATGTGCATATTGGGCTTTGCAGGTTGGATCTCTATAACGCACAAGGGTCTCCTGGCATGAGGCTGCTGGTCTTAAAGAGGCATTTGAGACTACCTTGGGAATCATGCAGTCACTCACTGACACTAACATGCTCCGCAGGTCAGGTTCGGTGGCTCAAAGGTGTCCCAAATCCCAGTACTTTTGGAGGCTGAGGCGAGTGAATTGCCTGAGTCCACGGGTTCGAGACCAGCCTGGGCAACTTGGTGAGACCACGTCTCTACAATAAAAATAAAAAATTAGCCGGGTGTGGTAGCGTGAGCCTGTAGTTCCAGCTACTTGGAAGACTGCGGTGGAAGGACTGCTGGAGCCCAGCAGGTTGACGCTGGGGGCTGGGGTAGCGTGAGCATGCCACTGCACTCCAGCCTGAACAACAGAGTGAGTTTCCAACTAAAAAAAAAAAGCTCCGTGCATAAAATGTGCTCACACACAGCTTGTGCGCACCACCCTGCCACACTCCTGTGTTGCACACTCATTGGCACAGTCCCTCAAGGACACCACCTTCTTGTCCTCTGAAGAGCATCTTTCCAGTCCTGCAACCCCAGTAAATGGAGAGGTTTCTCACCTGTGTGAGGAGCACTCCTTCCTCCCTATTTTCTGAAGGTGATGGCGGGGGCGGGGGGGACAGGGTCTGCAGGTCAGGTTCTAGAATGTTCCCTGCAAAGGCTCACCTTTGCCTGTTGTGACTGTTGCAGGGCAGACCAAAATAAGACTTGGAGACCTGACTAAGATTTTTCACTTTGGCTATGCGCATTCAGCCATATATGTGGGAGATGGCTACGTGGTCCATTTGACTCCCTTAGGTAAGGATGGGTATTTTTTTGTTTTTTTGTGTGTGTGTGTTGTGAATAACTTTATTGTGAGTCACATACTTTTGCTTTAGGCTTGACATGACAAAGTTACAGCTGTAAATACCAACTCTTCATTAGCATATATAGTTTGGAAAACTTTCAAGTTCGTGACAGTGTTAATTGCACTTAAACATTAAATATGCAGTGAGAGAAAGATACGTTGATAAAGAATATCATTCAAAAGGATTTTACACTTGGACGTGCCTTACTTGGTTACAGAAATTCCAGACCATCTTTCCACCAGGGTTTACACAGGGTTTTCTCCTTCCCTGGGACTGACTAGCACACAGGATTAAAGAGTTTAAACAAACATGAATATCACTGAGATTTACAAGAGGAAAGTCTCGACGTGGCTGGTTGAAACCAGAACACAGTATTGCCTGGTTGAGAAAGAAAACACCTAAATCTGTGTGTGAGATGCAAGCAGAACTTCTGTGTGCGGACTTCAGATGTCTTTCCCACAGTCGGGGCACAGGATGTCGTCCCTCTCTGTGAGGAAGCCTCGCCCCACCAGTGACAGGGAGCACTTCTTACAGTTGAAGCAGTCATTGTGCCACTGCCGCTCCTCAAAGGAGATGTACTTTGTGCCACCAAGTCCGCTGATGGGGTGGGTGCAGCCAGCACACTTCTTGGCATACAGGTCGCAGAAGCAGTCCAGGCAGTAGGCAAAGTCGTCGCGGGCCGTGAAGCGCTGCCCGGACAGCTGCTTCCTGCAGGCGGTGCACACGAAGCACTCCTTGTGCCAGGGCTGCTCCCGGTACGTGACGCCTCCCGTGGTGATGGGCTTCTTGCACTGCACACACCGGAGGGTGTGCTGCTTCTCGTAGCAGGGCACACAGAAATTCTGGCTGTCTTTTGGGATGAAGCTCTTGGTGCCGATGGGCTGCTGGCAGCGGTGGCAGATGAAGCAGGTCTCGTGCCAGCTGCTGCCTTTGTATTCCATCTTGCGAGTGCCTGGCATGATGGTCTTCTTGCATTCCTGGCACTTGGACGAATACTCGTTGGAATAGCAGTCTGTGCACAGCAGCTGTTCCTCCTTGGCAGCGAAAGGCTTGTCCACCAGCGAGCTCCTGCACTGCGAGCAGTGGAAACAGGCCTCGTGCCAATGCCGGTCCTTGTAGGACAAATCCTTGCAGTCGCAGCCGATGGGCTTGGCACACTCCTCGCAGGTGTTGGCATAGAGGGCCTCGAAGCATGCCACGCAGTAGGGGCTGTCCTCCCTCAGGATGTACTTCTTGCCAAAGAGAGATTCGTTGCAGTGGTGGCAGTCAAAGCGCTCGGTCATCTTGACACCCAGCTTTTCAGCAAGGGCGGGCGGCGGGCGCTCGCAGACGGGGCGGGCGGGCGCGGGGCTGGCGGCGGCGGCGCGGCCGAGTGGAGCCGCGCGGCGCCCGCCCCCGGGTTTTTTTTTAAAGCACAGGATTGAGATCAAAAGTGTGAACAGAGGCACAATTACATGGTTGTCCTCACTTCAGGGCCAGCAGAGCGGGCACTCAACACATATTTGCTGAACGAATCATGCTCTTTCCTGCTAGTTGTATCAACAGCTATTCTTCAGCAGTAAGTTGGTGGAGACTGGTGACCTTTATTTATTCCATTATTGAGTGGAATTCAGTCACAATCAGCCCCTTGTACTTGGGAAGCATCCTTCTGTTGGTTCAATCTCCTATGTATGTGTTCTGCAGGTATGAAGAAGAGTTACAAGCAGTTGTTTCCTCCGAACAGTGTGCGGCTGACTGTGTAGTGTAATGGAAAGAATGTGGGCTTCCCAACTCAACAGAACCCGTTTAGAATCCTTGTCCCTCTGCTCACTGTCTCTATGACTTGAGCCTGTGACTTCATGTCCAAGTTCAACTGCATCCTCTGTAGAGCAGGGATAAGAATCCCTACCTCCTAGGTCTTGGAAATTTAAAATGAAGGAATGCATATAAAACAATGGGTATAGGGCCTGGCCAGGGGCTGAAGCAATCTCCCTTTCCTTCTGAATCATCTTGTCATCAAAGGAAACACCAGGGCACTGGAAGCCACTCAAGTGTGCAACAGCAGAAGATTGGTCAAATAAAATAGATATACTGCCTGCATCTAATGAAATGCTAGGCAGACATTAAAAGCAGTTGTAGCCGGGCTCGGTGGCTCAGCCTGTAATCTCAGCACTTTGGGGAGGTTGAGGTGAGTGGATTGCCTGAGCCTGCGGGTTCGAGACCCGCCTGGGCAACTTGGCGAGACCTCATCTCTACAACAAATCAAAAAAATTAGCCGGGTGTGGTAGCGCATGCCTGTAGTTCCGGCTATTCAGAAGGCTGAGGCGGAAGGATCGCCGGAGCCCAGTGGGTCGAGGCTGCGGTGGCCGGGAGCAGCCACTGCACTCCAGTCTGGGTGACAGAGTGAGACTCCAACTCAAAAAAAAAAAAAAAAAGCAGTTGTACAGCAAGTGTGTGCATATATACACCATTCCATGTGTAGATAAATGAAATCAAATCAAGTGAGAGAAATTTACAAGGTTTGTTGCACATACAAAAGAACAGTTCTCAAATCCAGAGACTCTGAAATAACAAAAAGGTCAGCTCATGGTAGTTGTAGCTCAGTTTACAAAGCAAGAATGAGGAAGTGCATTGCTTTCCATCGCGACTGGCTAATGGAGACGTACGTTGCTTGGGCAGTGCTGCATAAGCTTCATTGATTGACTGGGAAATTGTGAGATCAGTGGACACAAGGAGAGTTTAAGTGATGTTTGTGGCTAGTGCTGGTATTTTGGGGGACTCAGAAGGGTTGTAAATTTGGGTTACACGGCTGTGGGTGTTTGGTCTAGGGGCATATTCCAACTGTGCCTCCATTTTGGTTCCCCTTTTTCAATTTCCCCCTTTTGGTCATTTTCTCAGCTGGACTGAGAGGGTGACTGGTCATTAAACATTAATCTTGCGCACCATAATTTTTTGTCCTTGCATGGCCATCTGAATATTGCAAATAAGGATTTCTGTAGATTCTTCTGATGATTTGAGCTTATTTACTTATTTTGCTATTTAATTTTCATGGAAAGTATCTGATGTGTCAGTGGCTGCTGACAAATGTTTAATTAAGGCTTTTGAGACAATATAGTGCATAAGGGGTATTATCAGTATGATAGTAAGGAGATAATACCAAGTGTTTGAAAAGTACCCCAAAGTCAAGGTGTCTAAGAGCCAAGATTTAACTGACTAAACAGATTTAACTGACTATGTTTCCCAGATCTAGTGGAATATCTGCATTTGATCTTTTGATCTTTAAGCTTCTGAGTTACAATTCTTGATTTATTAACATGAAAGCAGCATTTTTCCCTGATAAGAGTACAGCTTCTCCTTGTTGAGTAGTTACGGTATCAAGAACACCTGTGCCGTGGAGTACACTTGAAGCCAAATTGCCTATCTCAGATTTTATCACTTGGAAAGAACTTAAGGTATCAATAAAACACTTTTGAGGAGTTGTAAAAAAATATTGATAAAAGTGATTATTTTCTATTTCATAGGCTTCCCAGTTGAAAGAGGGTTCTAACAAAAGGATGATATCTAGAGTGCATTATATAACTGGGTTTGGAAGTTTGTAAGAGACTCATTTATGGAGAGTTATTTTATGTATGAAAGTTTTATGTCTAAATCAAATTTAAGATTTGATTGGTATTTTGAATATTATATTTGGGTGAGAGATACCCCAACTTCCTTCTTACAGGCTATTTGGTTGGGAAATCTTTGTATATCTTATTACCACAAAGAATGAATAACATTACTGAGAGAGAGATTTGAGATGGGTCCCATAATTCCCCAAGAAGAAGTGATGTGAGTATCATGATTACTCTTGCCATGTTATCATCTGTACATTGCCAGTGTGAATGACTGTGGTTTAAACCAGCATAGGAGCAAACAAACATTTTTTAGTAATTTAATAAAGTAATCCGAGTAATCTGCTCCCAATTAAAATGATTGATTCATTTTCCAGATGTGCCCTGAATATTGGTCTATCCAGGACACAAAACTATGACCTATCTTATATAATGGTACTGTAGAGACATTTCATTTATCCATAGAATTTGCATTGAACCAGTGTATGGCTTTGGTGAATTCCTTAATGGTGCGTTTGAAGGTATTGTTGTCATTTACTATTTTTAATTCTGTATTATTATATATAGGAGGTAATCTCCATCATCTGAATCAAACCGAAGGATTTGATCACAGAGTCACTCTGAGACTGTCCCTAAGTCAAGCCCTATACCATTCAGGTTCTCTGTGTTTGGAAATAGGTTTTCAGCAACCAAATTAATAGTAGTTATCTGTCACTTTTTGACTTTTTTTCTTTTTGAATTGGAGTCCCACTCTGTTGCCTAGGCTGGAGTGCAGTGGCATGCTCACGGCCACCCCAGCACTGACCTGCTGGGCTCCAGCGATCCTTCTGCCTCAGCCTTCCAAGTAGCTGGAACTACAGGTGCGTGTTACCACGCCTGGCTAATTTTCTGTTTATTGTGGAGACGAGGTCTCACCAAGTTGCCCAAGCTGGTCTGGAATCCCTGGGTTCAGGCAATTCTCCTGCCTCGGCCTCCCAAAGTGCCAGGATTACAGACTTGAGTCAGTGCTCCTGGTCTCACTTTTTGCCTTCTAATGATTCTTCCCAATGTCAAACCAGCCCACCATGAGCATTAGTTGAATGACTTACTTTGTTGAGGGGAGGATGCCAGACCTTCTTGAAAAGCTTCTTTCTCAAATTGGTCACCCAAACATATATGGGAGTGGATTCTAATATTAACTTAGATTTTCCCCAGTTTTTACGTGGTTATGTAACCAGCAACCATTTTGTCTCATCAGGGAAGCTATGTGTTGGATAGAAAAAATCAGTGGGTATTCAGCTTGAGTGGTGAAGGTCCCTACAAAAGTAGAAATATGACTTTAAACATTTTGTGTCAGTTTGCAAAGTAGTAGGGTTATAACAGTGATTATGAAAGTAAGAACAAGTCCTGGAAAAATGAAAGGGAGTCCAGAGGGTTCTTGCTCTGTGTTCTTGGACAGAAGCTGCCTACCTTGTGTTGTCAACTTCTTCTGGGGAAAAATTTCCCTTGGATAGTCTGATTCTTTTTTTTCATTCTTAATTTAGATTCAGGGGATACAAGTGCATGTTTGTTAGGTAATTTCTGGACCCCCCCAATCTTCCCCCTTATTGGTGTCTCCAGTGTCTATTATTTCCATCTTTGTGACCATTTAGCTCCTGCATATAAGTAAGAATATGTTGTGTTTGGTTTTCTGTTTCTGAGACAGTTCACTTAGAATGATGATCTCCAGATCCATCCATGTTGCTGCAAAGGCCATGATTTCATTTGTTTTTATAGTTGTGTTGTATTGTATAGTTTACATATGCCACGTTTTCTTCATTCAGTCAATTGTTGGTGAGCATGTAGGTTGGTTTTGTGATTTTGCTACTGTACATAGTACTGCAATGAACTTATGAGTAACAGGAGTCTTTTTTATATTATGACTTCTTTTCCTTTGGGTAGATTCCTAGTATTGGGATTTCTGGATCAAATGGTAATTCAATTTTTAGTTCTTTGAGACATTTTCATATTGTTTTCCATGGAATGAGCTAGTTTATAATTCTACCAGCAGTGAATGAGCGTTTTCTTTTCTCTATCACCACTCCAACATCTGTTTTTCTTTTTCTTTTGAGTTGGAGTCTCACTCTATTGCCTAGGCTGGAGTGCAATGTACCACAGCCTCAACCTTTAGATGATCCTTCTGCCCCAGCCTTCTAAGTGTCTGGAGCTACGAATGCATGCCACCACGCCTGGCTAGTTTTTGTGATTTATTGTAGAGACGAGGTCTCACCAAGTTGCCCAGGCTGATCTTGAACCCCCAGGCTCAGGTCTTCCTCTCACCTTGGCCTCCCAAAATGCTGGGATTATGAGCATCTGTAGCTAGAGCTACAAATGCACTCCACCACACCCAGCCCTTTGCCCACTTTTAATGGGATTTTTTTTTCATTTTGAGTAGTTTTATTTCCTTATAGATTCTAGATATTAGCTCTTTGTCTAAGCCATACTTTGCAAACCTTTTCTCCCATTCCATAGGTTTTCTGTTCACTCTGTTGATTATTTCTTTTGCTTGCAGAAGTTTTTTAGTTTAATTAAGTCTAATTTGTCTATTTTTGTTTTTGCTGCAATTGCTTTTGGGGTCTTTGTCATAAATTCTTTGCCTAGGCTGATGTCTGAACAAGTGTTTGTTAAGTTTTCTTCTAGAATTTTTATAGTCTCAGATCTTACATTTAAGTTTTTATTTTTTATTTTTATTTTTTTGAATCTCACTCTTGTTGCCCAGGCTGGAGTACAGTAGCACGCTCATGGCCACCACAGCCTCAACCTGCTGGACTCAGGTGATCCTTCTGCCTCAGCCTTCCAAGTAGCTGGAACTACAGTCACACGCCGCCATGCCCAGCTAGTTTTTGTAATTGACTGTGGAGACGAGGTCTTACCAAGTTGCCCAGGCTGGTCTCGAACCCCTGGCCTCAGGCAATCCTCTTGCCTCGGCCTCCCAAAGTGCTGGAATTACAGGCTGAGCCACTGCCCCTGGCCTTATTTAAGTTTTTAATCCATCTTGAGTTAACTTTTGTATATGGTGAGAGGTAGAGGTCCAGTTTCATCCTTCTGCAAACAGTTTGCCCATTTTCCCAGCACTATTTATTGAGACTATTTTTAACTTTAAGTCAGTTGTGGGTTGACAAGTCCTAGAGTCCAAGGAAGCTCTTTTTAGTTGAGGTACATGAACTCGAGGTTCAATACTCTGTAATTTGCTGTGTGAAAAGTTAAAATAACATATGTCTTTTCTGTTTTTTTTTTTTTTGAGTTGGAGTCTCACTCTGCCACCCAGACTGGAGTGCAGTGGCTGAGCCACCGCAACCTCGACCTGCTGGGCTCCGGCGATCCTTCCGCCTTAGCCTTCCAAGTAGCTGGAACTACAGGCGTGCGCTACCACGCCCGTCTAATTTTTTGATTTATTGTAGAGATGAGGTCTTCTCGAGTTGCCCAGGCGGGTCTCCAACCCGCGGGCTCAGGCAATCCACTCACCTCAGTCTCCCAAAGCACAGGATTACAGGCTGAGCCACCAAGCCCGGCTGATGCGTCCTTTCTAAAGAGATTCGAGTGCAGTTTTTCACTTGTATCTTTTTCAGGATATCCAGTCACCAGGTTCCAATGTGTGGGATACAAAGTCCTCTTCCTGTAGAGGATCTCTCAAGGCTCTTTAATCTGATGAATACAAGCCTTTAAATATTGCATTAGTATTGATTCATGTCACAGTATGGGGTGATGGGGATGAGCATGGGGTCTTATTATCAAAAGCATGGGCCACCATTAATAGTTTCACAAGGTGTCAACTAATGTTTTCCAAAAAGAGTTCATCTCATTGTCATAAGAGCTAAAGGCGATGCCTTAGACCCGGTAATCCCAGGGTTTTATTTAATTTCACCAATTTAAAAATGCCACTGATGCATTCAATCTTTTCTGAAGGCTGAAGATGGTAGGGACAGTGGTAGTCCCAGAAATGTTTGATAACTTTGTTAAATTGTTTTATAACTTGTGAATCTCTCTATCACTTGAAATTTCGTTTTGGATACCCTAAAGTGAGAAAACATGTTCCAGTAACTTTTTGTCTACAGTGATTCCATGAGCCTTTCACAGCAGTGAAAAACTTCTATTCATTTAGAAAACATGCATGCGGTTACAAGCACATATCGATAGTCCATGGAGGTATTGCAGTTAAATGAAGCCCACCTGTAAATGTTCACATAGCCCTGATGGTGGGGGGCCTATAATGACCTTTCCAGAATTATGGGTTTCACGAGTCAAGGATTGATTATAGACTCATTTGGCTGTTTTCCAAAAGTTTCCCTACCAGGATTTAGCCACGATTTGTTATTTCGTCAACTCCAGGATGAGTGAGAGAATGCTTGGAAGGGCAGCAACTTCAGGGGTTCAGGAAGCACCAGGTGGTTGTTTGGGCCTTCCCCGGGTCCCTTAGCGATTTTGCATCTTTTGTTTGTTCAGTTTTGTTTTCAGTTTAGGAGGGCTTGTCTTTGTGGTGCTTGTAAATGCTGAACTCCCTTTATGTCCTTTGGAGGGGTCTCATTGCAGGTGTGTTGTTTATTAGTTGGGACAATTGTTTGGATGGCAGCCTCTGCACGGAAGTCAGCCGTAGCATTTCCCTGGGATCTACTTTGCAAGTATGAGCATCAGTTTTTATGACAGTTACTTGTAAGAGTTACAACAGTGCAGAGAAGTGATCAGTAATGTAAGGCTCATTACTATTATTATTATTTTTTTGAGTTGGAGTCTCACTCTGTCACCCAGGCTGGAGTGCAGTGGCACACTCATGGCCACCCCAGCATTGACCTGTTGGGCTCTGGCAATCCTTCTGCCTCAGCCTTCCAAGTAACCAGAAATATAGGCACACACTACCATGCCATGCTAATTTTTAAAATTTATTTATTGTAGAGACGCGGTTTTGCCAAGTTGCCTGGACTGGTCTCAAACCCATGGGCTCAGGCAAACTATTATTATTATTATTGGTTTTTTCTTTTTGAGTCGGGGTCTCATTCTGTCACCCATTCTGGAATGCAGTGGCATGATCATGGCTCATGCAACTTTTGACCTCCTGAGCTCAAGTGGTCCTTCTGCCAGCCTCCCAAGTAACGGGGACTACAGGTGCTCACCACCACGCCTGGTTAATTTTTTTATTTTTATTTTTGTTGTTGTTGTGACAAGGACTTGCTTGCCCAGGCTGGTCTCAAACTCCTGGACTCAAGCAATCCTCCCATTTGACCTCTCAAAGTGCTGGGATTACAGGCATGGGCCACTGAGCCCGGCCTACACTCACTCTGATGTTAAGAATCCCTTTCCACAGCATGCCAAAACCATGGACAACTCCAAAAACATACCTGCTACCAGTTTGGATATTTACAAACTGAGGCTAATTCCTGGGCTAGGGTGAGGGCAATTAATTCTTCAGGTTGTGCGATTGCCTAATGGGGTTTGCAATAAATCTCATATGGGAGTCAGATTTGGAGAAATCAAACCAATACAGTTTCAAATCTCACCTTCATTGGGTAAAGATAAGAGGGTAGTGGGGTTTAAAGAGTTACAATGAAAAACGTGTAGCTCTGAAGGAGACAGGAGCAGAACCTCATCATGTATTAGCTTTCTGGCTGAGAAATGCTAGCATATTTGGTATTGAATAAGCTTTCTATAGCACAAGGATCCTGTAGATATAAATAATTTCCCTGAACAAATTCTTTTTTTTCCTTTTTTTGAGATGAAGTCTCACTGTGTCACCCACACTGGAGTGCAGTGGTACACTCACGGCCATCCCAGCCTCAACCTGCTAGGCTTAGGCAATCCTTCTGCCTCAGCCTTCCAAGTAGCTGGAACTACAGGTGAGTGCTACCATGCCTGGTAATTTTTTTTCTTTTAATTTCTTGTAGAGACGAGGTCTCACCAAGTTGTCCCAGCTGGCCTCAAACCCGTAGGCTCAGGCAATCCACTCGCCTCGACCTCCCAAATTGCTGGGATTACAGGCTGAGCTGCAGCCTCGACCTGCTGGGCTCCGGCGATCCTTCCGCCTCAGTCCTTCCACGTAGCCGGAATTACAGGCATGCGCTACCACGCCTGGCTGATTTTTTAATTTATTGTAGAGATGTGGT
The DNA here is from genome assembly GCA_027257055.1 of Cephalopachus bancanus. Taxonomy (NCBI): domain Eukaryota; kingdom Metazoa; phylum Chordata; class Mammalia; order Primates; family Tarsiidae; genus Cephalopachus; species Cephalopachus bancanus. The sequence goes on along the minus strand of JAPVLO010000956.1, from coordinate 102,721 downwards.
CTCGCTGCCCAGGCGGGTCTCAACCCGCAGGCACAGGCAATCCACTCACCTCAGCCTCCCAAAGGTGCAGGATTACAGGCTGAGCCACCAAGCCCGGCTGTTTATTTATTTTTATTTTATTTTATTTTTCATTTGTAAATATCTTTGTACTTTTAAATAAACTGTATTTTAAAATCTAACTTTTGGGCAATTCTTTGCATCTTCCATGCACATCGGATTGCACCCCAGATGGCCACATGTGGGAAGTGAACTCTCTTTAAATAAATCTTTTCTTTCTTCGCCTCTTTGTGTTGTAAATCTTTGTGTTACTCAGATATCTGGCTACCCGTGCTGTGCCCCCTCCAGCATGGGTAGCCAGAGATCCGAGTAACAAGAGTGAGAGTAGGCTGGCTGCAGTGGCCCATGCCTGTAATCCCAGCACTTTGGGAGGCCAAAGTGGGAGAATTGCTTGAGCCCAGGAGTCTGAGATCAGCCTGGGCAAGATAGCAAGTCCTTGTCACAACAACAACAACAAAATAAAAAAAATTAGCCAGGCGTGGTGGTGAGCACCTGTAGTCCCTAACAGGGAGGATTCAACGTGTCTGTTAAGAGACAGGAGAAAGGGAGGTGGTGAAAGGGGGAGGTGGGCAAGGAGATTCCACACCCCCAGGACAGAGCCCAGGCTATTAACTGAGAGCCTGCCAGGTTGTCCTGGGCACCGGGGTACAGTGGGAAGTGCTCTGTGGTACCTTGCTGAGAGTGTCTCCTGTCCTTCCAGCTGAGAAGGGCAGACCTGCCCATGGATGGGAGGGGTGTCTGGAGGGTGGGGTTGAGCTGCCTTTTCATACCTCTAAATGCTCTTCTAAAGGCTGTGCAGAGGCTGCAGGGTCCATCTGGGAGACTCTGATATTAGGGGGTGGTTGACCCTCTGCTGTGTTTCTGAGGGGTCAGAACTGAAGCCAGCAGGAAAGACATGGGGGAGGCAGTTTTCTTCTACTTAGTTTGTCCCTTGAACCTCATCTCCTGCAGGTGCTCCATTAACCAGCCTTTCTTTCTTCGCCTCACTCCTTTCTTCTCTCCTGTTTCTCTGAAAGGCCCTCCTCTGTTTCTAGCTCTGTCTCTGTCTCTTGCAACTCAGATGTGTCTTTCTCAAGGATCTGAGAGCTATTCCTGGGTTTTTGTTTTTGAGTCACAGTCTCACTCTGTCATCCAGGCTGGAGTGCAGTGGTATGCTCCTGGCCACTGCAGCCTCAACCTGCTGGGCTCAGGCGAATCTTCGGTCTCAACCTTTCAAGTAACTGGAACTATAGGTACGTGCTACCATGCCTGGCTGTTTTTTTTTTTTTAATTATTGTAGAGATGAGGTCTCACCAAATTGCCCAGGCTGGTCTCGGACCTTTGGGTTCTGGCAATCCTCTCGCCTCCACCTCCCAAAGTGCTGGGATGACAGGTGTGAGTCACTGCACCTGGCTTCGAGAGCTATTCCTTTGAAATAGAATCATCAGGAAGGACTGGGCTTCTGGCTCCCAGTCTCTGTGGGAGGGCAGAATCCGTTAATAACTCTGGTCATCGCGAGCTCGCAGACTCAGCTGGCCTCACTGCATTGGCACTGACCAACCCTTTGTCATTTTCCTCCTCTCTGATTCTGCTGATTCACCTTTCTCCCCGTTCTCTCATCTCCCTTTAAAATGCTCCAGGCCGGGCTTGGTGGCTCAGCCTGTAATCCCAGCACCTTGGGAAGCCGAGGTGAGTGGATTGCCTGAGCCCGCGGGTTTGAGGCCAGCCAGGAAACTTGACAAGACCTCGTCTCTACAATAAAAAAAAATTAGCTGGGCATGGTAGCACGCACCTGCAGCTCCGGCTACTTGGAAGGATGAGGTGAAAGGATTGCCAGAGCCCAGCAGATCAACACTGGGATGGCCGTGAGTGTGCCACAGCACTCCAGCCTGGATGACAGAGTGAGACTCCAACTCAAAAAAACAAAAACAAAAAAACCACCCAGACCATACTTTTAAGACGTATTGTGCACTTTAGGAGGCCAAAGCTGGTCTTGAACCCCTAGTGTCAGGCAATCCTCTTGCCTCTTTGGGTATGGCACTTTGTGAGTTCTGCCCTGCAGGGACCAGATGAGCTCTGAGGAGACACTGAGCATGTTACGTTCCTTTCAGCTACACCTGAGTGCGCATCCTCAGAACCAAGGTTTCTGCAGACTGCCCACTGCAGGGACGGGCTGGTCTTCCCCAGCCAACAAGCCTAGCCCCAGCAGTTCACCAGGGAGGCCTACCTCACAACCTGAGCCTGGTCCTCGCCCACCCTTACCTGACTGGGCTTTCCTGAGATCGAGGCCCAGTGGCACAACATGCCTCCTGGGAAGTCCAGGACAGCAGCCAATGAACTTTGGGAACCTCAGGGGCTCAGGATAGACCCAAGGGCTTTGGCGGTTCCTCGAATGGAACTCCATGCTGAAACTCCTCACCTGCCTGGACGTGGGCGCTGTGGTTTCCATAGAACCGCATAGGACAGAGCTGCTGGGTCCGTGTACCCTCCACATGTGCCCTGGATACCCCTAAGACCACGGGACAGGCCCAGCCCTGCCACCTCAGTGGGGCCCCCACACCAGACCCTGCCCAGCCTCACCACAACCCGGAGGCAGGACCAGAGACACCCTCTCTGCAGGGTGGTACCTGCATCCCATCCTCCATTTGCGGGCAGCAACAAGTTGGCCCAGGAGCTCAGGAGTCAGCTCCTGGGCCTTGGTGGTAGCGGAATACTGCTAGGAGATTGGGGGCCGGGGAGCCCATGATATCAATAAGGGTGCCCGATCCTAATTCAGGTGAAGTGAGGTCCAATGGGAGGTCCAAAACTTCACCTGTGCCGAAACTATTCATATATGCAGTACTAACTTGTAACCCCCTTCTTGAAAAGAATAAAAAAGATCAGAAAACTCAAACTCAGTAAGGAGTCTGTACTCCGAGAGGCCTTTAAAAGAAAAGGGGGCCGGGCTTGGTGGCTCAGCTTGTAATCCTGAGCTTTTGGGAGGCTGAGGTGAGTGGATTGCCTGAGCCAGGGGGTTCGAGACCTGCCTGGGCAGGCGAGACCTCATCTCTACAATAAATCAAAAAAATTAGCCGGGCGTGGTAGCATGTGCCTGTAGTTCCAGTCACTTGGAAGGCTGAGGCGGAAGGATCACCGGAGCCCAGCAGGTCGAGGCTGTGGTGGCCGGGAGCGGCCACTGCACTCCAGTCTGGGCTACAGTGAGACTCCAACTCAAAAAAAAAAAAAAAAAGGAGGTGGGAAGGAAGCCACCCTGTAGCCTTTGCTTGCTGTCAGGACACCCTGCATTCTGACCTAGGAGACAGCACTCTTCTCACAGAGCACATGTTTCCTTACACAAGTGGAGCAGCTTTACTGCTTATGTTTTGTTTTAAAATAAATCTTGAATAAACTTTTGTCTATGATGACATGGATGGATGAAAGTTTTTATACATATGTGCTCAGTACTTCTAGTGCCATCATTTTTGGCAAAGATGGTCCTTTCTCTGCTAAATGTGCATCACACTCTTTTCAAAACCAATTGGACATGTGTGAAGGTGTCCTGTTGACCTAAGAGCCTATCCTGTTACCAACACCACACTGTCTGGGTGTCTGAACCCTTAGAGTAGTTCTTTAAGGCAGGCACGGTGGGCTCTTACTCATCTCTTTTCTAGAATTGCTTTGACTGTTCTAGGTCCACTGCCACATCCCACACAGAGGCAGAGATGTGCCTAGGGGTTTAAAGTGTGGTTTCATTTTCTTTCCATGGAGAGGAAAGGGTACTGGGATAGGGTCAAGCTCCAGCTGGGCAGAGTGAAGGGAAGTGTGTCCACCATCAGGCTTCCCTGCAGGGGTAGGTTGGGGAGAGCCCTGGCCCTGCCTGGCTGTGCTCCTCCACAAAGAGCCTGCAGAGAAGCCTGGAATAGAAGGATTTTCATGGCAGCCCAGAGATCCCCGAGCACACCTTCTCCTTCCATCAAGACAAGGAAGGCTGGTGCCTACAAATCTGGTTCATAAAGTCTCCATGGTGATTCCTAAACAGACATCCCAATGGGAAGGTCAAGATGGGATTTTATGGCATGGATGTACACACCGGTGAAACTGCTTCCCTGAAGACACATTTGTCAACATCTCCTAACATTTCACCAGTGTCAATATTGCAGTACCTGTGGCATCATTTGTCACTCTTTTGAAATAGAATATATAACAAAGGATAAAGCAAAATTATTCTTATTTCAGATGGTTCCATCATAAACCTGAGAGGGGAGGGTAACAAACAGTGAAACAAAAACATGCCTCAAAAATGAAGCATATTTGGGGGACAAGGGAGAACAGCATTAATATGTGAACTCAATACCTTTCTATACACACAACTAACAAGCCACAATGCTTAAACATGAACTTTGTAGGAATCAGTTTCTAAAGCTATATAAAGAAGCGGTATTCCCAATACTAAAACCCAGAAACCGTCCAAAGGCCCATTCATAGTAGAAAAGAAAAATTCATTAAACTCGTAAAACCTATAAATTAAACTCGTCAAACCTATACAGCAATGATAATCTCACAAACATGTTGAATGAATGAAGCCAGAAAAAGAGTACAAACTGTCCCCCTCCTTCTGTTTGAAGCAAAAACAAAACAAAGCAAAACAAACAAAACAGCACATGATCTCTGCTAAAAGGGTTGGCATAGGGGCTTCTTCTGGGGTGGGATGTAGGGGGGGACACACAGAGAGTTTCTGGGGTATGGTTTCCTAAATATGGGTTCAGTTTGTGTACATCCATCAAGTTGTCATTTTATATATTTTTCTATGATATTTTACTTCAATAAATTTTTACGAAAAACAGTCTCTATAAGATCTACCTGAAAATACTTTAAAATACTGAGAGACCTAAAAGAAGTTGTGAATACGTGAATGGATCATTCCTATGATGAGAATGGAAACAAATTCTCCTTAGAGCCTCTAGGTAAGAGTCCACTCTGGCCACAGCTTGACTTTGGCAGTGAAAGACTATGTTGTAAACCCAGTTAGGTCAGACTTAGGAGACTTCTGACCTATGGAGCTGGGAGTTCAGAAATGGATGCTGTTTTAAGCTATTAAATGTGTAGTGATGAATTACACAGCAATAAAACAATAACACAGGAGAATTCAGGAAGACTAGCTTTTCCTACAGAAACTCAAGTGTCTAGATATTGCTTCCCCTCCATACACACAGCAGTAGGCATAAGAGCTAAACTCAACCAACTAGACATTCCCTCTTAGGATTTCGTATTTCTGCATATGACTCCAGGATGGTAGAAAGAATTAGAAGCCAGGAATTACAGATGCAATGCTTGTACCAGACTATTCCTGATACTAGATGACGACAGTAACTGTGCTTGCTAGCATTTGCAACAGGTTCTGCTCCCTAATTTTAAACCTAGACCTCCAGATAGCCCTGAAAATGATCAATTCCTTGATGTGCTTCCCAGTAATTCTATTTTATAAGAAATGACCCAGCCGGGCTCGGTGGCTCAGCCTGTAATCCCGCGCCTTTGGGAGGCTGAGGTGAGTGGATTGCCTGAGCCCGCGGGTTCGAGACCCGCCTGGGCAGCGAGACCTCATCTCTACAATAAATCAAAAAATCAGCCGGGCGTGGTAGCGCACGCCTGTAGTTCCGGCTACTTGGAAGGCTGAGGCGGAAGGATCGCCCAAGCCCAGCAGGTCGAGGCTGTGGTGGCCGGGAGCGGCCACTGCACTCCAGTCTGGGCGACAGAGTGAGACTCCAACTCCAAAAAAAAAAAAAAATTTTATTATAAAAATGTGGGGTACAATTCAGGGTTAGATATATAAACATTGATCATGTCGGTACCCTTTTTTTTCCTGAGTCGGGGAAAGGATACAGTCAAAATACAGAGTAACCTACTACTCTGTCCTGTGATTCTGTATTTCTGTCCTATCAGACATGGCATATAAATGAAATCATTCAGTATGTAAGTTTTGCGTTTTGACTGTTTTCACTCACCCTAATTCCCCAATAATGCATCCAACTTGTTTCATATATTCAAAGAGATTTCCTTTTGATTGCAGCGTAGCATTTCAAGGTATGGATGTACCACAACTTGTTTTTTTCACCAAATCACCTATTGTTTCCAGTTTTTTAGACAGTAAGACTGGAGCTGCTGTGAATATTTGTGTACTGACTGTTATGTGAAGATATATTTTCTTTTCTCTGGGATGAAAGACCAGGAGTACAATTGTTGTGTCACTTTTTTTTAAAGGAACTGCTAAAGTCTTAAAAATATTTTATGATATGTAAAATAAATATACTATTTTCTATTCCTGCAGGCAATATGTAAATAATCTGTTTTCTCTGCATGTTCAATGGCATTTGATTTTGCCACTAATTTTGCTTGTTTGCTTGCTTGCTTGTTTGAATCATTCTGATATGGTGGTTGAAACCAGCATTTCCTAAATGGCTAATATTTTGCCCATTTTCTAATTGTATTCCTTGGAGTTTTAAGGGATTTAAAAAGATATACTAGGTACTAATTCTTTGCCATCAGAAATGTGGTTTGCAAATATTTTCTCTCCGTCTGTAGCTTATCTTTAAATTATCTTCAAGTGGGCTCTAACAGAGTAGACCTTTTTAGTGAGGTACAACTTATCCATTTTTAATTTTATGAATATTGCTTTTGATTTCAACTGGAAGAACTCTACCACTAGCCCTAGGTCTTGACAACCTGCTCCTGATTCTTTTCCCAACATTTTAGTTTTATATTTAAATCAGTGTTGATTTTGAGACAATTTTTGTATAAGCTTTGAGACCTGGGTCAAGCTGCTTCGTCTCCTGTGACTTCCTCCTTCCCTTCCTCTTCCTCCTTTTATTTTCTCTTTCTTCTCTTTTCTTGTCGGAGTCTTACTCTCAGTCTCACTCCACAGACCCAGCTGGAGTGCAGTGGCAGGATCATAGCTCACCACAGCCTTGAAATCTTGGTCTCAATTGAGTCTCCTGCCTCAGCCTCCCAAATATCTGAGACTGCAAGTGCACACCACCATGCCCAGCTAATTCTGTGATTTCTTTTGTCCGTAGAAACAAGGCAATGCTACGCTGCCTACGCTGGTCTTGAACTCCTGGGCAGAAGAAGTCCTCTAGTCTTGGCCTTCCAAAGTGCTGGGCTAACAGGCATGAGCCACCTTGCCTGCCTATTTCTTTTCCTTTTGTTGCTCTTTTGGTGCCATATTTAATACTCATATCCAAATGTTTCTTCTATAAGATGTATCCCTATCGTTGTTCTGAGTGTTGTAGTGTTTGCTGTTACACTTAAGTATTTGACTCTTTTGAGTTTTTTGTTTTGTTTTGTTTTTTTGAGTTGGAGTCTTACTCTGTCACCCAGGCTGGAGTGCAGTGGCACACTCATAGCCACTGTAGCCTTGATCTGCTGAGCTCAAGCAATCCTTTCACCTCAGCTTTCCAAGTAGCCAGAACTACAGGCTCGAACTACCACACCTGGCTCATTTTTTGATATAACGTAGAGACGAGGTCACACCAAGCTGCCCAGGCTGGTCTCAAATCCCTGGGCTCAGGCAATCCTCTCGCCTCAGCCTCCTAAAGTGCAGGGATTACAGGCTTGAGCCACCACGCCCAGGACAAGTGAATTCTTACACATGCTGTGAGGCTGGGTTCACCTTCATTCTTCCAGTTGTCCCAGTTCACCACCTGGTGAAAAGATTTCCCTCTACACATGGATGGTCTTGACACCCTCCTTAAAGTCAGCTGACCTTAGGCATACAGGTTTATGTATTTTTGCTTGTCTGCTGTTAGCTAATGTATATGTCTGACCTTGTGCCAGCACTGTGCTGCCTTCATGACATTTGCATTTTGTCAAGTATGAAATCAGGAAGTGTGAGTCCTCCTGTGTGTGTGTGTGTTTTCTTATTTTTTTAGGATTTTTGGCTTATCTACATCCCTTGCAGTTTCATAGGAATTGATTACAGATTTGTTATTTTGAAGATGTGAATTGGGATTTTCATAGACTTTGCCATGAATCCGTACATCACTTTAAGTATTTTTACCACCATAATAATTATGAGTGCCTGATCTATGAATGTGAGATGGTTTTTGTTACATAGATCTTCTATTATTATCAGCAAATCTTGTATGTTTCAGAGTCTATGTTATGCACCTTTTTGTTAAATTTATTTTTAGTGTTTATTTCATTTTGATGTTATTGCATGGAAACAGCTGACAATGAAATATGAGGATGTAAATCTTCAGGATAGTGATTGGTTAAAAAATTGAATGATAACAAGCATTCTTGGGCAACTAGGGAAATGTGACTATAGGCCAAATAGAGGATTGTTCTTTTCTGAGTTGTGAGAACAATTCGGTGCTTAGTACAAAACTACACATATCTGTACATCTGTGAACACAGAAAAAGGAAGGGAGGGAGAAAGGAGAGGAAGATGGGTGAGAGAGAGAATTAAGAGCAGCTGAAGTTAGCAGTATTGTGCTTATGGAAAGATTGACAGTGCTTTTTATTCTTTCCAATTTCCTCTGTGAACCAAAGCTTCCAAATAAGCACTAGCTGAACAAATGACGAGAAAAAGAGAAAAGGAGAGAGAGAGAGAGAGAGAGAGAGAGAGAGATAAATATTAAAGGACAATGAAATACCAATTAACCTGGAGCCCTCAGGCTGGTGTCACAGGGGTCCTTCCTGTGTGTCTGCAGCTGTGGAAATTGGAAAGGCAGGTCCTGGACTTGGGAGGAAGGATTTCCTGGTGAGCTCCTTGGAAAGCAGCCCAGAACCCAGGGATCCACTCCAAACTTAGCAGAGTGCTGCAGTCAAATGCAGGCAGGAGGATTTTGCTGTTGCAGATGAGTAGATGTTGGGGGCATTGCGAGGACAGTGTAGCCAGGAGAAAGTCTCCGGGAAGGGCCTAAGGTGGTGTCAGCATTTCCTTTGTGTTTCTGGTGAAATTTTGGAATGGCCATCCTCCACAGTAGAGTTGGAGGGAAAAGGAGATTTCTGTCTGGTTCAGGCTAACCCTAGGGCAGGTTCAGAAGGCCTGGCATGGTGTTGTTGAGAATGCCAGAAATGTGGGAAGATATCCACAGCATCTTCTGCAGAGTTACTAAGTTCCGAGTGGCCATAGTAAGGTCTGATCTATAGAACTATGGGGATTGTTGCTGGAAGTTGGCATCACTTGGGTTAGTAGATGGGCAGTCAACAAGGGTCTTGCTTGATCTAGTCAGTCAAAAGTAATCAAGATTGGTCCATGGCAGTGGTTCCAATGCCAACCCTGATCTCTTCCCCAGTTTCCAGACCTGACATGGTTTTCTCAGCTAGAGCACCCTTCATCAAGAAGAGGCCCCAAAGGGAAAACTCCTGCAACAATGGCAATCGTAAAAGACAGGGCCAGGCACTAGGCTGCTGCTTGGTCTTGGGTATAAAGTTTTATTGGCACCCAGCCAGGCCCATTCACTTATGTTTCAGCAATGGCTGTCTCCATACCACAATGGCAGACTGGAGCAATCCGTTGTCACAGACACAGCATGACTCACAAACACTAAAATATGTCTTCTCTGTTCACTTCTACATAGGATATATTTCATCTTTCCCTATCTATGCTGTACCCCAAATGATAAATAATTATATTTCATCCTTGGTTTGGGAGTGTCATGTAGTAGTGCCACCTCTGAAGGCATAAAGAACTCGTGTTGCAGAATTTTGTTTCCTTTTAATTTCTAGGAATAGAGTTGAGAAAATTCAATGAATTCCTTCTTTTCTTTAGCATAATGTCTTCAAGGTTTACCCATGTTGTCACAAATTACAGGACTGCCTTAAAAAAACGCAAAATCATTTCATTCTTTCAATTGACAAATAAAAACTGTATATATTTTTGTGTACATGATGCTTAGAAATTTGTATACATTACGGAATAGGTAATTAACAGATATAGGTAGCCGGGCTCGGTGGCTCAGCCCGTAATCCCGTGCCTTTGGGAGGCTGAGGTGAGTGGATTGCCTGAGCCCGCGGGTTCGAGACCCACCTGGGCAGCGAGACCTCATCTCTACAATAAATCAAAAAATCAGCCGGGCGTGGTAGCGCATGCCTGTTATTCCAGCTACTTGGAAGGCTGAGGTGGAAGGATCGCCAGAGGTCAGCAGGTCGAGGCTGCGGTGGCCGGGAGCGGCCACTGCACTCCAGTCTGGGCGACAGAGTGAGACTCCAACTCAAAAAAAAAAAAAAAAAAATTAGCCAGGTGTGGTGACATATGTCCATCATCCTGGCTACTCAGGAAGCTGAGGCAGGAGAATCATTTGAGCCCAGGAGTAAGGGCTACAGTGTGGTATGGTTGTTAAACTGCATTCCAGCCTGGATGACAGAGCAAAATCCTATCCCAAAATTGTAATTAAAAAATAAAATTCATTCTAAAGTATATATATAATACCTGCTACATAATAAAATATGCCTACTCCAGGAAAAACAATGTTTTAAAAATATCCAGTCTCTCTGCTTAAGAGAGTTGAAGAAAGTGAAAGGAAGGAGTTTCAAGACAGTCAGGTCTGGCTAGGCTAGATACATAAAACACTGTATCATCGAGAACTTACAGATCATGGGAGAATAGGCATAGAGGATGCCAAGGAAACATCAGCATTCAGAAGACATCATGAAACCCATACCCCCCCCAAAAAAAGGCTATCTCCCAGAGCAAGTCCTCAAATGTGATGAACTGCATATGTTCTGGAAGAAAATGCCCAATGGTACTTACACATCCATAAAGTGCCAAGCAGAACCTGAGATTCAGGACTTGGAAAGTTCACCTTACTCTGGTGCTATCTGGTGATGTAGCAGGTCACAAGATCAAGCCAGCCTTTTTCTTTCTTTCTTTCTTTTTGAGTTGGAGTCTCACTCTGTCACCCAGACTGGAGTGCAGTGGCCGCTTCCGGCCACCGCAGCCTCGCCCTGCTGGGCTCTGGCGATCCTTCCGCCTCAGCCTTCCAGGTAGCTGGAATTACAGGCGCGCGCTACCATGCCCGGCTAATTTTTAATTTATTGTAGAGATGAAGTCTTGCCAAGTTGCCCAGGCAGGTCTCAAATCCGCGGGCTCAGGCAATCCACTCATCTCAGCCTCCCAAAGCACTGGGATTACAGGTTGAGCCTCCAAGCCCGGCTAAGCCAGGCTTTTTCTACTGAACACTTCCTGGGCCATTACACACAAAAGCAAATTTTCTTGCCCACGTTCTGGTAAGTAAACAAAAAGGACTGGGTGATGTCCATGTTGGTCTTGGAACAGTTCCACTAATGCTTCATGCCTCATGTGAAGAAAAACTTCAAAGAGAAAGGATTCAAAGTTCTCATAATTGACAATGCTTCTGGCCATTTCCAATCTCTCTGTTTTGCTGGTAAAAATGTGAAAGTGAGCCGGGCTCGGTGGCTTAGCCTGTAATCCCGCGCCTTTGGGAGGCTGAGGTGAGTGGATTGCCTGAGCCCGTGGGTTCAAGACCCGCCTGGGCAACTTGGCGAGACCTCATCTCTACAATAAATCAAAAATCAGCCGGGCATGGTAGCGCGCACCTGTAATTCCAGCTTCTTAGAAGGCTTAGGCGGAAGGATTGCCGGAGCCCAGCAGGTCAAGGCTGCGGTGGCCGGGAGCAGCCACTGCACTCCAGTCTGGGCGACAGAGTGAGACTCCAACTCAAAAAAAAACCAAAAACAAAAACAAAAAAAACTTAGCTTCAATTTTTCAGACATCTGGGATAATTGAGCTAAGAGACAGTTTTCTTTCCCATCTCAATAGTTGTCAATGTAACACTGAATTTCCCTCAACAAATAACCCATTTATTCTTTTTTTTTTTGAGTTGGAGTCTCACTCTGTCGCCCAGACTGGAGTGCAGTGGCTGCTCCCGGCCACCGCAGCCTTGACCTGCTGGGCTCCGGCAATCCTTCCGCCTAAGCCTTCTAAGAAGCTGGAATTACAGGTGCGCGCTACCATGCCCGGCTGATTTTTGATTTATTGTAGAGATGAGGTCTCGCCAAGTTGCCCAGGCGGGCCTCGAACCCGCGGGCTCAGGCAATCCACTCACCTCAGCCTTCCAAAGGCGTGGGATTACAGGCTGAGCCACCGAGCCCGGCCATTTATTCATTTTTTTACCCTGAATCATTTTCTTCCTTTTTTCCACTTTTCAATTAAATTTACCCCCGACTTTTCCAACTTTGGAAAGGACATTAGGTTTGTCCACTCTGCTAGTCCAGACTTCCAGTAGCAGTACTAGTCCAGCAAAGTGCCTCTCCTTCAGTCCATTCTCACTCATATATGGTAGGGTTGCACAACATAGGTTCCAAACATGTGAATCATTTTTACTCCAGAATCATATAGCTGTATTCATACCTAATTCCTGTTTTATCACATGGGGAAAGCACTATTTACTCCCATCAGGCCCTTAGGGGTTCTGACAAAATTAAACATCAAAGTGGCAGTCTCTTGCATAGAAATTATTCCTGCTTCCAGCACTTGTACTTGCTGGCCTAGTTCCAGGACCACTGCATTAGATACAGGGAAAAAAAGAAAAAAATAAATATTTAGGTGATATGGACAAGAAAGATTATAGTCATCATACTAGTGAACTCCTCCACTGTCAAGAAATGCATAGTCATATCAGCATCCCCCCCCAATGCTACTTCCTCAGGTCAACCAGAAAAAACATCTAAATAAAGGAAAAAGCTAGTAGGGACACCCATTAGTCCCACTTATGTAGAGTGTGAGTAAGCAACCATGACAGCATGTACAACAGCCCCTCATGCTTTATCTGCCGTTTTAGAAACCCAATGTTTCCACTAACCATTCTTTATAAATTACTTTGAGCAGGTATCTCTTTGCTCACTGTTGGACATTGTACAGCACAGTGTGTTCCTTGGTCTGAAGAAATGGTGGTCGGCCATTCAAATGAATGAAATATCTTCTGTCTTGTTATGGCACTCTGAAGATTTTCTCTTTCTACATTCTTTTTTTTTTTATTTCAAAAGCTTCAGGATGACAAATGGATTTTGGTTACATGGATGCATTGTATAGTGGTGATGAATTCTGAGTTTAAGTGTACCCATCACCCTCTGTAGTCCACATTGTACTTGATAGTGATTTCTCATCCTGTTCACCATTATCATTGCCCTCTTTCTAGGTCTCCAATGTCCAGTATACCATTCTATATGTCCTTTGCAGACCCTTGGCTTAGCTTCCACATGTAAGTGAGAACATGCAGTGTTTGGTTTTCCATTCCTGTGTTACTTCACTTAGGGTGATGGTCTCCAATTCCATCCCAGTTGCTATAAAACACATTATTATATCATTCTCTTTTTGTAGTAGAATTGTGTTCCATGGGGTGTGCATGTTTCACATTTCCATTATCCCCTGATCAGTTGAAGGGCATTTAGGGTGATTTCATATCTTTGCAATTGAGAATTGTGCTGTGGTACACAAGCAAGTGCAGGTGTCAATTTTTACCAATGTCTGCTTTTCCTTTAGGTAGATGTGAAGTAGTAGGAGTGCTGGATGAAATAGAGCTATGTTTAGTTGTCTCTTAAACCTCCACACAGGCTGGGCTCGGTGGCTCAGTCTGTAATCCCAGCACTTTGGGAGACCGAAGTGGGTGGATTGCCTGAGTCCATGGGGTCGAGACCAATCCCAGCAACTTGGCAAGAATTCATCTTTACAATAAACAGAGAAATAGCCAGGAGTGGTAGCATGTGCCTGTAGTTCCTGCTATTTGGAAGCTGAGGTGGAAGGATCGCCAGAGCCCAGCAGGTCGACGTTGGGGTGGCTGTGAGTGTGCTACTGTACCCCAGCCTGGGTGACAGAGTGAGACTCCAACACACACACACACACCCCCCAAAAAACCCTCCATACAAATTTCCATAGAGGTTATACTAATTTACATTCCCACCAACAGTGTATAAGCATGCATTTGCTCTACTCTGCATCAACATTTTTTTTGTTTTTTTTTTATTCTTAAACAATGGTCATTCTGACTGTTGTAAAGTGCTATTTCACTGTGGTTTTAATTTCTATTTTCTGGATGATTAGTGATGTTGAGCATTTTTTCATATGTTTTTTGGCCTTTCTTCTATCTTCTTTTGAGAGATGTCTGTTCATAATATCTGCCCACTTTTTTGATGGGATGTTTGTTAATGGCACTCTGAAGATTTCCACCTTCTAATGAGGAAGAAAAGCCCCTACAGAGTCATTGTCTATTTTGTTCAAGACACATTTGTAGTCCCCCAGCTGTAGGATGCCAGCATCAGTCTCACTTATCAGAAATGTCCAGCCGGGCTCGGTGGCTCAGCCTGTAATCCCGTGCATTTGGGAGGCTGAGGTGAGTGGATTGTCTGAGCCTGCGGGTTCGAGACCTGCCTGGGCAGCGAGACCTCATCTCTACAATAAATAAAAAAATCAGCCAGGCGTGGTAGCGCATGCCTGTAATTCCAGTTACTTGGAAGGCTGAGGCGGAAGGATCGCCAGAACCCAGCAGGTCGAGGCTGCGGTGGCCAGGAGCGGCCACTGCACTCTAGTCTGGGCGACAGAGTGAGATTCCAACTCAAAAAAAAAAAAAGAAAAAGAAATGTCCAGTGCTTTTCCCGCTGAAGGATCTGGACACAAATCACTGGCAGTCTCTGTCTCACATGCCGACAAACAGTACAGTTATTACTGGCATCTTGTCTCTGAGAGGATGCAAAAGGAATGTGTCTAGATTCAACCCACTGCTGCGACTTCCCCCAGATCCACTCATTTCATGGACCTAGGGAGATATCTGTTTGGGCATTGCAGTCCCTTTCCAATCCTGGAAGGGAGTTCTTCTGATGAGCACTGAATTGTTCTACTTTAGTGTACTCCTCAAGTTTCTGTAATGTAACACTCCCTAGAGACATCCCTTTTAGTGGCTTGCTTCCATTACCCTTCCGTGTGTTGAATTTAGCCATGCCATCACTGCCTGTGAGTCAGTAAAGGCCCAAACATAGGGGCATAATTCTACCATTGCTCAGTTCCTCCAACATTGCTAGGAAAATATCTCACATTTCACCTCACTGAACTGATTTGTTTCCTCTTCTTCCATCAAAGTAGCAGCCATCCAAACAGGAAGGTAGCCATTCACTTTGGAACTGCCATCCATGGACCAAGCAGCTCTTGGTTGGTCTGTTGAGAGCTGTTCAGTGGGCACTTTAGAATCCTCATACAGTTTCCTAAGGGAAAACAAACTCTTAGCTCAAGAGTATCTCCTCCTTGCACTCCCCAGGTGGCATGATCCTGTATTAACTGTTTCCATTTGATCAAGAAACTCTTCTGGGTGCTTCTCTCCCCATAACAGACATCACCTGAGACAGCACTGGAATTTCAGGTGTCAAAATTATTTTGTCCTTCAGTCATAAAGGTAGCTTCTGTTCACTTTCCATAGCAAGGCAGCAGATGCCCCCTCTCAAGTGGAAATTCTCTAACTCAAAGTCCTAGTAGTTGTTGAGAGGGAGGTGTGCTCACAGGATTTTGCCAAATGTTTCAGGAAACACTCCCCTGAGGACTCTTGAAAGGACTCACTTTGTCCCTACTAAAACACTCTAGTTTCTACACTGTACTGCGTAGGCTCAGATAACCTTATTGGCTCCCATTTAGCATATCCGACGGCCATTGCATGAAGGCTGGATTCACATGCCTTCTGTTTGACAGGTTGAGAGAGGGGAGACATTTCCCAAACAGATACAATACAATGTTCCCTTCTCACAACACAATCAGGTAAAAGGGATGCAACCATCTCACATGAAGTGTGTTCAAACATAACAAATCTAATAATTCTATATCGACTCTTACATTTGTAGGTTCTATTTTCAGACACTTCTCCACACTACCAGACCATTTGACCCTTTCTTGTGCAATAGATTTCGGGTCCCCAGCCAGGGGTTGAGCCAAAGGACTCTGGGCCTTTTGTCCATCTTTATCTTGATCAGTCTGTTAGTCCATCACCCCAGGTAACTTCAGATTAGGTTTCTCACTGGGACCTCAGCCTTTCCGCTTTATACTTTTCTCCCAATTGGGAGAAATGCAGTCAACTGCCTTGGGGCCCATTAATGTTGGGGGATCAGCCAGGATTCTTTTTGTTCTACCCCACCTTGGATAGAGTGTATTAAGACCTTTGTTTCAAGTTCATTAATTTCCATTTTTTTCCATTCCATCTCTTTTTTTTTTTTTTTTTGAGTTGGAGTCTCACTCGGTCGCCCAAACTGGAGTGCAGTGGCCGCTTCCGGCCACCGCGCCTCGACCTGCGGGGCTCCGCGATCCTTCCGCCTCACCCTTTCCCAGTAGCCGGAATTACAGGCATGCGCTACCACGCCCGGCTGATTTTTTGATTTATTGTAGAGATGAGGTCTCGCTGCCCAGGCGGGTCTCGAACCCACGGGCTCAGGCAATCCACTCACCTCAGCCTCCCAAAGACGCGGGATTACAGGCTGAGTCACCGAGCCCGGCTCCATTCCATCTCTTAATATCTACCTAAAGACTCCCACCCTGTTGGGATGAGTCCCGTGACTCTTCCCTTTCTTTTTCTTCTCAGTTTTACCCCATCAATATTCTTTTCCATTTGCTTACTTCTTAATAACCTTTCAAAAATGTCCCCATTCCCGGGCCGAGTACTTTGACCCTCCCCTCTACCCTAGAGTATTCATTTGCCATGATCTGGTAATGGGCATATTCAGTGGGTGAATATCTCTGTTATCATAAAGCCATTCAGTCCCATAGGAAACATATCAGCTGCCTGATCTGGAATGTTCCACTTGGTCTATATGAGAAGCAACACCTAAACCCTGGAATTTATTTATAAAAAATGCACATTCATTCTTTTTTTTTTTTTTTTTTTTTTTGGAGTCTCACTTGGTCGCCCAGACTGGAGCGCAGTGGCCGCTCCCGGCCACCGCAACCTCGCCTGCTGGGCTCCGGCGATCCTTCTGCCTCAGCCTTCCGAGTAGCCGGAATTATAGGCATGCGCTACCACGCCCGGCTGATTTTTTTTTATTGTTTGGGGATGAGGTCTCGCTGCCCAGGCGGGTCTCGAACCCGCGGGCTCAGGCAATCCACTCACCTCAGCCTCCCAAAGGCGCGGGATTACAGGCTGAACCACCGAGCCCGGCTGCGCATTCATTCTTATATGTTAACACTTCAGTCGCCTTTACAATACTCTGATGCAAACACCTATCAAGATCCTTTTTCATGGCTCAAACCAGTTTTGAACTCATCACTTTTGGAGACCCTCTACTGCTTCTGCCATTTTCAGTTTCACCTCTTCCACACTGGCATAATATTCCCCTTTGAGGAAATTTTTTCTTCCAGAAAAGCAAACAAACATGAATGTCCCACAGAAAGAGAGGAAGACTAGGGAGGGTGGACCACAGAGGTCATGCTGTTTTGGGTCAAAAACTGCTGAACATTCAGCACAGTGTGGGCAGGCGCGCACATAAATTACCCATCCAAAAGGGACAAACATGCTGAAAGAATCTCCAAACAAAAACAAAAACAAAAAAACAGAAGCTGAACACAGCTTCTCACAATGATTGTAGCTGGTACACTCATGCTGATGACTTCCTGGAACACTCACCTAGCCAGGGAAGCCTATACTGCAAAATAATTCCAAAAAACAAAAAGAATTCCATGGGGGGGGGTCCCCTTGTATAGAAAGATCCCACATTCTCTCTTGCCAGGGTAAACAAACCTTACAGTGCCTTTAAGCCACTATGGCTCTTCCCCCTGGTTCACATCTGTGATCATTCAATTGAAACTGTGGACCCTGCATCAACACAATCTGCTCCTCTACTCTGCAGCATTCAACCTGGGCAGGTCCAGCACATCCTACCTTCACTGTCACTAATGGCTTTAGGGTTTGTCCCCACATACTAGGCAGCTCACACCAGCTGGATGTCCTCCAATTTAATGCTGACACTACCTATCTGGAGATAGCATCAGACAGGGTGAGGGTTCAGATCCTAAAACTGTCCCCTAATCACTAGTGACAAGTCCAGGTCTCTGAAGTTTCTGACTGGTTCAATTTGGGTTCCTATGACTACCTCTTAGGTTCAATTTATTTACTGGGGAGGTTAACAGAATTCAAGGAAATGTGTTGACTGATTTATTGCACAATTCATAATAGCTGTGATATGAGTTAAATTTTGAGCCCAAAGCTGGCCCTGGGCAGATTTTGGGTTCGACCTAGAAGTTTCTGTGTAAACTTTCCCATGGTGAACTGTAACACAGCTAGATATATTTATATCATCTGTAACCTTCTTTGGTGCTGCCAATCACCTAGTTTTTGCCAAAGGAGGCCAACCAGTAATCAAATGAAGTTCAAATCAGGCAGAAATTGAGCTGAGCCAAGCTGGCCATTTCTGTACCTCATTTTCCTTTTTTCTGTCTATAAATCTTCTTGCACCACTTGACTGAGCTTATGTCTCTCTGAGCCTGCTCTGATCCAGAAGGCTGCCCGATTCACCAATTGTTCTTTACTTAATGAAAGTGTTCAATGAAAGTGTTCAATCTAAATTGCCTAAGTTTGTTTTCTGTTTTTTTCATTTAGCAAATAAAGTCAACCTAAGTGTCAACAAATGGAAGAATCAATGAAAAAAAGCGGTATATATATGCAGTGAAATGCTACGCTATTCAGCTATAAGAAAGAGTAAATCATGTCATTTTCTGCAACATGGTTGAAACTGGACGGCATTCTGTTAAGTGAAATAAGCCAGACACAGAAAAAAACTGCATGATCTCACTCATGTGAGATCTAAAAATGTCCATCTCATGGATGTAGAAAGTAGAACAGTGATTACTAGAAGATGAGGGTGGAGGAGATAAGATTGTTCATGGGTACAAAGTTAAAGTTAGATAGCAGAAATAAATTCTGGTGCTCTACTGCATTTTAGTGGACAACAGTTAACAATGTTGTATTTTTCAAAGTAGCTAGAGGGGAGGATTGTGACCACAAATAATAAGTGTTTGAGGTAACAGAGATGCTAAAAAACCTTGAGTTCATCATTACACAATGTACACATGCATTAAAACACTGCAGTATACCTTGTGTTTACAATTATGCAGTATATGTATGTGTGGTTTTATATATATATATATATTTTTTTTTTTTTTTGAGTGGGAGTCTCACTCTGTCGCCCAGACTGCGGTGGCCGCTCCCGGCCACCGCAGCCTGGATCTGCTGGGCTCTGGCGATCCTTCTGCCTCAGCCTTCCAAGTAGCTGGAACTACAGGCGCGTGCTACCACGCCTGGCTAATTTTTTGATTTATTGTAGAGATGAGGTCTCGCCAAGTTGCCCGGGTGGGTTCTGAACCCGCGGGCTCAGGCAATCCACTTACCTCAGCCTCCCAAAGGCACGGATTACAGGCTGAGCCACCGAGCCCAGCATGCAATGTATTTTTAAAAATGCAAATACACAATGCTAAATTCAGATTGAAACATCAAAGGCCATGAATGACTATTTAAAGACATTCTGGACAAATATAAACTTGGAAGTGATAGCATACTCTCCAATTTGAATTTACATTGCTATAATAATCCGACCAGTATGGTACTGGCATAAAAACAGAAACACAGTCTAATGGACAAAAATAGGAAACCAAGTAACAGATCTAAACGTATATAGTCAACTCATTAAAAAAAAAACAACAACAACACCAAAAAGAAACAATGGGAGGAAAGTGATCAATAAATGGTTTTGTGAAAATTGAATATTCCTATGCAAAATAATGAAATGGGACCCTTATGTTACACAAGACACAAACATGTGGTCAAAAACTCAAAAGAATTAAAAAAGTAAATGTAAGATCCAGAACCATAAAACTCAGATTAGCAAAATGTAAGGAACAGTGTATACTCTGAAATTTTGACTCTATGCTCCCAGGTTGCAAAAAGGAAACAAAGACAGAAAAAAAAAAATTGAAGGAAGGAGAGGAAGAAAGGTAGGATGCAAATGGGAGAAAAACACACTGACAAAAGTTTTCCAATATTTTAAAATTAAACATAAAAATAACAGGCCACAAAAACAAAATAAATATGTGGGACTACATAAACTGAAGGGCTTCTACTGAGTTTCAGAAACAATACATCCACTGAAAAGGTCTTCTATAGATTCAAAGAAAATATATGAGAATGTCATATTGGATAAGGAGTGATAATGAAGAAGCCAATACTACTGTACAGCAAAAAGTTAACCTGACTAAAAAGTGGGCAAAGAACTTGAATCCACATTTCTCCAAAGGAGGCATAAAATCAGCCTATAGGTTTTTGTTGTTGTTTTGTTGTGTCTTTTGGGGGGGGTTGGAGTCTCACTGTTGGCCAGGCTGGAGTGTAGTGGCATGCTCACAGTCACTGCACCTCGACCTGCTGGGTTTGGCGATCCTTCTGCCTAAGCCTTCCAAGTAGCTGGAACTACAGATGCACACCATCACGTCCAGCTAGTTTTTGTGATTTATTGTAGAGACAAGGTCTTACCAAGTTGTTCAGGTTGGTCTCGAATTCCCAGGCTCAGGAAATCCTCTCACTTCAGCCTCCCAAAGTGCTTGGATTACAGGCTGAGCCACCGTGCCTGGCCCAGCCTATAAGTAAAAGAAAGGCTAATCAATATCATTAATCAGCAGTGAAATTTCAATCAAAACCACAATGAGATGTCAACTTACATCAAGTAAGCTGCCAACGTTTGGAAAGCTGAAAGATAAGTGTTGGCAAGGGAGCTGAGAAGACAGAACCTTTGCGTACTGATGGTGAGAACTTAGATTGGCATAGTCATTATGGCAAACTCTCTGGAGGTTCCCAAAGAAATTAAAAATACAAGTACCATGTCACCTAGCCATCTTTCTTCTGGGGATAAACCCAGAAGAAATGAAATCATCATCTTGTAAAAATAAACATACTCCCATAACAGTCACAGCGTTGTTCCGTATAGACAAGACATGGAAACAATCTTATCTGTTGAAAAAGGAATTTGTGAAACTGCTAAAGAATTTGTGAAACACATGTACACACACAGATGAATATTATTCAGACTAAAAAAGGAGATCCTGCCATTTGTGACAACATAAACAAAACCAGAAGACATTATTTTGGATGATATAAACAAGATGAAAAAAAACCCCAAATAAACCATAAAATCTTAAAAAGAAAACAAAGTTGAATACCACAGGTAGAAAGTAGAGGTAATAGGGAGATGTGAATCAAAGGTTACAAATTAATCTGTAGGATGAATAAATTTAGAAATCTGAAGTATAGGATGAGGACTGTATTGTATGATCCGTTCCATAACTGAAAATTTTCTGAGAGTAGACTTTATGTCCTCTTGCCAAAGAAAAGGGGAATTATGTGAAATGATACTTGCCTTTAGTAATTAGTTCACTATGTGTATTTCCATCAAAACATCACATTGCACCCCTTACATTTCTTGACTAGAATATTAATGAAAGATGCATCAGGGGCACTTTTGTTAAGTGTCCAAAATCATTTAGTGTCCTATGATCGTGTATGCCTTTCCTCTCTCCCTCTGAATCTGTGAATGTATTTCACTAAAGAAACAATTATGAATTTGTAAAAATATATACACACACATTACAGCATGCAGTGATTATCCATAAACACACCGACTGATAAATTCTTTCATAAAACACATATTGCTAAAACACCATAAAACAATCTAAAGAATGAAACTCATGGGAACAGTCTAAAAAAAGTAAAGTTATGGACTTGTTCTTTAAGAAAAATGTCTTGAGAAAAAGCCACAGAAATTGGAAAATACACTGTGTTGTAATCAGAAGTGCCTTATTACAAACACATTAAGTATTCACGTAATTTATTGTGGTAGGTTGATATTTTGAACCATGTGGGTATGTTTAAAAAGACTTCCAACAAGATATCTTGACAATACATAAAATGCATATAAGAAGGAAAGAGAAAATTCAATTTCATATTTAAAATTTTAAAAACTACAAAATTATATTAAGTGCTCTCAGATTTTTTATTTGTAATAGAAGACAATGTATTTTCAATGAACATAACTGATAAAGGGAAAAAAAAAATCAGCTCATAATTTTTGGCGATTTAAGAGTCCTGTCAATACTTCTCAAATAGCATGGATCCACGTACAATGGCTTGTAATTCAATAAGTAAATAAGCCTCAGTACTCCAATCTTACACTAATTCATGAATTTTGCTTATTATAATGTTAACAAAAATTTGGAAGTGGTCAGGCAGAATCTATTCTTTCAAGGCATCCAATGTAAACCCCCGTAAAGAACATTTTATGTGGCTCTAAGTGTTTTGTTCTGTTGTGGTTTGTTTTGATAATTTACAACCATCACAGGCTCATGAGAAAACTGCAACCAGGAAAAAACTCATATTGGAAAATAAGCCAAGCTGAGAAATATAAACTTAGAATATGGCTAAGTAGGCTTCCTTTGTACCCAGGAAACAAGAGTATTATATCTTCTTGTTTTGATATCAATATTTGAACTTAAAATAATATCTGAGGTTTAATATACTTCTTTAAGCATTTATCAGTTAGCATAAAGTAGTAGGAAACGCCACAATTTAAATTCATGAGAACATGTAGGTAAAAGTAGGAATGTTTCCCGCCATCTCAGGTGCAGTCTGAGGCAGCCAAATCTCCTGCTGGGCCTCCTCCTCCCTGCCATCTGGTTTTATGCTCCTTTTCTATTTTACATTTATGTTCATTTACATTTGACACTGGGTGTATGTTGCCCTCAATCTGTATTGGGCATCTTCTTCAAAAGAGTCCTCAACTCATAAAAACACTACAGCTGGTTGCGCTTTCAAACCATGAAAACCCTCAGGGAATGAACATCCTAAACTCATCACTGCTCAAATGTTACATGACACAGCAAAGAATAACAATGGGTTAGAAAACGAGAGCACCTAAACTTATGGTGTAAGATCAATGTCCAGGAGCAACCTCACTGAAATTCCTTCCTCTGCTCTCAGGGCACCGACACCACAGGGCCCAGCTCCTTGCAAAAAGTTCTCAGCAGTATACTAGAAACAGAATTCAGCAGTATATTCAAATGAATTAGATTAAACACCGTGCCAAGTGGAATTTGTTCCTGGAATGCAAGTAAAGCACAACTTACAAAAGTAAATGTGACATCATACAAAGATTAACCACAGTAACATACCACACAATAACAGTATACAAGTAAAAATATATGATCTTCTTAGTTGATGTAGAACAGGGATTGGACAGAAGTTCATACTTTTTCGTGACAAAAACATCAAAAAGTAACTAGGAGTAGAACAACAATTCCTTCACACAATAAAGGCCATATGTGAAAACACAAAGCTAACAGGACACTCGATGAAGCTTCAAGCTTTTCCCAAAAGATCAAGAACAAGACAAGGATGTATTATTTCACCATTTCTAGTCAAGATAGTGTTGAGTCATGGATAGAGCAATTAAGCAAAAAATAAATTTTAAAGTTATCCCATCATGAAAGAAAGAAGTAACATTAACTCTCTTTACAAGAGACATAACATTATGAAGAGATAACTCTAAAAAGTTCAAACACATACTCCTTTCAGAATGAACAGGTTCAGCAATGTTGTAGAATATAAATTCAACATATAGAAGCCAGGTGCATTTCTACGAGCAACCCGAAGAAACCATAAGGAAACAATTCATTTACAGTAGCACCCAAAATAATAAAGTAGCAATAAACTTAACCAGACAAAAGAACAGTATGCTAAAAACTACAAAATATTGGTGACAGAGATTAAAGAGGACATAAGTAAATGATAAAGAAATACTACGTTTACTAATTGAAAATCATAATATTTTAAGATGCCAATACCACCCAAAGCATTACAAATACAACAGAATCTCTCTTACTTTTTTTGTAGAAATAGAAAAACCCATTCTAAAATTCATACAGAATCTCATGAGACCCAAAATAGCCAAAACAATCTTGAAAATGCACAGTCTGCTTTCAAACTTAGCACAGAGTTCTAATCATCAAAACAGTGAAGTACTGGTAATAAAAAGAGACATATCGATCCATGGAACAGAATAAACAACCAAGGAATCAGCACACACACACATTGCCAAATTCATCCAGTGGGAACAAGGCAGTCTTTGGACAGATGGTTCTCAGAAAACTGGATACTCTCATGCAAGAGAATAAATTTGAACCCTTGTCTTGCACTGTCAAATTTTTTTTTTTTTGAGTTGAAGTCTCACTCTGTCGCCCAGACTGGAGTGCAGTGGCCACTCCTGGCCACTGCAGCCTTGACCTGCTGGGCTCCGGGGATCCTTCCACCTCAGCCTTCCAAGTAGCTGGAACTACAGGTGCACGCTACCACGCTCGGGTAATTTCTTGATTATTGTAGAGATGAGGTCTCGCCAAGTTGCCCAGGTGGGTCTCGAACCCGCGGGCTCAGGCAATCCACTCACCTCGGCCGCACTGTCAACTTTTTAAGTGAAAATGGATAAGATAGCTAAAGGTAAGAGTTGAAACTATAAAACGCTTAGGCGAATACTTAGCAGAAAAACGTCATGACCGTGAATCGGTCAATTATTTCTTGTGCACACCTAAAAAAAGGCAACCATGCCTTGGGAGGCTGAGGTGAGTGGATTGCCTGAGCCCATGGGTTCGAGACCCGCCTGGGCAACTTGGTGAGACCTCATCTCTACAATAAATAAAAAAATTAGCCGGGTGTGGTAGCACGCGCCTATAGTTTCAGCTACTTGGAAGGCTGAGGCGGAAGGATCGCCAGAGGCCAGCAGGTGGAGGCTGTGGTGGCTGGGAGCGGCCACTGCACTCCAGTCTGGGCGACGGAGTGAGACTCCAATTCAAAAAAAAAACACAAAAAAACAAAAAAGGCAAAAAAAAAGGACAGACTTCATCAAAATAAAAAATTTTGTGTATCAAAGAACACTGCCAACAGGGGAAATTAGCAAGTCCAAATATGAGAAAAAAGTATTTTGGGATCTTATTTCTAAGTGACCGACATACATGGTATAATTTTTAAACTCCTATAGATTAACAATAAAAAACCTAATTCAAAAATGGGAAATTGGCCGGGCTCGGTGGCTCAGCCTGTAATCCCAGCACTTTGGGAGGCCAAGGTGAGCGGATTGCCTGAGCCCGCGGGTTGGAGACCCACCTGGGCAACTTGACGAGACCTCATCTTTACAATAAATCAAAAATTAGCCGGGCATGGTAGCGTGCGCCTGTAGTTCCAGCTAGTGGGAAGGCTGAGGCGGAAGGATCGCCGGAGCCCAGCAGATCGAGGCTGCGGTGGCTGGAGCCGCCACTGCACTCCAGTCTGGGCGACAGAGTGAGACTCCAATTCAAAAAAAAAAAATAAAGGAAATTGACCTAAATAGACATGTCTTCAAATAAGATATTCGCATGGCCAATAAACACATGAAAAGAATCACATCATCACCAAGCATTAGGGGAACGCGAATCAGAACAAGAATGAACAGCCCCTTATTTATTCAAGATGAATAAACTCTAGAGTGTTGCTTGACAACATTGTTCTTACAGTTAACTTTCCTGTGTATACACTTAAAATTCAGCGGGAATTTTCTGTATCTGTTATCAAGACAATAAGAACAAAACAAAACAAACAAGTAACAAGATTCCACTACACGCCCACTAGTTGACCATTATGGAAAAAGAAATAAAAAAATGGAAAATAGAAAACGTTAAGGGGGTACGTGAAGGAATTGGACCCGTAAACAATTACTGATGATCATGTAAAATGGTGATTCTCCTATGGAAAGTCCTGTAACACTTTCCTAGACAATTATGCATTAAGACACCACAGAATCCAGCAATTTCACTTCCTAGCATCTGCCAAAAAATAAGTGAGAAAATTCAAGGAAACAAGAGCTTCTAAAATCACTGTGATAAGGTCGATGTCCAGAAGCGGCCTCACTGAAGTTTCCTCTTGTGCCCCCAGGACACCGACACTGCAGGGCCTGCGGTGTGGGGCCGACTCCGCGGTGGGCGGTGGCGCTGGGGGCCTGGCCGCGGGGTCGTCCGTGGTGCAGGTCCTCGGCAGACAGGGGTGGGGTGGGGGTGGGAAGGCCCCGCGGTCCAT
This sequence comes from Cephalopachus bancanus, assembly GCA_027257055.1. Taxonomy (NCBI): domain Eukaryota; kingdom Metazoa; phylum Chordata; class Mammalia; order Primates; family Tarsiidae; genus Cephalopachus; species Cephalopachus bancanus. The sequence goes on along the minus strand of JAPVLO010000956.1, from coordinate 76,583 downwards.
GGTGGCGCGGGGCACCCTGCCCCACGGACCACGATGGCGCAGGGAGCCAGGCTCTGCGATCCCTGGAGTTGCCGGGTACCCGGTTCGTGGTCCACACTGGCTGGCTCGGGAGGCCCGGCTCAGCCGTGGTCAGCTACACAGGGACGGCGGTTCCGCTGTTCTAGTTCCGCGGTACGTGGGGGAGCAGAGGGTCCAGCTCAGCGGTGAACAGGGGCGCGGTGGGCCCTGCTTCAGGGTCTGGGGTCGCGGAAGACCCAGCCCCGCGGTCGGCAACACGGAAGTCGCGCATAACTCTTAACTTTTCTGGACACCGCAGGGCCTGTGGCGCGAGGCGCCCGGCTCCGCAGTTGTCTGCAGCGCTGAGGCACTTTTTTTCGGGGGCGGGTTGGAGTCTCACGCTGTCGCCCAGACTGGAGGGCAGTGGCACGCCCCTGGCCACAGCAGCTTCGCCCTGCTGGGCTCCGGCGATCCTTCCGCCTCAGCCTTCCAAGTAGCCGGAACTACAGACATGCGCTACTACGCCCGGCTGATTTTTTGATTTATTGTAGAGATGAGGTCTCGCTGCCCAGGCGGGTCTCGAACCTGCGGGCTCAGGCAATTCACTCACCTCAGCCTCCTAAAGGCGCGGGATTACAGGCTGAGCCACCGAGTCCGGCTCTAATTTTTGATCTATTGTAGAGTGAAGGCTTGCCAAGTTGCCCGAGCGGGTCTCGAACCCGCGGGCTCAGGCCATCCACTCACCTCAGCCTTCCAAAGCACAGGATTACAGGCTGAGCGAGTCACCGAGCCCTGCTGGGGCACTTGTTATGCATGGTGGGCGGTTCTGTGGTCAGCCGCCGCGCGGGGAGTCAGGCCCTGCAGTCCATGGCTGCCAAGGTCAGCGGCAGCCCCGAGGGGCCTGGAGCCGTGTTGGCGGCGGGAGGCCCAGCTCAGCGGTCGTCTGGTACACCGCAGGGTGGCCTGGCAGGTTTGGCTCCACAGTCGGCAGGGGCGCGGGCGACCTGACTAGCTTCTCTAGGCACAGCACAGGAACAGTCGACTCACGCGGCTCTGAACCAAGTTCCTCTGACAGAGAGAACGGACCTGAGCGGACTGTTTATAACCTCCGTAGTCAAATGAGGACTCCTGAAAGGTTCCTTTTGATTGGATGAAAGGAAACACAGGGCAGCCTATCAATATGGGTGCTTGTCATCCAATCAAAAACAGTCTTTACCATCCACTCAAAATGAGGCATTCAGGAGTCCTCATTTGAATAGGCATGATATAAATATTCCGCCTTGGCGGCACGCTTCCAATCGGTGTAACTTCTTTCAGACTGTCCAGAGCTGTCTGCTGATGTGTTGTGTCCAGAAAAGCTACAGTTTTGCAGGATTTTCCGCGCCGCCGACCCTGGAGCCGAGCCCACCGCGCCACTGTCCACCATGGAGCTGGTTTCTCAGCTCCACCGCGTACCGCGGGCCGGATCCCACCCACCGCCACTGACCGCGGAGCCGGGACCGCGGAACTGGTGTCCCTGCGTGGCTGACGATGGCTGAGCTGGGCCTCCTGAACCGTCGCGGCTGCCCGCCCACCCCCCCCAACCCCACGCCGCCGGCCCTGCTGTGTTGGTGTCCTGAGGGTGCTGGAGGGAACTTCAGTGAGGCCACTCCTGGACATTAATCCTACACAGTGAGTTTAGGAGCCCTCATTTTCTTGAATTTTCTCACCTGCTTTTTGGCAGCTGCTAGGAAGTGGAATTGCTGGAGTCTATGGTTTCTTATACATAATTCTTTAGGAAAGTGTAAGGATTTTCTATGGGAGAGTCACCATTCTACATGATCATCAGTAATTGTTTATGGGTCCAACTCCTTCATGTCACCCTTAACATTTTCTATTTTCCATTTTATTCTTTCTTTCTTCCTTCCTTCCTTCCAAGAATGCACTTTAAGTGACTTTAAATCCTAAGAACCAAAAATATAAGACAGTTGAGAATAATAAAAATGACTGGTGAGTATATAAAAATAAATACATACAGACTTTTTTCCCTGTATAGGGTCATGTTTTACTGTGTGGTGTGTGTGTGCTTCTATGCCTTGTAATTTTTGTTGTTGTTGAGAATGAATTTTGGGGGAGAAAAATAAACCTTTCTGGTCTTTATGGGCTGGTTTCATGCAGAAGAAGTGCTTCTCCCATCAGCCCAGCCAGAGATTCTAGAACATCTCAAGCCTTTTCTGAGCACGTGTCTTCTCCAGGCTTGTGTGTCTGCTGCTTTATTCTCCCAATTCCCTCAGCACCTTGTCCTGCTTCTGCTCAGATGCCATCATCTCCTGCTGTCCGCCTCTTGGCTGCTGCTTTAATGGGTCATGGTTACTGTCTCTTTTTTCCATGACTCAAGCAAGCCTGCCAGCCTTAATCCCACCGATTCCAAGCGTTTTCTTGATTACGTGGAAAATTCTCCAGTTTGGTTCCTTTCTGGTATGTCTACTATTGTATACTTCTCTGTGGGATGTTCCTGTGACTGTGACAAGGTATTTGAATTCTCGTAGTTGTGACATAAGGGGACATTTGGTCCCCTTTCTTGTGGGCATTTCCCTGGCTGTTTTCTCTTCCCCTTTTTTTTCTGTTGGAATGTCACAATTGGCTTGTCTAGTTTCCAGTGCCGCCTTAATATTCTTCCTAAGATCACATTCATGGTCCTGGGGCTGTCCAGGAGAGGTATAGAAGGCACATGGTCACAGTAGATCTGGTTCCGTTTGTAATGAGGAAATCAGTGCTTCCCAGCGTTCAGGTGTGTATGGAGCTTGAGCACAGAATTCCAATTCAGGATTCTGTAAATCATGTGGGGTCTCTTCTGGGTTTCTGGTTTCCCCCCAAGAGCATCTTATTGTGCTGGGCTCTGTAGAAGCCGTGTTATATCTCTGGGCCTTAGCATCAAGGACGCCCAGGCAGGTGAGGAAGCTAGAGGACCAGGACCAGGTTCTTGTTCTTGGGAAGGCCACCCTTGTGGGCTGCTGGGGCTGGAGCGGTTGGTCAGGGAGGGCCAGGCTGTCTCATGTGAAACCATCCTGCTATGGTCCATAGAAGACTGGGTGCCGGGGACGTGTGCTCAGGTGTGGCTGAAATGAAAGTGGTCGTTGGTCAGCATTTCCACTGAGTTTATCTGGCCCCCACTGGGCTAAGTCCCAGAGACCTGGGTCCCTAGAGTTTTCAGGGTCACTACCTAGTTCCCAGGTGTGACACATAGGACACCCTGCCAACACCTGATCCTAAGCCAGGATTTGGTGCATCTTGGGACAGAGATGCTGTGGGGCTCTTCTGGCTGCTCCTAGGCCACCCTCAAGGTTCAGGCTGGCTCAGGGCTTGCTGCCTCACACCCTCACTGAGGGCTGCTTGGCGTGGCCTCAGCCCTGACTCAGAACTCAGGCAGGGGAGGTCTAACCTGTCCCCAGCCTCCTCTATACCTCCCACGTGGTCTCTCTGCATGTGGGTGAGATGCCCCTGGGCACTGGATCCCTCTCTCTCTGGGATTGTTCTTCCATTCCAAGACTGGACTTTCTTGCTCAGCTGATCTCTGTCTTCTGGCACCGGGTCAAGGGTCCCACCTGTGGCCTCTCTTCAAATATTCTGGGGGTCTGAGGCATAGTCTCCACGCCTGGCTCAAGGTATGTTGTCCTGACTCCCTTTGAGGAGTTCTCAGGGGCGAGGTTGTGCTGCTCTCTGGGGTGCAGTACTCCATGGCAGGGGTGTGGCCCACTCAGAGGGCCCCCCCCCGCCCCGTACAGTTGCCTTAAGCGGCTTCTGAGGCGGGAGCAGGAAGGATGTGTGAGGGACCAGGAGGGAAGCTCATTCAGTAACTCTAGGTCAGCACCTGCCCTGGGACCCAGCTCACCAGTGTCCAGAAGCATCTTAGAATAAAGAAGTAGGAGAAGGAAGGGGAACAGGATGAAGGCCCTGAGAGCAGGAGTGGGGGTTTCAGGGGACTTCTCTGCTTAAATGCCCCAGAGAGTGACTGGGGAGGACCTGGTGCTGGAGTCCACCTGGGGGCAGCTGGGTTCAGAGATTCTTCTTTGGCTTTCTCATAGGCGCCTGACGCTGCCTCATCACAGTGACATCTTCCAGAGCAGCTTTTCTTCAATGAACTCCCACAGGCCCATGAGCAACAGCTTCAGAGTGTTCTAGGGACAGGGTGGCAACAGACTGGGAGAGCCCACTGGGAGAGTTATTGACTGAGCCTCATTTCTTTTTGGGCTCCTTTCACTGGGCAGTGCTAGGTCCCTCTCTGGCCCCCCTTGCCTCCATCTGTGCGTGGAGGCCATAGTCACGGGCTCAAGCAAGAAAGTGTCACTACATTCCTCCCTTCCTTGGGTCCCAGTAAGTTTTAGATCCCTGACCTATAGGACTCACAGGTTCCTGTCCAGCTCCTAGGCTGGATCTCACCTGGTCTGTTCCCAGACTGAAGCACTGGGTTCCATGGACAGTTTAGGCTGCCCTCAGGGAGTTGGGGTCTGTCCTGCATATTTTCCCAGGCACACTAAGGACCTACTTTGATGGACTTTGCATGTTGTATATACCGTTGCAATCAGTGCCCGCTGTCCTTTCAAAATATAGACATCCCAGATTCTCAGGGTAAGACTGAAGGGGGTCTCTGGGGAAATCAGTGGGTGAGGTCTGGCCCTTCCAGGCTGAAGGTGAGCAGCCTTAGAAGGGACCTCTAGGGCCTCCATCTGGAAGGTCAGAGGACCCTCCAAATGGGACAAGCCCCTTGTGAGTCTGGTCAGACAAGGTCCTCGGCTATTCACAGGTGGATTCTTAGCAGGGACAGGGCTCCCAGAGGATGAAGTTTTCTGAGGGCCAGGGGCTTCTCTGGGCTTTCCTGAGATGAGTCTTGCCCTGTGTACCTTGGCTGCTGGACCTAAGCCTAGACGTTGTCATGTGTAGCCCGTTTGGTGCAGAGCTTGGCTAGTGTGTGCTAATAGGAACCTGCCTGGGTGGGGAAAGCTGAGCCCTCCTGGGAGAGCCAAGCCTTGTAAGGCAGGACGGTCCTGAGGCTGGGGGTCTTCCTGGGCCACCTTACCTCGTTGATGAAGCACTTCATGAACCAGTACATGGTTATTTTGAGGCACAAGACTTCCCTTGTCATGATGGAAGAAGCAGACATGCTCAGGACCTTCCGGACTGCCCTGCAAACCTCCTTACTCCAGGTCCCTCTGTAGACACTTTCCCGAAGTGCAGAACCAGCCAGTGCCCAGGGCTCCCTCCAACCATCTCTTACAGGGCCACCTGGCAACCACACTTCTTTTTAGCTCTGCCCAGATGCAACTTGTCTCTGTCCTAGTGCTTGTCATTTCTCTCCAGTGGGAAAAGGATTTTCTGGAGAATCCCATGTCTTCCCCAGCCAGGCCCTTGCTGGGACTTGGCCTTTCACCCTCTTTAGAAGGGTCTTGGGCCTCCCCTTTCTCCAATTCATGGGACCCAGGCCTCTGAGGAAAAGCTGAAGACATACACTGTCCACTTACCAAGTGTATCATGACTTCCGAGAAGGATCTTCTTAATAGATGGTCCTAGTGGTCTTATAGCTTTTACACCTTGGGTATCCTGCTATCTAAAACCCCAAGAAACTCCCTTCCCCCACAACATCACAGCATGCTCTCTGGATACAGAGCGTGAACTAGAAGAACTGATCCTGGACCCCAAGTCCTCCCATCCACTGAGCCCTCCATCCGGCATCAGGCTTGGGAGAAGGGATAGGACTGTTCTCTGGTGCCTGGCTAGATGTGCTGCCTGTTGGGGTCCTGGGCTGAGCATCCAGGTGGTCAGCCCTGTGTAGAGGCCATTATGGAGGGTCATGAAAGGAGACTGGTGGGGTCACCTGGTGGGAGCTGGGGGTAGATGCTATCTCCTAGACATGAAGTCAGGTCGAGAGACATGGGATAGGAAAACCATGTCATTTGGGCTTCATCTGGTTGTGGGTGGGGAGGAAAGCCTGGGTGGTGCCCAGTTGAATGACAGAATGACCAGCTGTAGGACAGGGCCATTGCTCCTGAACACAGAGGAAGGCCACAGGGAGGCTGAGATGCCTTTGGCCAATGGGGACCAGGTGTGGCTTACTCAGATTTAGGGAAATGAGGCTCCTGTGTGTCCTCAGCAGGGACTTCCTAAGGCTCTAACCAGCTGTGGACAGAAAACACTTTTCCCAGAAGTTGGGATTGCCCAGCCAGTATGGCTGTCCCCTGGCCTGGCTGTGGGAGGCCCCAAGGCCACTATTTCTCACTGGCCAGGAGCTGGGCCAATGTTCAGAAGGAATGTTCTTCGTTAGGGTGCATCAGCAGCATGCTGCCTAGAAAAGAGAAGAGGGTTTGGGGTTTCCAGCTGATGCTGTTAGGTTCATTTCGTCTCACAAATCCTGACAAGGAACCTGATTCCAGGTGAAGGAGGTTCACCCCATAAGTGGTGAGCTCTTCAGGGTATCTGCATTGTAGAAAAAATTTTGGTCGTGTTTATGCAGAATGACATGCAAATAGGTCAGGTATACTTTGGATGAGTTGTTATTTTTATCCCAGTAGTTTTGTTGTTGTTGTGTTGAATTGCACACATGAAAGTGCGATCTTGGGAGGTGCAGTTCCGTGGGTCTGGACCCATGTGTGGAGTCTCGTGACTACACTCTAGCACCTCAGGGCTCTGCCTCTGCCTCCTCCAAATTTCTAATGTGTCCCTTTTGTAGTTCGTCCCTCTGCCGTGGCTCAGCCCCTGGCTGACCTGATCTGTTCTCAGTCCCTACGGGATGGCCTCTGTAACTGGCCTGGGAATATTGGAATCCTACAGAGGCAACCTTTTGGGTCTGTTTTTTTTCCCATTCACAGATCCATTCATGGTCTTGTGGGGTCAGTGGTTCATTCCTTTTATCAAGGAGTGGCCTTCTGTCCTAAGGGTGGACTGCCATTACTTTAACCTTTTCCATGTGTAAGGTCACCTCCAGGTTTTAGTGCTGATGAATCCAGTGGTGAGTGTGTCATACAGGCTGCACATGGACATCAGTGTCCAGGTCAATAACTGAATATCTGGGATATTGTGTGGCTTGGGATGCGAGTACATGTAGCTCTGTGAGCAGCTGCCTCACCGTCCTCCACAGTGGGTGGCATTTCAAGTTCCCACCAGCCACAGAGGAGAGCTCACTCGTCTTCCCATCCTCCCCTGCTTGGGTGTTGCCAGTGGTGTCTGGGGAGGTTCCAAGCCTTACTTTGGCCAACCTCCTGAAGGACCTTTTCACAGGTCATGGTGGGGGAAGCAGCGTGATGTTGTGGGCTACTGTCTGTCCCCTTGGGAGCCTCCTGGATTCAGGTCCCACAAACCCCAGCGAGCCCAGGGTTCAGAGTCCAGTTTGTGTTCAACTCAATGTTGCTAGTGGCTCCCCAGCCAGGAGAGCCCCTAGTAGGTTTGTCCCCCTCTCTTGTGGGAACCTTGTCTCTGTTCTGGGTCTACTTTGCATCCCTGGGAAATCCCATGCCTCTGGTTCTCCCCATCTTCCTGGGGATCCTGTAGCCCCAACAGTCCTTACTTGACCCTGTAGTGTTCGTGAAACATGATGTGGTTGTTAAAGGTATGACTCATGACCCGGTCAGCCTGTCCATTGGGCACTGAGGTTTTCATGTCCTGCTCATTCATACTTTGTGAGGCAGGACCAAGAGGAGGAAGCGCCTCAGATCCCAGGAGACTCACTGCAGGCTTTATTGCATAGTCAGTACTTCTGATGGAAAGACAGTTTCCTCTTCAGAAACCACCTTGTCTGGCTTGGATGTGAAGCCAACGAGGCTCAGCAGAGCCCAGCTCACCTGCGAGGTCCATGTCACCATCCTGCAGGATGTGGGACACACCACCCCCTGGGATGAAGCCTCCCTCCAGCTGGAGACCTAGACTCCAGACACAGACTGGCCTGTGTGTCTTCGGCTCTAGTTGGTGTGGAAAGGCCATACCTGGTAAATTCCAGGGTTCTCTACCTTTATTTGTTGTAGGTCTACGAGACTCAGCCCCATACCAGCAGGGTGATGCCTTTCTAGACATATTGAATCATCTACAAAAAATAAAAGAGGGAGCCTTTCCTGGTGACATAGGACATAGGGCCATGCTGGGAGTGAACAGAATCTGAGGATTCTAAAATTTTCTCAGCTTTTGACTCTGTGGCTCCTCAGGAGAATTGGGTCTACCTAAGACCAGGCCTCCCCTGCCACCATGAAAAACTGGCCGAGGGCTTGGGGTTGTGAACTCTGATCTGGATCTGGTCTTTCCTTCGGGTGACCAGAGGTATCACTTCGCCTGTTGGAGGGCTGGCCCAGAAGCTGGCATCTGGCTCTCTCTGGCCAAGGGAACCCTTGAGGGCTATGCAGGAAAGCTGGGGACCAGGCCTGCTGTGTCCTAGTGAGAACTGTTTGCTGTCCTCTGTCTGATAGTTGGCAGTGGGAGGGGACAGCAATGAGTTCCAGTTGTCTGACTATAGAGGGTAGATACTCTCCATGTTACCTTGCTTGTGTTGTTGTGTTTCTTCCAAATCTTTGGCATATTTAGCCACGTGTGGACTCTCTTACATTTCTGAAGTCTGTGCTGTGAAAGGAGACTTGATGGAGTCAGCAGGACTTCAGGCTTTCTGAAGAGGCCCTTGGATTCTAGGGTCTGTGCTGAGGGTCCTGTTGGAATTGTAATGGAATGAAACAGGAAAGGACACCGGGGCTGTATCCCGTGACAGGGAGGGCCCCCAGTGGCCTGGCCAGGTGCTCCCAGGACCCACCATCTTCAGCATACAGTCACCTTGGTCTTGGCCAAGTCCCAGCCTCCAGGTGTGGTCTTGACACCAGCTGGTGGTATCCACTGGGCTACCACAGTGGTTCATGGTGGTTGGAAAAAACAACCACAGGGACAGTGTCCTGGGGTCAGGTCCAACAGGCAGGAACCGTGGTCCAGATGAGGGAGGGTATCCCCTTTACAACCCCTTGAGCCCACAGACCTACCCTCTGCCTCTAGAGACATCCTCCCCTGTGGCAGAGACTGGTCTTTCCCTTCATATCCAGGGCACTGATGGGGGACAACTTTGTTTCGTGAAAGACAGCTTTGTTTCAGTGAAAGGTAGAGGTGAGGACCCAGGCTTGGAGCTGTCCCTTCCCTGAATGTGCTTGGCCACCCAGGTCTTGGTCTGGGAGATGAGACAGGGATGGGAGGATGGAGCCTCCCTGTGGCTGACAGTAAGGAGATGCCAAACCTGGAGAAGAGGGAGGTAGGGCCTGGACAGGGGCCACTCAATGTCACTTGTGTTTGGGCTGTACCAGAGTCTGTCTCTCCTGGGCTGTAGTCAGTGGCCTCTGTAGGAGAATGTCCACTTTTGAGACAGGATGGTGCTACCCATGGTGGAGGCTGGGTCTCTACAGCCATCCCCAGAAAGTGACCATATGCTTGGGCAGTGTCCATGGAGCCTGGTGTGAGCACTGCCCCATGCACTGACATCGAGTGTAGTGTCATTGCTATCTACAGTTGTCACAGGACCTGACCCTCCAGTGTCCCTGACTAGTAGCACCATGGGCAGCCCTGCCTGTTAGCTGACTTTCCTTCCTTAATTGCAGAGACTGAGACTGTCTCTGTCTACTCTAGCCCTTCTGTGACCCTTGTCCTATTAGTACCTCTCAACTCCACCCCTGGGTCTGTCTACACTCCTGCTTGTCCATTTTCTACCTTGGCTGTAAGTTTGAGATGCCCATGGCAGTGAGAGTGACAAAGGGCCCCGTGGGGGGATGTGATGGCCCCTGGCCCTGTCTCTAGCCACAGTCTCCTTCCACCACTGCAGCAATCACAGCACAGGGAAGGTGGTCATCTGCTTGCTCTGTCCTGCCCTGATGTGGCCTTCTCATCTACCCTCCACTGGCAGTGCTCACTGAGGACACAGGGAATAGAGTCTCAAGGGCTCTGTAGAGCTGTGCAAACTAAACAAGATCCCTTTGGGGAGGGTTCCAGGTGAGTCACTGCTCTGGTCCCACCCCATGTGTTGTCCTCCCAAGACTCCAGCCCCACCCTTGGCTGATACTTTCTGTTTGCAGCCTTGAGCCACCTGCCCCATTGTACCTTCCCACCTAATCTCCCGCATGTTAAGGAGTCATGCTCTGCCTCAGAGAGGCCCTACTAAAAACACAACCACTTCCCGGGAACAGATGGGTAGGGAACATGGACTCACTGCAGAATCTCAAGGCCACTGGTGACATGGTAGATGTTGATGTATCATGCCCTGTGTATCCTGGTGCCCTGGCTTAGCATTCCTGAAACCCAGTGGTAGCAGGGTGAGGCAGTGAAGCTGAGGGTTCGGGTGTCTGGGACATGTGCAGCCCCCCCTTTCATGTGTCTGTAGGGAACCCAGGACCTTCTGACCAGATCCCAGTGGAAGAGGCAAGGGCCTGCCTTGCTGGAGGGAGCAGCCTGACTGCACCTGCTCTTACATGGAAGTGGTGTCCCTTGGATGCCGGATATGCAGTGAATCCCTGTTCTTCCAAAATGGAGGCACCCCAGATCTTCAAGATGAGAGTGAAGGGAGTCTCTGGAGACAGCAGGTGTGGGAGAACCTGGCCCATTCAGGCTGGGAGCCAGTGACCTTGGTAGGGCCCTCTTGGGCTTCCAACTGGAAGGTCAACAGCCCCTCCACCTGGGGCGAGATGCTCATGAAGCTGGTCAGACAAGGTTCTTCAACTCTTCATGGGTGGACCTCTTTTAGTAATAATGGGACTCCTAGACAATGAAGCTTCTGGAGTGTGTGGGGCCTCTCTGGACTCTCCTGCAGTGAATCTTTCCCAGTGTACTTTGGCTGCTGGGCTTGAGCCTGGACGTTGTGATAGGTCACCCAATTGGTGCAGGACTTGGCTAGTGTGTGCTGTGGGGCCTGCCTGGGGAGGGGAAAGCTGGGTCCTCCTTGGTGAGCTAGTCCCTGTAATACAGGATGATCCTGAGCGTGGGGTCTTCTTGGGCCACCTTACCTCATCGATGAAGGACTTCATGAACCAGTGCATGGTTGTTTTGAGGCACAAGGCTTCCTTGTCATGATGGAAGAAGCAGACATGCTCAGGGCCTTTCAGACAGCCCTGCAAACCTACCTACTCCAGGCCCCTCTGTAGACACTTTCTCAAAGTACATACAGAAAAGGGCAGTGTCTGTGGCTTCCTTCAACCATCTTCTGTAGGGTCACCTGGTGGCCACACTTGATATTAGCTCTGCCCAGAAGGAGCTTGTCCCTGTGCTAGCACCTGCGTTTCCTCCAGGGTAGAAAAAAGATCTTGGGAACCTGTGTCTTCCCCAGCCAGTCCCTGGCTGGGACTTGGCCTCTTACCCCCATTAGAAGGGACTTGGGCCTCTCATCTCTCCCATCCATGGGACCCCAGGCCTCTGGGGAAGAGCTGAGGACACCGTCTACTCACAAAGAGCATTATGACATTTGGGAAGCATTTTCTCAAAAGTTGATCCTAGTTGTGTTGGAGCCTTCACTTCCTAGGGTATCTTGCTACCTAAAAGCCCAAGAAGCCTACATCCTCCATGACATCAGAGAGTGCTCTCTGGATGTGGAGCCATGAGTTAGAAGAGCTGGTCCCGGACCCCAAGGCCTCCCACCCACTGAGCCCATCATGCATCTTCAGGCCTGGGATAAGGGACAGGACTAGCCCCTGGAGCCTGGCTGTATGTACTGTCTGTTGGCATCCTTGGCTGAGGTCCCTGGAGGTCAGCCCTCTGTAGAGGCCATGATGGACAGTCTTGAAAGTAGAGACTAAAGGGTGACTTGGTGGGAGCTGGGGGTAGGCGGCTATCTCCTAGACATGAAGTCAGGTTGAAGGACATGGGATACGGAGACCATGTCTTCTGGGCTTCATCTGGCTGTGGGTGGAGAGGAAAGCTGGGGTGGTGCCCAGTTGGATGACAGAATGACCAGCTGCAGGACCAGGGCCATTGCTCCTGAGCACAGAAGAGGTCCTCAGGGAGGCTGGGATGTCTTTAGCCTGTGAGAACCCGGGGAGTCTTAATCAGATTAGGGAAATGAGGTTTCTGTGGGTGTGCTTCTTTTACAGCACATACTAGCCAAGCCCTACACCGAAGGGGTGACCCTTGACAGCGTCCAAACATAATGGGGACAGAAAGCACCTTCCCTGGGATTTGAAATTGCCCACCCAGTATTGCCATTCTCTGGCCTGGCTGTGGGAGTTCTCAAGGTTGCTGTCCACCAACCCAGCATGGTGTGTTTGGCCAAGAACTGGGCCAAAGCCCAGAAGGCATGTTCTTTGCCCCATAAGCTCTGCGCTCTTTAGAGCATCTGCAGTGTAGAAAAAAACTTTGGTAACATTTATAGACAATGAAATGTAAATATGTCAGGGATAATTTCGATGACTTATTCTTTGCATCCTGGTAGTTTTTTTTTTTTTGTTTCTGTTATTTCTAATTTGCACACATGAAAGTTCAGCCTCTGGAAGGTGCAGTTCTATGGGTCCCGACCCACGTGTGGACTCTCCTAACCACACTCCAGCACTTCAGGGTGCAGCTTCTCCCCTGCCATTTCTAGGGTGTCCCCTTTGTAGTTAACCTTTCCCCCTGACTCATCCCCTGTATTTCCTGATCTGTCCTCACTTTCTTTTTTTCTGTTTTTTGAGTTGGAGTCTCACACTGTTGCCCAGACTGGAGTGCAGTGGCTGCTCCCAGCCACCTCAGCCTCGACCTGCTGGGCTCCGGCAATCCTTCCGCCTCAGCCTTCCGAGTAGCCGGAATTACAGGTGCGCGCTACCACACCCGGCTAATTTTTTGATTTTATTGTAGAGATTAGGTTTCGCCTGCCTAGGCAGGTCTCGAACCCACGGGCTCAGGCAATCCACTCACCTCAGCCTCCCAAAGGTGCGGGATTACAGGCTGAGCCACAGAGCCCGGCTTGTCCTCACTTTCTATGAGATGGCCTTTCTAAAGGTATGGGAATAGGAATCGTACAGAGGCAGCGTTTTGGGTCTGGCTTTTTCCCCTTAGCAAACACATCTAAGATCCATTTGTGGTCCTGGGGGATCAATGGCTTGGTACCTTTTATCAGGGAGTTGCTTTCTGTCTGAGGGTGCAAAGCCATTTCCTTATAACATTTTTCATGTGGAAGGTCAGCTTAATGACCTCAAAGTTTTAGTGCAGATGAATCCAGCAGTGAGTGTGGCATGCAGGCCACATGTGGATTTCAGTGTCCAGGTCAGTGGCCGAATATCTGGGACACTGTGGGGCTTGGGATTCGAGTGCTTGGCGCTCCGGGAGCAACTCCCTCTCTGTCCTCCACAGTGGGTGCCGTTCTAAGTTCCCACCACCCACAGAGGAGAGCTCCTGCACCTCCATGACCTCCCCTGCACAGGGTGTTGTCAGTAGTGTCTAAGGAGGCCCTGAGCCTTACTTTGTCTGCCCTCCCCAATGACTTTTGCAGGTTGCAGTAGGGGAAGTTTTAGGCTGCTGTCTTCCCTGTTGGATCCCCCTGGATTCTGACCCCACAGGCCCCAGCAAGCCCCGGGCTCAGAGCTCAGTAGGCGCTCATTTCAGTGGTGCTGGAGCCTCTCTGTACCAGGAAGGTCCCTAGTGACTTTGTCCCCCTCTCCTGTGGGAACCCTGACTCTGCCCTGGGTCCTCTTCATACCCCTGGAGATCCCAAGGCTCTGTTCCTTCCCATCTTCCTGGAACCCTCCGGCTCCCACAGGCCTTACTTGACTCATGACCCAGTCAATATAACTAATGTGCACTGAGTTCCTCCCGCCCTGATTTTTCACGCTCTGTGAAGTAGGCCAAGAGGAAGAAGCAACCTCAGAACTCAGGAGACTCACTGCACACAGCAGGTTTCACATAGTCAATGCTTCTCATGGATTAAGGGTTTCCTCTGCAGAAAACTTCCTTCTCTGGCTTGTGTTTGAGGCCAGGAAGAGGGGAGCAGGCCCAGCTCTCCTGTGGGGCCCATGTCACTGTCCTGGCCAGGCTGTGGGACAGACCGTCCCCAAGGTTAAAGGTTCCCACCAACTATAGACCTGGACTCTTGACACCGAGACTGGACTGTTTTTCCTGCTCTGGTCTGGGATGGATGTGTCATACCTGATACATTCCTGGGTTCTCAGTCTTCAATATGACCACATCCAGCAAGAGAATCCAGACCTAGTTCTGCATCTGTGGGAGAATGCCTTTGTAGATTCTCTGAGTCATCTACAGAAAAAAGAATACTCTGGTGAAACAGGGCAAAGGGCCACCCCAGGAATGATCAGAGCCTTTGGACTGAAAATTCCCAACCTGTGACTCTGTGCTTCCTCAGGAGAGGCTGGATCTACCCAAGACCAGGCCTCCCCTCCCACCATGAGAGACTCCCCTCCCACCATGAAAGAGAGGCTGGATCTACCCAAGACCAGGCCTCCCCTCCCACCATGAAAACTGACCCAGGCCCCTTTGCAGAGGGTTCACAGGTGAGTCACTGGCCTGTTCCTTCCTTCGAGTCACCAGAGGTATCACTTCGCCTGTTGGAGGGAAGGCCCAGAAGTTAGCATCTGACTCTCTCTGGCCAAGGGAACCCTCGAGGGCTGTGCAGGAAAGTTGGGGATCAGACCTGGTGTCCTGTGGGTGAAGACTGTGTTCCATCCTCTATCTGATAGTCGGCAGTGCCAGGAGCCAGCCATGGGTTCCTGTTCGCTGAGTGCAGAAAGCAGTCATAGGCCCTTCACTCTGCAGTTTCCTCGTTGGTGTACTTCTATTTCTTCCAGTTGTGGAACCTCTTAATCCATTTTCCGCTTGTTTCATTTCCTGACACTTTTGCCGTGAAAGGAGACTTGGTAGAGTCAGTGGAGCTCAGGCTTTCTGAAGAAGCCCTTGGCTTCTGGGGTTTGCACTGAGGGCCCTGTTGGGGCTGAACTGAGAGAAGTCAGGGAAGGGTAGACGCTGGGGTGTAGCTTGTGACAGACGACCCCGATGGTCAGGCATGGTGTTCCCAGGACCCACCACCCTCATAGTATGGACAACCTGGGAGTTGGCCAGGTTCCAGCCCCAGGTGTGGTCTTGGCACCAGCTGGTGGTGTCCACTGAGCCAGCACTGTATTCATGGTGGTGATGCGGAAAAAAGAACCGCAGGGATAGTGCCTTGGGGTTAGGGGCAGCAGGAACCATGGACCCATTTAGGGAGGGTGCATCCCTCTCCCTCACAACCACCAAGGCCCACAGGCCTACCCTCTGCCTCTAGGACCACCTTCACCTTTGGCAGAGACAGGTCTTTACCTTCATGTTGGGAGCCAACATCTATAGCTACATGGCTGAGGCCTGTAAAGGCCCATCTGGAAGATCGCCTCTGACATAGGATATCAGTTATACCTATAATATTGGCGTGTGATTGGTGACCAGTGTGCATACGTGGCAGTAAAGCCTGATGGAAAGCTGCTCAGCAGAATTATCTTATATGATTCTAAGTTGTATTTCTTTCTAGATATTTTTCAAACTTCTATTCTCTGGTGAGTCAACTCTTAAGCAGTTTCCCCTAGAGCTAAGATTAGAGACTAAATTACCATCATAGTCTTATTGCCCTGTTCCTGGCCAGGCAAAAATGATTGCTTTTGTCCCATTATAGGCTATGCATTTCCTTGTCTTTGTTTTGTTAAATACCGAAAACTGTCTGCAGCCCAAAGCCATTAACTTGGCGACTATGCCTTTGTTTCATACCGAAACTCTGTCTGCCTCTGTTTACCTCAGCCCGAGGCCATGTGGCCATGCATTTCCTTACTCAGGAGTGTGAAAGCTACTATATGATTTCTAGAGTAGACTTGTTAGGATAAAATATATATTTATACACTTATAGTTACATTTTAGAGTATATTTGAGTAAACTTATGCTTGCTGTTTTGTTTCTTTTGGCTACATTATTCAAATATAATAGTTACTATACGATTTATAAAAGAATTAATGATAAGGTATTGGCTTAATAGGATATAGCATAGTATTAAAGGTCAATCATTACAAAAATTAAAGTTTAAACATAGGAAATTCATTTAAGTCATGGTAAGGTTTTATAATTTAAGAATAAGTTTTGATCGTTGTGGAATTACAGGACACTACGTTGAAACATAATAGATTAATAGAATATCTGAGTCATTTAAGTAAACTTACAGATTATAGTATAGTGTTAAATTGATAATATTAATCATTGAAAATATTAGGAGTCAGTAAACTTGGATTTAACTTAGAAAAGTTTTTGTATTAATCAGAGTCTGGAACAAAAAGTATAGTGTGAATGATTTATTGAACATTGTGAAGAACACTTTGAACAATCTGTATTAAAATTGTATACCTGTAAATTTAATGTAAGTTTTGTGAAACACGTCATGTATCATGGAATTGTAATTGTTTGCTTGGAACTTGCAAGTCTCGTGATGCGTAATTTGCATAAAGTTTGTACGCCCCCAAAGTGATTGACACACTAATGGAGGGTATGGAAAAAGGTATAAAAGTTGGAAGGAGTCCAAATAAAATTTGGCTTCAGTCCTGATCAGACTGTTCCCAGAAGAATGGCCACAGAGTCATTTTCTTCTCTCCGTCTTGATCCACCGAAGCGGTCTAACCTTACCCTCATATAAGTCGGGGCTGGCAGAGACCCCGACACCTTCACCTCCAGGGTACTGATAGGGGACAGTTTTGCTTGGCTGAAAGGAAACTGAGGCAGAGGTGAGGACCCAGACCAAGAGGTGTCCCTACCCTGAATGGGCCATGCTGCCCAGATCTCAGTCCAGGAGATAACACAGAGATGAGAGGATGGTGCCTTTGTGTGGCCAACACTCAGGAGAGGCCAGACCTGGAGCAGAGGGATGTTGGACCTGGGCAGGGACCCCCTCGGGGCCATGAGAGTTTAGGCTGCATCAGAGTCTGCCTCTTCTGGCTTGTAGGCAGTGACCTTGTGGGAGCTGCATCCTGACAGCCAACACAAGAAAGTGACTGTGTCTTTGGCCAGTGTCCATAGAGCCTGGCCTGAGTACTGCACCATTCACTGAGATTAAACTTAGTACCCAGTGCCTGTGATCCTTGCATGTTCTGACCCTCCTGGGTGCCCTGCCTCTAGTGGTACCCGTGGGCAGCCCTGCCAGTTGGCTGACTTTCCTGTCCTTTTTTGCAGAGACTGTGCCTGTCTCTCCAGCCACTCTGGCCCTTCTTTGACCCTCATCCTGTTAGTAACCCTCAGCACAACCCTCGTGTCTGTCTACATTCCTGCTTGTCCACTTTCTGCCTGTGCTGTGTGCAAGTCTGGGGAGATGCCCCTGGAAGTGAGAGGGATTGAGGACCCCCCAGAGGGGTGTGATGGCCTCAGGCCCTGTCTCCATCCACAGCTTCCTCCCACCCATTGGGGCAGTTGCAGCACAGGGCAGCTGGTCCTCTCCTCTCACTGTCCAGGTGTATGTGGCTCCTTATCTGCCCTCCATTGGCAGTGATGACCTAGGCCACGGGGGTCAGAGTCTTGAGGGCCCAGTAGTGCTGTGAAAACTGACCCAGGCCCCTTTGCAGAGGGTTCACAGGTGAGTCACTGCCCTGTTCCCACTCCATGTGTTTTCCTCCCCAGGCTGTGGCCCCACCCTTGGCTGATACTGACTGGTTGCTGCCTTGAGTTGCGGGGCCCATTGTATCCTCCCACCCAACCTCCCCCAGGCTAGGGTGTGGTGCCCTGCCTCAGAGAGACCTTTCTAAAAGCAAAATGCCTCCTGAGAAGAGATGAGTTGTGGAGTGAGGACTCACTGCAGAATCCCAAGGCCATTGGTGACTTTGTCGATGTTCATATATGTGCTGTATGTGTCCTGGTGCCCTGGTAGCATCCTTGCAGCCTAGAGTTAGCAAGGTGAGGGAGTGAAGATGAGGGTGTGGCCACATGGGCGCATGAGCAGCCCCTCTTTTCCTGTGTCCTGAAGGAGCCCAGGATCTTCTGACCAGGCCCCAGTGGGAGAGGTGAGGGCCGGCCTCTCTGGAGGGAGCAGCCTGACTGTACCTGCTTATATGTGGAAGTATATCCCTTCTCTCCTGGGCACAGAGGGACTCCCTGTCCTCTTCCACATCCATGCTACAAGGCAAAATGCCTCCCAGATGCCACTGCACCACACAGCTTCGTAGGATACCCTGATCTTCTGAGGGCTCACAGATGCCATCCACATGACCTAATACTGCCACCACACCAGGAACAAGGAGCAAGACTTGGTGGACCCACCCGGTCCTGGAAAAGGTGACAATCAAAATGAACTGCCTTTTTGAGACACAGGACCAAAAATTAAAGATACTCAATTTCTCTATGCCCAGGGACTATCGCGTAAGAGGTGGGTGTGTGAGATTGTAAGGGCTGATTTTTGAGAGATGAAATTAATTCCGCATTGTCTACAAAGTAAGCATTCATGTCAAGAGGACACTGATACAGGGCCAGTGGAGCCCTGTGTCAAATTAGCAGGGTTTCCTTAAAGCATTGGCTTATTCTCTAGTAGAGAGTTATAAAAGTGATAATATGTTCATAAAGATACATTGTGTGTTACGGAATAGCCAGGTTTTCTGGTCACTTGTGCTTTTTTTTTTTTTTTTTTTTTGAGTTGGAGTCTCACTCTGTCTACCAGACTGGAGTGCAGTGGCCGCTGCCGGCCACCGCAGCCTCCACCTGCCGGGCTCCGGCGATCCTTCCGCCTCAGCCTTCCGAATAGCCGGAATTATAGGCATGCGCTACCACGCCCGCTAATTTTTTTATTTATTGTAGAGGTGAGGTCTCGCTGCCCAGGTGGGTCTTGAACCCGCGGGCTCAGGCAATCCACTCACCTCAGCCTCCCAAAGGCATGGGATTATAGGCTGAGCCACCGAGCCTGGCTTACTTGTGCTTTTGATGGTGACCGTCTTGAGAGTTTTGTCATTCCAAATTACTGTTTTCAATTTGTGACCCACTATAGGATCTTGCTGGGTGCTTTTTACTGATTCTAGTGCTGTAAAGTTAGGGGGAGTCAAGTTGAAGTTGCATCTCACACCTAAGGTGGGCGCCCAGCATTTCTGAACACATGGACTTTGAGCTGGCCTGCTGACTCCTGCCTGCGCTTTAAAAAGGCACCTGGGGGCTCACTGGTCTCCTGAGTAACAACTAAGGCAGACATCTTCCAGGAACATCAGACCAGTCCTCATGAGCTTAAACTCTCCTCTTTACTCTTGTCACTGGGTTATGTTTTCATATCTCTTTTGAATGCGATGCCAGATACAGGAAAATGGGAAAAAAATCAAAGTCTAATTATGGTAACTTGTAATCTGAATCTATTACAGGATACTTTTTTCAGACTAAACCCTAGACCTGACTTTCTTGAACCTTTAAACAGCTAAAAAAAAATCAGAGCCGGGCTCGGTGGCTCAGCCTGTAATCCCGCGCCTTTGGGAGGCTGAGGTGAGTGGATTGCCTGAGCCCGCGGGTTCGAGACCCGCCTGGGCAGCGAGACCTCATCTCTACAATAAATCAAAAAACCAGCCAGGCGTGGTAGCGCACGCCTGTAATTCCAGCTACTTGGAAGACTGAGGCGGAAGGATCGCCGGAGCCCAGCAGGTCGAGGCTGCGGTGGCCGGAAGCGGCCACTGCACTCCAGTCTGGGCGACAGAGTGAGACTCCAACTCAAAAAAAAAAAAAAAAAAAAAAAAATCAGGTCAAATTGTGTCCTTCCCCCATGGTTCAACATCACTGTTGTAGAAACACTTGTCATCATATGAACAAATCTCAGAATATGCTTCCTAGCTCTGTGGGACCTGTTAGGGTATGGATAGGGTGAGGGTGGATGGATAGGCAAAGAGGCGAAGGGAGGCATTGCACCAGTGACCCAGAGATCTGAGTAGTGCAAAGAATTGCAACACACAAAGAAACAGAGAAAGAAAAGTTTATTTAAAAGTAAATTAGACAAAGAAGAGGGAGAGAGAAGATTCACCTCCCCCAGGTGGGGGAGGGGCCAAAGCCAGGAAGCATGGTGACAGCCATAGCTCAAAGAGCATATGGCATACCAGAGTCTAGCAAGGCAATGGCCACTGGCTGCTTGTGGTTGAGTCCTTTTAACCATTCCCCTTGGTGGGGGAAGATCATTAAGGTGATTGGGTGGTGGTCTGCTCCTCCTCATCACAGAGGAGCAGGCAGATGGGTGGGTTAGTCACATGATTGCTGCCATGGTGAGGTTTATCTGTGTCATGTAGGTCACAATGGGCTGATACGGTTAACTTGGGGAGTTTGGGCTTAGAGGGTTTTTTCCTGCAAGAGACTTGTTAGACATTTGCAGTTAACAAATTCCTTGACCAAAGGTGGTCGTATTATCACTCTTATGACTTTGGTCTGCTAAAGGGTGATCTTTGATCTTCTTGGGCCTTGACAAGGAACCTAAAAGTTTACTAGAGATTATTATGCTAAACCATGAGTTGAAAGGTTGGGCTGTCCTGTTCTTGCATCTGATGGAGATTTTCCAAGAGGGGATGGGATAGGCTGTTGCTTGTCCTGCAGTAGAATGTCTGAATGGTTTCTGATGGATATGCTGAGACAAAAAGGCTAAACTAAGAATAAGTTAAGATTCTTCTAGGTTTCTATAGGTACCACTTTTCAGGACCTAGTCAGGAAAATGAAATAGATAACCCTAGGAATGAGCCTTCTTAGCAACATAGGACTTTCTGCTGCTTATTGGACCTACACAAGCATTCTAAAGAATAATGGTTAGCCACTAGGGGAAACCAAGAACTAAAGTTTGACCTTTTTCTCAAACTCAAATTCCTAACCAAAAGGCTTTTGAAAGTCACCGCCTAATAATAAGTCACTAAAAAGGGGTTTATTACTCTGTGACCCTGCATACTAACGTTGTTTTCCCATCTGACTCTGGTATAATATCATATAACAGAGAGAATAATCTGTTCAAGTGTGCAGATTGAGGGGATCGAATAACCCCATGATAGAAATCATGGGAATAACTGACAGTGGGAAATGTTATAGGCCGAAAAAAGGCCATTTTGGTTATATTAGAGCAGTTATTTAGAAAAGACTTAGAAACTTGTATTAACAAACTTTCTTTGGTAGCTGAGTTGCTCTAAATGTAGAAACGGCTTGAATTTAAAAGTGCACATTTTTTCCTCCCCCCCACCCCACCCACTCCCCTCTGAATGCTACCCACCTTCTTCTCTCCTAGGATGGCCTTGCCTGACTGGTTTGGAAGGCCAATTTTATCTAGCAAGTTGGCACTGGCGAAAAATACAGTTATTTTCAACAAAATGTATGAGCAATAAGGGAGTTACACATCTCTGAAGAAGCCTCTGCAAGATAGTGATAGACTCAGTGGAAACTCACTGAAATCCCTAATGTGTACCAATTTCATTAAATGCAAACTCCTGTCTTGTGGTATTTAGTGTAAATGTGTGTCCTATGTAATCATTAATTGGGTCTTGTGTGAATCAGAACTCGCTGTGTATGAATAATGAATCATAACTGAATAGAAAGGGCTCAGTCTATAATTGTTTAAAGAGATGTGTAATTTTAAAGAAAATAAGATTAGTGTAATCTAGACACTGGGTGTATATTATAGGTGCTGAGAAGACTAAAGGCTGATTAAGAAGACCTCTGATAATGGTCACAGGACACATGGACACTGTTAATCAGCATGAAAATAGATAAGATGTTGTCTGTTTTAGCTACCAATACTGAATGTAAAATCTGATTACATAGGTATTTGTTAATGATGCTGACCCACCTCCCTGTAACCTGGTAACTGAAAAACCCATTTTCTCCCAGCTCTGTGCCTCTTGTCTTTACTTGACTGTGCAGACACAGCAGATTTATTGAATCAGACTGTTAAAGTATGAGTGACCTTGTTCTGTGAGGCTCTGTGCACAAGCATGGCCAGCTGAGTGAAGAATGTCTTCAGAGTGTACTGAGTCACAGTTCAGAAGCAATATTGTTGTGAGAAAGCAGAGAGATCGTGACACTGAAGTTGTCTTAGGAAGTAGTGGTTCATTAGTGCCGGAGTGACTAATGCGGGCTAATGCTCCAAGGCTGAGGAACCCAGAGAAAGAGGAGAGAGGTTTTATCTGTTAGTTTAGGTAAGGGAGGGGGTCGGGTTGTATGACTATACATTTTTCTTTGTAATTTACAAGGTGGTATTTAGCAAACCAGATTTTCAAAGAACAAATTGTCTCCAGGGTACACATGACAAGCAGGGATTGTAAACTGATCACTTCACAAAGAGAGGATGTGGGGGTAAGCTTGTGAATGGATTACTATTTTGCACTTCCAGGAAAGTGACCTTTGGCTCTTTGGTTTTCTCAAGCCCATGTCTAGCAAGTTTTGGAGCTTGCAGTTTGATCTTTAACAGGAATAACTTTAACTGTTTTTTAACCCCTCTCTACCACAACATTACTATCCTCGTGGCACATGAGATGTGAATGGTCAACAGATTAAGATAACATGTACAAAACAGGTAAGAACACAACTGCATGGTCCTCAGCACCATTGGAGCAAACACTGGGAACAGGATTCAAGACTTTTTGGGGGCCAAAATTCCTTGTGAAGATGATAAGAGCTATGTACTCTTCGCCCCTCAAGATGTGTGTTAACATAAGGATACAGTTTCTCTGTGTAGTTTATTATATCACATTAGATATTGACTTTCTTGACAAAAAAGAGATGACAGATGAAAAATTCCTTGATGAGATTCAAAGGTCATTCAGGACCCCAGGACTTCTGCAGATTCCAGGCCCCACCCAGGGTCCTGAATCAGAACCCTCAGAGACTACATTTTTAGCAAGCACCAGGTGATTCTTAAGCACACTAAAATCTGGAGTCCTTTGCCTCACATGTCCCAAAGCAGATTTTCACAACTAGCATTCCTTGATTTTTTTTTTTTTTTGTCTAAGTGTTCCATGACGGGCAACATCCAGGAGATTGCTGTGTTGACAGTAGCAGGGTTGTACTCAGGCTGAACCAAGTGCCCCCTCTTCGAGATACTCTGTGTCCTCCTGAAAGGATCAGTAGAAATCCTGTGATGCACGGAATCATTTCCCAGAGTCACCTCTGCTGTCTCTTTTCTGAGAAACAGACCTGCAGATTCTCTCCTGGGCACATGTTTCTCACGATCTTCCTAACATGGCATTTCTGTTGTGTTGGGTGCCTCGAGTCAGGCTTCTCTGAAGAAGCTGACCTATTTTGGGGGAAATGTGGAATGGAGACACGATCTAAAAACTAATAAAAACGAATGATTCTTCGACTTTTCAAGTCAAAAGCCCATATGTTCATTGGTTGTATTCACAGATCTCCTTGTTGACAAAAACCCAAACTCATACAATTGAAAGGAGGTTTATTGTGGTGAGTCAAATACAAGTAACAATCTCATGAGAGTACAATCTCATGAGGTCCTAAGAATACCTGCCCAAGGTGATTGAGTTATAGGCTGATTGTATGCATTTTAGGGAGATAGAAATTAGCAGGGGGTGTGTAAATCAACATACATAATGTATATATTAGTTTGGCTCAGAAAGGCAGGACACCTCAAAGCAGGTGGAGCCAAAGAATTACTGATTGGCAACTGGTTGAAAGAGTTAAGTTCTGTCTGAAAATGTAACATGGAAAGAAATTCTTGAGTTGGGATAAGGAGGATTATGGAGGTTAAGGTTCTTGTTTTGTAGATGAAGCCTGTAAGGAGCAGACTTCAGAGAGGTGAGGTGGTAAAGTTTAAAAGGTGTTAAGACCCTTCCTAGGGAAGGAGATTCTATACAGATGCAAATTTCCCAAGAGATTGCTTGCTGGGGCTTTCCAATACATGTGAAAGAAATATATTTTGGGGTAAAATATTTTTCCTTTAGGTTCTGTTATTTGCTATGGGAACTATAGCAGAGTCAGGGTGGAATTTGATCTCTTAATTCCACAAAGTTTGTTTTGTCAGTCTTGTGATCCGTGTTTAAATGCTAATGCTAGTCAGTCGTGGCTAAACTCCAAAAGGGAAGGGCATGTCTTACCTCCTTATAATGGGCATGTCTTACCTCCTTTCTTGTCATAGTCCAGAATTTCATTTTTCAGGGTTCCACTGGCCTGGAAGAGGTCTGTTGAGTTGGTTAGAGGTTGGTTGTAGAGTTAGAGGTTGTAGAGTTGGTTGAATTTTGGTTTTGGTTTCCATTGCCCTCTTCTGGCAAAGAGTTGCCAGAGGCAACATGTATCACCATACTTTAATTTTGTCCCACATCATTGCAAAGGTGGCTGTGACTTTGCCTAAGTTCCATTAGTTTCTCAGGTAGGACCCCTTATGGCCAAGAAACTTAGAACCAAAAGACTTTTTTTTTTTTTTTTTTGAGTTGGAGTCTCACTCTGTCGCCCAGACTGGAGTGCAGTGGCCGCTTCCGGCCACCGCAGCCTCGACCTGCTGGGCTCCGGCGATCCTTCCACCTCAGCCTTCCGAGTAGCCGGAACTACAGGTGCGCGCTACCACGCCCGGCTGATTTTTTGATTTATTGTAGAGATGAGGTCCTGCTGCCCAGGCAGGTCTCCAGCCCGCGGGCTGGGCAATCCACTCACTTCAGGCTCCCAAAGGCATTTGGCCTTTCTTAAACAAAACCTGCCCGGCGCCTGGCGGGTCTTTAAAGTTGCAGCTTGCCTTTCAAAAGGAAATACCTTTAACTGCTATCAATCCCTTTCCTGCCGCTGGCTAGTGGGAGTTATCCCAGGTGATTGCCGTGAGGCCAACTGCCGATCCCAAACCAGCTGCCTGTGTTTTTGTGTTTATTCACTCAATCATACAATAAATATATTTGAGCATTTGCTGCATTCTGCCACAGGTTACAAAATTGATTTATCTATAATTCTATACATTGAACTTCTATAATCTTGGTACAGCCTCAGACTTGTATCCATAAACTATGCAAAACATAAACATGTTATAAAATCATTAAGCTGAGAACTAAACCTGACCTCCTTTTTTCTTTTCTCCAAATTCCTAACTAAGAGATTTGGGGGAGTCAGGCCTGACAAGGACTCACCAGATGGATTTTTTTTTTTTTTTTTTGAGAAAACAGGATTTATTGAAAGAACAGGAAAATTCCCACAGTGGGAGGGGACTCCAAGTTATGGCTCACCAGATGGGATTTCATGATGCTATTACCCTATATACTAAATTTTGTCTTCCAAACTGACTCTGGCATAACATCACACAGCAAATAGAGAAGGAAATCGGTGTATTGTGTGGCCCTGCAAGGCCATCTCTTGGGGAACTCCCAGACTCCAAGAACCTTGCAAGACACTTACTGATCCATCCTCTCTGAAGACGACCACACATAGGACCTCATCCACAAATCAACACACCTGGAGTTTTCTGTCCCCTTATCTTAACATGATGTCTCTTCTATTGATTTCCAAGAATCCTTAGATAGGAACTAAAAATTACCAGTCCAGAAATCTTTGAATGCACTTATGACCTGAGAGCCCCCACTTGGAAATGTACCTCCTTTCTAGGCCCAACCAATGAAAATATCTCATGTACTGATTTATCGTTTTTTATAACATCTCTTTTGCTAAAATATATATAAACAGGCAACCTTTCAACCATTCCCAGGGCACCCATCATCAGACCTCCTGAGAATGAATATTACTGGTTCTAGGTCCTCTGGTTCAGAATCAGTCATTAATTAATATTGAACAGGCTTGGGCATCTTTTTGTCACAAAAGCTAAGGAATGTAAAAACTTTTATTGTGCCGCAAAGCTTTTTTGTGATCCTTTTGGTAATTTTCCCATGACTGGTAAAGTTTTTGGAGTACCTGAAAGGTGGTACCTACAGAAACCTAGAAAAAACTTAGCTTATTCTTAGTTTAGTATTTTTGCCTCAGCATAACCATTAGAAAGCATTCAGACATTCTACTGCAGAACAAGAGGCAACCTATCCCATCCCCCTCGGCAAATCTCCATCAGATGCAAGAACAGGACAGCCCAACCTTTGGATTCATGGTTTAGCATAATAATCTCTGGTAAACATTTAGGTTCCTTGTCAAGGCTGAAGATCAAAGATCACCCTTTGGCTGGCCAAAGTCATAAAAGTGATAATACAACCACCTTTGGTCGAGGAGTTTGTAAATTACAAATGTCTTGAGTTTGTGAATTGTAAAAGTCTAACAAGTCTCTTGCAGGAAAATCCCGCCCCCCCCAACCTAATCAGCCCTTTGTGACACAAGTAAACCCCACCATGGCAGCAGTCATCTGACTAACCCACCCATTTGCCTGCTATTATCTGACATCAGTACCTGCACTTACCTGCCCCTTCCTGATGATGTGGAGCAGAATACCACCCAATCGTCTTAATGATCTTCCCCCATCAAGGGGAATGGTTAAAAGGACTCAACCACAAGCAGCCAGTGGCCATTGCCTTGCTAGACTCTGGTGTGGCCATGTGCTCTTTGAGCTATGGCTGTTTCCAGGCTTCTTGGCTTTGGTTCCCTCCCCCACCTTGGGGAAGTGAATCTTCTCTCTCCCTTCTCTTTCTCTCTCTAATTTTCTTTTAAATAAACTTTTCTTTCTTTGCCTCTTTGTGTGTTGCATTCTTTGCATTATTCAGATCTCTGGGTTACTGGTGCTGCGCCTCCCCTCACCCCTCCAACATGCCGTCCTCACCCTATCTGGACCCTAACAGTACCCATATACGTAAATCCTATAACTGGCAAAAAAATCTACCAGGTATTTTGATATGCTGCCAGTTATTTGTCTTAATTCTGTAAGAAGCAATAAGTTTTTATGGTTGAGATGGATAATAAGAGGTCATGAAATGGTCCAGAGACAATGTTTCTCATCTTGCCAGGTGCTAAGTCATGTGGATGCCCAGCCATGGAGGTCACAAATGTATTTAATTCTAGCTCTCATCTGGTCCCATCAACTTCACAGGAAAAAGCAGCATCAGATAAGTCACAGGAACGGCCCCAGGGTTGGGCCAGGTGATGTGAGGGGAGAGAGATGTGGGGTTTCCCTGGGCTGTGCCTTAGACCTTGACCTCAGGGGGTGGCCAGGTTCAGCTAAATGCCTCATAGGGGAGAGAGGCATGACCTTTAGAGAATCTGGCCCCTGAAGAACTATGACTGTTGAGGGGCACATGGAAGGAACATGACTCACACCCAGATCCAATGAGGCAGGAGATTCCAGAATAAGCCAGAAGGTGTGAGGAGGTTCCCTTCTCCTTTAGAATCTGGAAGCCACACCATGGGGACAGCAAACTGGGGCCGCCCATCCTGGAAAAATGGGGTCAGACTACAACATGTGGCTCTGATGGGAGTCACTAGTCACTCCCAGGTGACTCTGGCTCTGCTGTAGCTAGTTAGGGTCTCTTGTCAACAGTTCAGATTTTGAAATGGCAGCACACAGAGACAGGGCACTGGACTGGATGCAACAGGACTTGGAGCTGGACTGGCAACAATCACAGGAGCTACACGTTCCTTGGAGCCCCCAAGGAACCATAGCCTTCATGGAGGCTTCCACAAGAGCTGCAGCCCTCTTTGCCACAACTGGAGAAGGACCGAGCTGGAAAAGGAGCAGGCTGTGACACAGCAGCCAAAGAACTGCGACAGCAGACCCGCACACAGGAACTGGAGCCACAGCCCCTGAGATGGAGCCACAGCTCCTACAGCTGGAGCCCCACAGACCTTCCCTCCTCTGGATGGACCCCCGGCCTCCAGAACAGCCACAGCAGCCTATGGTTCTGGTGGGGGGAGGGTGGAACTAGTAGGTGAGCAGGTGGGGAGGGATGCATGTGGGTGTGGAGTTCCCTGTGCTGGGGTCTTTATCCCCTGTCCAGGGCCAGGCTCAAAATGTGTTGACTCCATGGGTCTGTCTGTGCCTTCCTGCAGGGTCACGATGTGTGAGTGTGAGTGTGAGAGTGAGTGTGTTCTCCCCATCGCCAGCCTCCCTTCCTCTTGCAACTCCTCTCTAGGTCTCTATTCGGCCTCTTCCCAGTATTGGGTCATTATTCATAGAAACCAATGCATCTTTCATGTGTTCTGTGGTGAGTGGCATTGGCTCGGTTTAACATGGAACTGGGCTTGAATTCCTGAGATGAAGGTCACATGGTCATGCTGTACACATATGTGTATATGAGGTGCTCAGATGGCACATCCATGGGCACGTGTATGTGTGTGGCATGGCAGTGAATCTCAAACACTCAAAACTGCTCTAGAAAGGAGAACCAAGTGAGATCTCACAGTGTTTGTAAGATAGGCTATAAAGATTCAGACAGTGTGGTGTTGGTAACAGGATAGACATTAGCTCAACAGGACAGATCAAATGCTCCAGAATAGACCCTCTCACACATGTTCAGTTGATGCGGAAGTGGTTAAGCACATTCTGTGGACAAAGATGATCGTAGCCACAAATGAGACTAGAAGGACTGGACACGCATATCAAAAACTTCAATCCACCCATGGCATCATAGACCCAAATTTATTCCAAATTGATTATTTACCAAAACATACGACATAAAAATGAAACATGTAGGTAAGAAAAAGGGCATGAGATGATTTGGGATTAGAGGACGATTCCTCAGAAAAAACAAAAGCAGGATGCTTAAAGAAAAAATCGGGCCATTGGATTCGTAGCAATGCAGGACATTGCCCCAAAAACCCCTGTGATGAGAAGAAAAGGCTAGCCCAGGCTGGAGGAGTGCTGGTCAAAGTCCACATCATGACAGCTCCATGCAGGATCTAGGAGATCTTGAGACTCCCAGATCCTGCATCCAGGATCTATCATGATGAGGGTGGCTGGTGGCTCTTGGAGAATGGGGACTTGCTGACAGCTGTGGGGCCTACAGCAGCCCTGGTGTCACTCCCCTGGCAGCGCTCAGCTGGAGGAGAGGCCAGGCTCCTCTGGAACTGGGGCCTGCTGTGTGGGACAAGGGCTCTGTCCTGATTTTCTGGTTTGAGGTCGCAGGGCATGTTGGTGCCGCCAGCCTCTTGCTTCTCTTTAGGTCCTCCCGGGTGTCCAGCCTACCTCAGTTGAGATTTCCTAAGGCCCAGGAGCTATCTGGCACTTGGGAGGGGGTGGCCTACTGGGAGTTGCCCTGGCTTCTTTCCCAGGGTGCTGGTCACCACCTGCCTGAAGCGACTCTGGTGCAGACTTTACCATGCAGGGCCGGTGTCTCTGGCCCTGCCTCTGGTTGATTAAGAGGCTAGGCAGGGTCTGGTGTGGAAGTTCCGGTGGGGTGGCCTGGCCAGGCCTGGCTTGAGGTCCTGAGGCTGCCCAGGAATGCCAATGGACCCAGCAGCACTGCTCTAGCTCGTATTGAGGAAACCAGGGTCTCACCAAGCTCAGGCATGTGGGGAGCTGGGGCATTGAGGTCCACTGCAGAAACCTCCTAGCCAAAGGGGGCCTGTCCAGTGCCCCCCGGGGCTTCCAGACACAGGTCTGGTGCCCTTGGCTCTGCTGTAACCATGTTGTGCTGATGGTCCTAAGCCTCAGGAGTGCCCAAGCAGGTGAGGGAGAGGAAGGACGACAATCTTGTTTGCAGGAAAGCCACCTAGTGGGCTGCTTGGGCTGGGCTGATTGACTCAGGAAGGCCAGCCTATTTCATGTGGGGAATGTCTTCATGCTGTGGGAGGTCTGCAGAAGGCTTGGTGCTCGGGCCTTGGGCTCAGGTGTGGCTCAAAGAGGAGGTGGTCAGCATCTCCACCAAGCTCATCTGGCTCTGCAGAACCAGGCCTCAATGACCTGGATCCTTGAAGTCCGCAGGGTCCCTAGGTAGCCCTACGGTGTGACACAAGGACCCCCCCTCCTCTTGCTTACAGCTGAGGTTAGAGCGACAGGTGTCTGCAGCTCGAGACAGGGCCACTATAGGGCACCTCTGGCTGCTCCTGGGACACTCCCCGGGTTCAACCGACTCGGGGCTCCCTGCCTCATTTCCTCACTCCAGGGATGCTTGGCCTGTCTTCAGCCCAGGCTCAGAACGGAGGTGGGAGAGACCAAATCTGTCTGCAGCTCCCCCATGCAGCCATAGCTCCAACCTGCTGGACTCAGGCGGTCCTTCTGCCTCAGCCTTTCAAGTAGCTGGAACCACAGATGAGCACCACTACACTCAGCTACTTTAAAAAAAAATTTATTGCAGAGACAAGATGTCACCAAGTCGCCCAGGCTGGTCTTGAATCCCTGGGTTCAGGCAATCCTCTAACCTCCGCCTCCCAAAGTGGTGGGACAACAGGCATGAGCCAGCCAAAAGTGTTAGAAGTTTGCATTCCTCCTCTGAGTGGGAGAGAAAAAAATTAAACCTATTTATAGGGCTGGAGGAAAGCTTTAGGTAAATAAAAAAGGAAGGAAAACCACTCTAGTCATTTCTTTAGGTGCTGCTACTAGCATGATGGGGGAGACCTTCTCTTGCCCCAAATTTCATCCAGAATCTTCCCCAGCATCTAAACACTGAATGCTGCCGGGGGTTTGAATAAATTTCCAAGGAAAAAATACATCTATCTATAACTTTTCATTTGCTTATAATTTCATAAACGTTGAAGAGATCATCTCAATCAGGAAAAACAACAAAGAGAGTTCTGGTGGGGCACAACTTTTAGGCTTTATAGTGCCAGTTGGAATTTAAATTCTTTGAGTATTAAAAAAGACAAATAAGTCTCTGTAACTGATCATTTCTGCTATGATTTTTATTTATAGATGCCTCTGGAAAATAGGGAGGCAATATATAGAGAGAAGAAGGCTTTAGTTTGCTAATACGCTCCTGTGAGATCAGACCCTGATCCTTGGAAGCAGATTATCCAGC
Organism: Cephalopachus bancanus; assembly: GCA_027257055.1. NCBI lineage: Eukaryota > Metazoa > Chordata > Mammalia > Primates > Tarsiidae > Cephalopachus > Cephalopachus bancanus. Next base: position 45,834 of record JAPVLO010000956.1, on the reverse strand, counting down.
CTAATAATGTGAGTCAGTTACATCTCTAAGCCTGACAGAGCTCAAGGGGCTTAGGAAAGCCATGCTTGTTGTTGGAATAGAGCTGCTGGCCCTGCAGCATCTCAGCTAGCTGCAGCTGAAGAAAGGCCCTTGGCTATCTAAAAATTCTGGATTCAAAGACCCTGATTGCCTGGATCTGACTCAGCTCAAAGCTGACCCTGTCTACTAGGGGCTGTTTCAGACTCAGCATAAGCCTCACGGAACTGGAAGCAGCAGAGTGCTTTTATATCCTAGGATCCCACTTTGTAACATTTTTTAAACCACCCACCCACCCATTTTTTTTTTTTTTTTTTTTTGAGTTGGAGTCTCACTCTGTCACCCAGACTGGAGTGCAGTGGCCGCTCCCGGCCACCGCAGCCTCGACCTGCTGGGCTCCGGCGATCCTTCCGCCTCAGCCTTCCGAGTAGCCGGAATTACAGGCGCGCGCTACCACGCCCGGCTGATTTTTTTATTTATTGTAGAGATGAGGTCTCGCTGCCCAGGCGGGTCTCGAACCCACGGGCTCAGGCAATCCACTCACCTCAGCCTCCCAAAGGACCCACCCATTTTTATTAATGTTTTTCTCTTCTTCCTTCCTCATTCCTTCCTCCCCTTTCCTCCTTACTCTCCCTGCACCACAGCCTTGTGAACAAATGCATGCTTATCTGATTACATGCTTGCTTAAGAATTCCAGGGGCTACTCTTAAAGCAAACCAAGAATGGAGACCTGATTGCGGGACCCGCCCAATGAGGGGGAGTCACAAGAAGGTTAGTCCATAACCTGAATGCAGCCAAGATGATGCCCGTTAGACGCCGGAGACCATCACTCAAGATAAGTCACTGGAACAAAACACGCAGACCTGCACCCTGTAGCACCCTGCGTGTTTCCTATACCAAGTTTCCCTTTAAAAACCCTTTTAATCAGCCTGAAGTTCAAGGTGTCTTCGCAAATTAGTCCGCCTTCCTCTCAGGGTTCCAACTCTTGAAAAAAATCTGTTTTTCCTTTCAGCAACTCGTTCCTTGAGTTTGGCATGGGGTGGTGAATGCTGGACCTGGGTCCAGTTACAGTTTCTTGATTTAACAACCAAATACATGTCGTTTTTCCACATCAATCTTTCTGAGTGTTCAACAATTCAATTCAATTTGGACATGAACTATCCAGAGTTAGGGTCAGGCTCCATGGTTTAAGGGCTCAGCCCTGCAAGACTGTCCCCACTCCGGAAGCCTGCAGCAAATGAAGTTCCCCAGCTGTCCACATTCCAATCAGGCCATCTACAAATTGGGAATTCCACAAAGCCCCCACCCAAGTTTGCAAATTTGCTAGAATTGTTACAGGCCAAGGCTCTGCAATGGGGGCTTCTGTGTCTCATGTTGGAGTCAAAGTTGTTTATCTAAATGTCCCAAGATAGCTTCTTTGATTTTTGTAACTTCCCATCACCCCTTAAGGAACTGTCAGCATGATTAGACCTTAGGCCATGCTGAAACTGCCTGTAGACCTCGTTAATTCAGTCTTTCAGAGTTGGTGAAGGATTAGGAGATCTTGAGTCACGCCCTTGTTAATTTAACCTTGGCGGTGGGTGAGGGGCTATGGAGTATAAATTCTGAGTAAGTTGTACTGTCATGGAGCAAGGTGTTTTTTTTTGGAGGGGGTGAATATACTAACTCACTCCCTAATTCCGTGGTATCAGATTAAACACCCATTTCTCTCAGTTTCTGCTTTTCATCTTGGATTGGCTGAAAGCGTTGGCAGCCAGTTCATTGGACTGGATCATGAAAGCAGGGCCCATAGAGCTAAGGAAAGTGCTTTACATATGATTATCAATTTATTGTGAGGGCTACAAATGGAAAACATATGAATAATGGAAGGTATTGGTGGGGGACAGGGGAGGAGTGTTTGTGCAGAGTTTCCACCATTAAAGAAAAAATTACTTTGTGGTACAGTACTTGTTAAAGCATGATAATAAAGACTTTATTCAGGACCATGGTGATGTGTATAGGGACTGCATTGGGATTTCACAGTGGGGAGTGAGACTGGACTCAACTCCAAAACAGCATGGATAAGTGGGAATTTTTTTTTTCAGTTGGAGTCTCAGTCTTTTGTCCAGGCTGGAGTACAGTGGCACATGTTCACGGCCATCCCATTTCGACCTGCTGGGCTCAGACGAACCTTCTGCCTCAGCCTTCCAAGTAGCTGAAACTACAGGCGCATGTTACCATGCCTGGCTAATTTTTTTATTTGTTGCAGAGATGCAGTCTCAGCATGTTGCCCAGGTTGGGCTCGAACCTGTGGGCTCTGGCAATCCTCTCGCCTCAGCCCCTCAAAGTGCTGGGATTATGGGCTTGAGCCACCACACCCAGCCAGCAAGTGGGAAATTATAGCCAAGGTGCAGGGTGGGGTCAGTGGATGGAAGTGTACTAAGAGAGAGCACATGGGGGAAAGGGGGATGCTGGTTAACCTGACCTAACAGGATTCTTGCTGAAGAGAGGCCAGGGCAATCACACCATCTGGGGATGGTGGAGGATAAGGAAACCAAACAGATATTGAGGGTGGGACATGGCCAAAGTCTTTCCTAAAACTGGATTTTCCAAGGAAATACACAGATGGGCCAAGGAGAGGGCTCAGTAGCCAAAGTTTGGGCAAGCAGAGAATCTTTGTCCCCCTCCAGCCAGACCACTCTCTCACCACCACAATGTGTTCACCAACCCATCAAGCAGGGAGTTTTGGGCAGATTTGATGAGGTAGACATTATTAAGTAATAGTGATCAGTGCCCATGTTGAATCAATCAATGTAAGTCTTTTCTAACCAAGAGTCACCTCATTAGCATAACACCAGGTTTGGTTGAAATGGGCTCCTTTCTAAATTACAAAAGACATCCTATTACTCAAGAAATTCCAAGGGTTTTAGGACCCCTGTTCCTGCAACTGGGACCAAAGGCCAAATATAGATATTTTTATTATATCACAAGGCATAAGTTCAATTAACAGAACCCAGACTCTTGTATTGTTACAGATTTGAAATATCTCTCAGAGGGGCCCTGATATATAATAATGTTTTGCAATTCAAAATGTTTCAAAAAGAGTCACTTATGACGAGTGACTGAGCCCTCAGCGAAATTGCTGACCCCCAAATTGACAAATAAGTGCATAACACACTGAGGGGGGAGATGCCTCAGTGGCCAGGCACCCCCCAGACCTGATGAGAATGTGAGGACAAAGGGGGACTGAGGTAATGACCATGGACACTCCTGCAGAGCAAAGCAAGAAACTGACCTTGGCAAGATGCCTGCAGAGGCTCTGCCCAAGACAGGTCTGAGGACTCCGCTAGCTTCAGCAGAGAATAGCAAGATGATCCAACCCACCCCTATGCCTGACACGCCTGGCACTGTCCCTCCCCTCAAGCCTCTTACCCATCCCTGTGAGTCAGCATTTCCTGACCAGGCTCGTTCATCAGTCAATCCCTTTCTCTTGTCGCTACCTGTATGTATATAAAATGTATGTGCAGGGTTGTTGTGGGAAGGCCTCTCAATGAAACAAGAACTTAAAAGTATTGGTGCCCGTGCTTGTGGCTCAGCCTGTAATCCCAGTGTAGTGGGAAGACAGAGAGTTCGTGACAACGAGACTATTATAGGAAGTGGTAATTTTATTTACGCCGGCAGACTCAGTGGGCTAATGCTCCCAGGCCGAGCACCCCAGAAAGGGAGGAGAGGGGTCTTATGCCCCAGTTCAGGTAAGGGAGGGGGGTCGAGTTGAACGATTACACATTTTCTTTGGAATGTACAAGGTTGTACTCAGCAAAATCAGATCTTTCTTTTTTTTCTAGTCTGGTCAAGTTTTTTATTTTAATGCATTCTCTCAAAACCTAAGCAACCTTTCCTAAATGAAAAATCTTTGTTACTGCTACAAAATTATTCTTTCCACTCATGACATTTTACATAGCATCATTTAAGCACCAAAGAAAGGTTCTGTAAACAAACTTTTGACCACTAAACTAATGGCAAATATCCATTTGCCTTTATTACATTATTTAAATGGCCATAATATGAGTCTCTACTTCCTACAATGACATTTTTATAATAAAAATCCAGGCATATTTATACAAACACGAAACAGAATTACTGTATACTTTTGGGGAACAAAAGACAGATCAACAGACTAGAACTTTTTAGTTAATAAAGTGAGCACAAGAAACCTATAAAATGTATGGAGTGTATAAAAATTCAGTTTTTAAAAAAATTTAATTGAAGGGATTGAATAATTTAAGAATAAAAGATGGTAGTTCCACTGGCTTATAGTTATCTTGTAAACAGTAAAAAAGAAGCAATAAATTAGAAACGTCTTAGCTCCCAGTATGTCCCTTCTCTTGCACTGGAACTACTTTCATAGCAGTTAAAATAGGCTCTCTTGAATATCAGAATAATTCAAGCAGAAAATAAACTCAATCAGGAATAAGATACCAGTCTACAACAGAGTTTTGTCAAACGTGTTAGAAAAAAATACTCAAACTTCTCTATTCTACCAGATTTGCTTTGTTGCTATTATATTGCTTTCTAAATGGTATGGTAGCAAGGTAATAGAAAAATAAAAAGTAAAAAGAACATAACAATTTCTAGTGTCTGTGGATTATGAAGAACGAAACCCTCAAAATAACTTTTTCCTATTGCAACTACTTAGGAAAAAGTTTCATTTGGCACACTGAATTTATAAAAAGAAATGAAAAAAAGAAACTTAAGAGTGTTTGGCATTCCAATCACCCGTAGTTAAGACAACAGTAGGAAAGCAAAGTAGGAAAAATTACTATTTTAAGAAAAAAACATCAGAAGACAGCCAAAGGCTCTTGTGTCTTCTACCATTCACTGTCTCTGGAATACTTGCGTCTGTAACATAATATACAAATTACTATTTACACTATGATTATATTGGTGAAGAAGACCAGAATCGGGTTTTTTTGTGCTCTAACTTACAGTGCCCATTGAGATAACTGTGACTGTCAAGGTAAGAAGGCCTTCAACAACAAAATGTTCCATTTGCATTATATATTTTATTTAACTTTATTTTCTGGTTCATCTTCAAGTTTGGTGCGCAAATATGTAAGACTCTTGAAAAGTTCTGTAAACTTAGGCTGAGTTTCTGTAGCTGACAAGTGTTCACTGAAGATCGTGTGTTTCTCTCATTAAGTAAATTGTTCCGCAGGTTTGTAAAAGTATTTCCTTAAATGGTGGTATCTCCAAAGTCCTTGTTTCAATGTATGTATGCTTCTATGGTTTGAGGGCTCATGCCCTGTTTTATCTTTTTCAAGGATTCAGTGAAGTCAGATAATCAGATATTTCTCATCTCACTGGCAGACATATTCTTTACCTGTTCTGGTTTCAATTCTCGAATAGGACCCAGTGCTGCATCTTTTGCCAAAGCCGTTAGATCACTTCCTGAGTATCCATCAGTCATTCTAGCAAGTTGGGCTAGTTCTTTTTGAGTCAGTGGGCTTCCTTGTTTACATAACAGATTTTTCAGTAAAAGTAATCTTGTCTCCTCATTTGGTAAGGACATATATACCTGTTTGATAAAATGCCTGAGAACAGCCTCATCAAGCTCTTGTGGCCTGTTAGGTGCACCCATCACAAGTACTCTGTCATCTCTAGCAGACTGTACACCATCAAATTCTATAAGAAACTCAGTTTTGAGGCGTCTACTAGCATCATGCTTCCCTTCTCTTCCTTTCACACAAAAGGCTATCAACTTCATCTATAAAAATTATAGAAGGTTGCAGTTCTCGAGCCACAGCAAAAAGAGCTCTCACTAATTTCTCTCCTTCTCCCACATATTTTGAAGTTAAACTTGCAGCACTTATATTAAAGAAGGTTCCATTAGATTCTGCAGCTACTGCTTTAGCCAGCGTTGTCTTCCCATTCCCAGGTGGACCAAAGAGTAACAATCCTGTGGCAGGAGCTCTAAGCCCTGTGAAACACTGCTGTTGCATTGTCCACAATTTCATTCATTATGAGGTTAGCAAGGTTGCTGTCCACATTCCTGAAATTCTTCAAGTCTTTCGCTTATAAACAGCAGTTGTAGGGGTAGAAGGTTTATTTGTTCTATTTGTTTTTGGATTGGTTTTGCCCTTATGAATGGCAGCTGTAGGACCAGGTCCCTGACTCACTCCAGACACCATGGATAAGCCACTGCAACTAGGTGCTCTGAAAGTCCTGTGGATCCAGTTTTCATAACTGTTTTTGAACGAGGAAGTGAATTACTAGTGTGTGTTAAGTAAGGGATCTTTTCTTTTTGGAGTAGCTCTGCTTTCTGACTGGAGATGTCTGTTGTGGCACATCAAGTTAGTACTGTCATTATAAACATCTGTTTGTGACTTGGAAAATGGCAAAACTGGTTGCATCTTCCCTATAAGTTGTAAACGGTCCTTGGCCATACCAAATTAGTCTCATTTTAGCTTGAAGGCGTCTAGCTCTTTCACACTGTTCACCTTGTCCTGTTACTATGACAGCAATTCCTTTTTCTAGTTCTTCAATACTTTTCTTATACCATTCCATAGCTTGCTCCTTTTGTCCTGCTTTCTCATCCTTGTCAATGCGCAGGGCGATGGAGATGCACTCGAAGGCCTGCTTGCGGAAGGTGTGGATGCGCTCGGCCTCCCTGGCCAGCGGGGGCACGGGCAGCGTGGGCGCCCCTGCGGGCAGCCATTAGGGCGCAGTCCCCGCGCTGGCCCAGCAACATGGTGAGCAGTCCCAGGTGTCAGGCCGCCCAGTGCAGCAGTGCCAGATCTGCGAGCAGTGCAGAGGGGACGCGCCATGAGCTGTGCTTAGGTGGCAGCGCAGGCGCGGGCTGGCAGGGATAGGGGCTGGGTGTGGGGGGGCGCAGGGCGGCAGCTGCCGGGGCCTTTCTTCTTCCCTTGTTCGTCCAGGGAACTCATTCACGGCAGGCACTGACACCGCTGCCATAACCCGCCTCCCGTGGACCCACAGGGACGAGCAGTGGCGGCGGCCACGGCGATGGCCACCGCGATGGCGCGGGCCCCGGGGCCGTGCACGCTGCTGGTTGCCAAAATCAGATCTTTCAAAGAACAAATGGTCTCCAGGAAATGCATGGCAAGCAGGGTTGTAACTGTCAACTTCAAAATGAGGGGATTTGGATAAGTTTGTGAATCGGTCACTCTTTCGCATTTCCAAGAAAACCATTCTCTGCTATTTGGCTTTCCCAGGCAAAAACTTGTCTTGCAGGTTTTTGGGGCTTGCTGATTGATCTCTCAAACTGCTACCAGCCCCCTTTCTGCCACACCAGAACTTTGGGAGGCTGAGGTGAGTGGATTGCCTGAGCCCACCAGTTCAAGAGCAGCCTGGGCAACTTGGCAAGACCTTGTCTCTACAATAGATAAAAAATTAACTGGCCACAGTAGTGCACACCTGTAGTTCCAGCTACTTAGAAGGCTGAGGCGGAAGGATCACCGGAGCCTAACAGGTCGATGCTGCAGTGGCCATGAGTGTGCCACAGCACTCCAGCCTGGGCGATGAACTGAGACTCTAGGTCAAAAAAAAAAAAAAAAGAAAAGAAAAAGAAAGAATTTGGTGGGACGCTAGTCATGGTGAAAGCTGGTCAGTTCCTGACCAGATTTAGCACAAATAACCAGATTCAAAACTAATACCATAGGTCCTAGCCTGTGTAAATACGAGGAGGGAACCCACAAAAACCTGTATTTATTTGTTAAAAAGTGTGTCTTTATTCTTACATGTTTAAACTTCAGTACTTCAAGTACTCTCCGTTTGATGGTTTTTTCTCTATTCTAAACAGTTTTTGAACTTGTCCATTTTGATGCCTTTTAGTGATTCTGCTGTTTTTTGTTTAACCTTTTGAGGACTTTTTTCATCTGGGGAAATAAATTAAAAATTGCTCGGGACAAGATAGGGTCAATAGGAAGAGTGGGACACAGGGGTCATTGGTGTTTTTGGTAAAAAACTGCTGAATACTCTGCGGTGTGGACAGGTGTGCTCGTAAATCATCCATCATGAAATGGGAAAACATGTTTAAAAAATCTCCACAAAAAAATCACTGAAGGTGAACGCAGGCTCTCACATCACTACTATCTGGTACGCTGATGCTAATGGGTTCCTAGAACACTACCTAGTGGGGTAAGCCTACACTACAATGGACCCACCATCCAAAAGATAATTCCAGGTTTTTGGGGATTCCCACTGATTGCCTTCCTAACTGATGATCCCTGCTCAAAACTGCAAGCTGGGGGAGAGCACATCACAGGGACTGACTTCGCCACCCACCCCTTTTCGTCCTGGCCCCCATCCCCCACCTCAAAAGCATCTCTCTGCTATTGACTGATTTTTGTCTGCCTTTCCACAATAATTTTGGTTTGCAGCAATGAATGGGTGGACTGATTGTGCTTCCCATACATTTCTCCTGGTACACACACCTGAGTAAGACATTGTTCCCTAAATGCATCTGTTCTCAAAAAGAGATTGATTTTTTTTCCCCTAAACTTCTCACTGGATAAATGATCGGGGCAAAAGGAGTGAGTCTGTGTAAACCCATTGAAAGTACAGGCTGAGAGTGGGAAATGCATTTTTTTTACTCTTTTTCATAAATCTTAATACAAGGATGAGAAAGTAGAAGCTATGCTTTTGGAGAAATGTACACTTGAAGGAAAATTAACTTTGCCGACCTTGTCTTTTCAGAAAGACTTCCAGGTATCAGAGGTATCTCAGAGTGGCAATCAAGCTTGCCTAGAGTAAAGGGAATTTACAAGGCCAAGGACATCATGCTTTGGGCAAGCATTGTAAAAGTCACGGAACTTGTAATTACAAAAGTTGTGACTGCCCAGAAGGAGAGCAGGTGGGGATTTGATCTTCCAGTATTGGGTGCTATCTATAGGGAAGCCAAGGGTCCCCTGAAGCTACCTACTGGGAATGCCTAGGAGATAAGGGGAAGTGCACCCTCCACTAGCTCTAAGGAATGTTGTTCAGGAAGGTGCAGGAGAATTAGTATCCTTGTCATGCATTTCTCCAGGGGCTATGATAATGTGGGCGGACAGGTTCTCCAAGACATCCACAGGTGGTCGATATGGAAGTCACAGCAGTCACATTCTACCTGATTGCAACATCTCCTAGGAAAGGATTTAAACCAGGGCTTTGAGAGGCTATGACACCACACTCACCTACAGTGTAGGCCTGCTTTCCTGTCTGTGGAGGGTGAAGCTTTGTTACATAAATCTTATCTTCTGTCACCTCTGTGTGTTGCAGTTATTTGCATTTACTCTATATTTGGGTTTCCAGCCTGGCACCTGCGGCTCCGGCGGTGCTGCATCTCCCTGTGCCTTTCCCCTCTCCTCTATCCATATACCCTCACCCTGTCTATACCCTAACACCCATCCTGACATTTTTGGAGATTCAGGATTTTTTCCAACCCAGCTCCTAAGTTGATGTGTCTTTCTGGCTAAGTTATATAAAGACATTTCTCGGTGAAAATGCTTTCGTGTCTCTTGCATACAACCCTTCCATCCAAACGCAAGGAAGGGTTGAAAAACAATGTGGGGACGCATTGATTTTGTAACAATGAAACGGGGGTGAGGGAAACACCAGCCACCTGGCAGGAAGGGAAGGGGGAGCAGGAAGGACATTAACCATCTGTGGTTTTCTGAACACCTTCTTCAAGGAGAACTCCCCCTGCTGTCTTTCCAAACTACTGCCAGCACCTTGAGTTCAAACTGACCGCTGAGCCTGACAGCACCGACAGAGACAGCAGGGGTGGCCCAGCTGCTGCACTTTCTAGAAGAGAACATGTCCAGACACTGCCCACACTTGTAAAGCCAAGAATGGAACTGAATTATGCAGACTTGGTCGGGAGCCCCAGGACAGAGGCCCCACAGTGGGAAGTGATATTGAGGCCTGCCGGAGGCCAGCTCCAGCAGATCAGGGTTTCCTGAAGGAGAGACGAGTCGGCAAAAGAGAGAAAAACTGAGACACTGACTCTGTTGCAAGCAGGACAGATGCCGATTTATTGTCTTTTTCAACTCCTTTTATACCCTAGATTTTGGCTTGAGCCGAAAACATGTTTTTCATTTTCAAGACAATCAGTTTCAATTCATTGGACTGGACAGGCAATGTATCTTCATCCTGTTTTGTAAGTTACACCTGTGACACAGCAATTTGCAATTAACCAGGGTAAAGCAACATTCTCAAGGTTTCTTAACCGCAAACTGGCCTGACTTGCTTTCTATAATGTCACACCTGGTATCTACAATCTGTGTCAATTATCCCTTGTCAGGGAGAATGGGCTTCAACGTTTGTAAAACAAAAGCCCCCCCTAGGCTCAATTTACCTTAGTCACAATCCCTAACTAAAATTACAAGCCTCCTTAACAAAGGGAAGTAAGGCCAAGGGTGCTCTAATGAAGAGTATATTTTTAACAAATTTTTCCTTTACTAAACACTACCATTTGCTAAGAATTATTTCTCCCATATAGAACTCTTTACATCTTCCAATTTCCAGGTTTCCAGTGGCGAAAACAAGAGTGGAGGTAGAAGAAGCAGGAACAACAGCTGCCCAGAGTTGCCCTGCAACCTGGGGTCTTTGGTCTTCTGGACCCTGTCACTGTGAAGGCCTCTAAGGCTGGCTCCCAGCAGAGGCCTCTGTTGGCCTGTGAAGGGAGGGACCCCAGGAACTTTAGAAGAGATTTGTGTTTTGGTATAGCCATTTTGCCCTAGTGTTGCCATTTCCCTTAAACTTTGCCACTGACTCGCTTTGCTAAGCAGCTTGCACGGCTTCCACCTCCCTCTTACTTTATAATCATTAACAAGAAAAATCACTTTTCCCAAAACTGGTTCCTAGAACCAGTTTCCCAGGGTCGGGCCTTAAAAATCAGTGATAGGCAACTCTCTCTTGGGCCCTCTCCGGCTTGGGAGCTTTTCAGTCTTCTTAATTAATAAATCCTGCTTTCTCACTAAAAAAAAAAAAAAAAAATCAGCGATTACTCAAACCCCATTAAGTATGTCCAGTCCTCCTAACAATCTTTCTTCCAGACATTTGAACCTACTGGGCTCCGGCAGTCCTTCTGCCTCAGCCTCCATGTGGTCAGAACTACAGGTGTGTGCCACCACATGTGGCTAATTTTTGATTTATTGTAGAGAATGTTACCTGGGCAGATCTCGAACCCTCGGGCTCAGGCAATCCACTCGCCTCAGCCTCCCAAAGTGCTGGCATGAGCCACTGAACCCGGCCAAAAACTTTTCTTTTTTAGCTGAGAGGTCGGTGACCTGTGACTGCCAGATGGAGTAATGTTCTCATTCCATGCCCAGACTGCCACGGCTCAAGCTGCCCCAGGGTTGAATGCTGAGACTGAGCCCCCTCTGAATTTCCCTCTGATACTTCCCAGTGTGCCCTGGGTGTGGTCCCAGAGGTGCCCACGACCCCGTGTTTCTGTGCTTCCTCACCCCGACCTCTGCCACCAGTGCCTTCCTCCATGGTGGTTACCACAGCCATCATCATGCTGGTTTCGGGATTGGCTGTGCTTTTCCATATGTGACAAAGCTGGTTGGTCCCTTAATTCCCCAGTACAGTAGAGACCAGGCTGTGCTGATGAGCAAGACTTCCTAAAAGCTCAGGGCTTCTGACAGAGAGCTGTGCTCTGGCTCCTAGGCTGAGATACCAGCTCCATGGGGAATTGCAGAAGTGTCTGCACTTGTCTTTCCCCAGGCATACCCCTGGAACAAAGGGCCCGGGTGCTCTACCTGCAGTCCAGGCCCATAGCCAGAAGGCCCAGGGACAAGAGGTGGCTTTCTCTCTTCTTGCAATCTAAGGCTCACCTCCTCCTCCTCCTCCTGTCCGGGAACTCCCCTGTAAAGGTTAACGCCCATCAGAGGTGTGTTGCCAGGAAGTTTAAAAATACACTGAACCAGTTCCTGACCACTCTGGACAGACTTTTATAAACTACGATCCTCTAATGTGTGGGGAAAAAATTGTAAGTAATGAAGACCTACTTTTTTTTTCATAATAAGCTCATGAAATGATTGTACCACCTCGGACCATCCTTGGTCTCAGCAAAACTTTTTGTTTGGATGAAGAGTTGCTGAGGACAGCAGGTAGTTAATCCACAGTTTCGCAGCTCAAGAAAAAAATGGTTTTTTTTTGAGTCAGAGTATCACTCTGTTGCCCAGGCTGGAGTGCAGTGGCACACTCATGGCTATGGCAGCCTCGATCTGTTGGGCTCTGGTGATCCTTTGGCCTCAGCCTTCCAAGTAGCTGGAACTACAGGTGTGCACCAATACACCTAGCTAATATTTTGATTTTGTTGTAGAGAGGACATCTCACCAAGTTGCTCAAGCTCGTCTCAAACCCCCTGGGCTCAGGCAATCCTCTCTCCTTTGCCTCCCAAAGTGTTGGGAGTGCAGGTGTGAGCCACCATGCCCAGCCTAGCTCAAAAAATTTTGAGAAAGCTGATTGGTACTGAGAAAACAGGAAGCCTGGGTCGTGTGTGGTGGGGACTCAGTCGTCATTTTGATGTTTCTCTCTCTTTTTTTTTTTGAGTTGGAGTCTCCATCACACTCACAGCCACCCGAGCATTGACTTGCTGGCAATCCTTCCGCCTTAGTCTTCCAAGTAGCTGGAACTGCAGGCGTGTGCTACCACGCCCAGCTAATTTTTTGATGTATTGTAAAGACAAGGTCTCGCCAAGTTGCCCAGGCTGGTCTAGAACCTGTGGGCTCAGGCAGTCCACTCGCCTTGGCCTCCCAAAGTGCTGGGATTACAGGCTGAGTCACCAAGCCCGGCCTATTCTGTGTCTCTTCTAAGCCAGCATCCCCCTCCACACCCAGCAGCTGTGAGTCAGCCGAAAGAGAAGCCTCAGTGCCGCCCCTCCTGCCTCATGGATGTCTGGCTGTTTCCCTGTGTGCAGCCACCATGGGCCCCAGGACGTTCTGAGGAGGTTGGGGCCTGGAACGACCAGGACACAGGAGAAGCAGGGAAGCTCTCAGGGGTGCCAGCCATATTATCCTCTCCCTTTCTTCCTCTTTCCCTTCCTGGCTGACTTAAAGTCTTCTTTTGGGGTAAGAGAAAATAAATTGGAGAGCTTAGTTGGGAGGGTCTTAGCTCCTGACAGAGATCTACTCAAACCTTTTGGGGTTAGCCGGTGGGCCTGGTCATTCCTGCCAAGCCTGGTCCTCAACACAGGATAAGCAGGAAACTGGCATGAGACTGCAAGGTGGAGGGACAAGAACAAGGGGGCAGGGGACCCAGGCTCTGGCTCCAGCTCATCAAAAGCTCAGTGCACAACACGATGTTAAACACAGCTTCTGCTGTCTGTGTTATGGCCTACACGCCCAAACTGTGCACAACAGCTGTCCCGGGTTCACACACTGAAGACAAAACCACCAGCCACATCCTCACAGTGCATGACCTCCGCAGCTCCTGAATGTGGGCCGTTTTAATACTATGTTGACAGAAGAAGGAACTTGGCTCTGAGAGTCGTCCCACTGACCCAAGGTCACACAGCACTAGGCAAGGTTCTGGATTCCCTCCAAGTCTATTTGGCCCACAAGTCAGTTGTTGGAATCAGGCTACCGGGTGTGTTTTCAGTTGGGGCTTGTGTGGGCACCGGCCACCCCCAGCCTTAGCAGATGCCCTGAGACGGCTCCTACTCTTCCCTTGTGTGTTTTTCCAGACAGGCCCTGGAGTGGCATCCCTCGGTTGAAGCTTGAAGCTGTGGTCAGAAGGATCGGTGAGCTGCTTCAGGGACAGAGTATGAGAGAGAGGCCTGAAGCCTGCGTCTTTAATGATCACCCAAATGCACCTGATGTGGCCAGCCTCTGGGTTGGATTTCTGCTTGCCTGATGTTAACATCAGAACAGTGAAACTCTGCCTTGAGTGATTCTTTCAGGCAAGGCATGGCCACAGCACTGACAGGACAGATAATTGTGTCTTCATTCCGCTCTGGTCTCTTTCTTCCTGCAGGACACTCACCCCATCATAGGGGCCCTGTGCTCACACCTCATCCAAACACAATTACTTCTCATGACCCGACATCCAAACACCATCACACGGGCGAGTGAGGACTTGAACATGCGAATTTGGGGTGAGAGGGGGATACAGACATTCAGTCCACAGCAGAGCCCAGTTGGGTCTTTAATAGAATTCATCCAGAGCTGCATTTTACCCAAATAAATCTTCCTATGCTTTTATTAGCTCCATTGAAATAATTGTTCATGACCACAAAATAAAGTGAAATCAACAAACCAAATCCTACTCCCCTTGGCTAGGCAGGATTCCTTAATTGGAACTGGTTGGTGTCAGGACAATTCCTTGGATTTATGGCTTTTCCCACTTGCTTCTAGCCAGCAGGCTCCCCATGAGCCCTGACAGCCAGGACACCTGCTGCCACACCTGCTGTCGTGAGTGCATCCGTGACCCGCAGCAGAAGAGATGGGGGGGTCACACTCAACAACAGGCAAACCACAGATACACACCAGGAACCCACAACTTAGGAAAGCTGGATGTGACCCTGTCCTCTTCATCCAAATCACAAAGGAAACACATATTGGCAGGGTGGGGTGATCCCAAGAGGTTAGGCCACCCAGGAAAGAAGTGAGGAGGTGCCTGGTGGGGACAGAAGGGATGGAAGAAGGGAGACATCAGCCTGAAATAGACACAAAGGAGAGAAACTAGTTATGTCCTGAGGGTATATAATAACCCCTGGGATTGCTGTGGAAAGGCCAGAGGGACAGTGCCCAGATGTTCAAGGTCAGGGCTGGCAAGCTGGGAGCTGTGAAGCCGATGTAAAGCAGGGAGATCACTCCTGGGAAATCACTACCCGGGGCTTGAGGGCAGGGAGCTAGCCTGGATTGTTCTGTTTGTCTCAGGTACTGAGCCCACTGCCAGACAGAATAGACGCTCATCATTGATGAATGAATTGATGAATGAATGAATGCTCAACTTCGAGAAGCATTGAGGCATGATTTTATGAATAAGAGTGCCTCACTTGCACACTGGCAGGAAAGAGACTCCATGAAATTAAGTGGGTACTCTGAAAAAACAGTAGAGCGCTAAGCTTGGTGGCTTATGCCTGCAATCCCAGCACTTTGGGAGACTGAGGCAAGAGGATTGTCTGAGCCCAGGAGTTTGAGACCAGCCTGGAAAACTTGGCAAGCCCTCATCTCTCCAAAAAATAAAAAAATTAGCTGGGCATAGTGACGAGCCCCTGTAGTTCCAGCTACTTGGAAGGCTGGGGTGGGAGGATCACCTGAGCCCAGGAGGTCAAGGTTACAATAGCCATGAGCATGCCACTGCACTCCAGCCTAGATGACAGAATGAGACTGACTCACAAAAAAAAAAAGAGAAAGATGGCAGGCTGAGCCCTGAGGGTTGGTGTGCCTGGTAGGGCTGTTGTGAGCTGGGATGCCTGCTGTGGTCTTGTGGTCCCACTTCTGTGTCTGAGAGACCATCGTGGAGAGACTGAAGGGGGAGGGGAAGGGTGAAAAGATGCGAAGAATTCGTCTACTTTCTAGGTATCAACACTGTGCCGTGGTCTTTCCAGGCCCTGTCTTTTTCTTAGTCTGCCTGACAATCCTAGTTTGTAGGCATTCTCACTTTCCAGAGGTGAAGACTGAGGATGGACAGTGTAAAGAACTGTCAGTGACAAGGCTCAGATATCTGACTTCCCCGCAGGTGCGCTAAGCCCTTCACAGCAGGGAAGATATTATTACTACTGTTGAGTTGGGGTCTCACTCTGTTGCCCAGGCTGGAGTACAGTGGCATGATCACGGCTCATCACAGCCTCAACCTCCTGGGCTCACGTGATTCTTCCATCTCAGCCCCCCGGTTAGCTGGGACAACAGGCACGTGCCACCATGCCCATCTAATTTTTTAAATTTTCTGTTGAAACGGGGTCACACTATGTTGCCTAGACTGGTCTTGAACTCCTGGGCTCAAGCAGTCCTTCCACTTCGGTCCCACAAAAGGCTAGAATTACAGGAGTGAGCCTCCACAACCAGTCCAGGGATGGAAATATTTAAAACAGCAACCAAAGAGCAGATACCTGAGGAATGTCAATGAATTTGAACCATGTGTGACTGAAAAAAAGAAACAGCCAGACTCGGTGGCTCAGCCTGTTATCCCGCGCCTTTGGGAGGCTGAGGTGAGTGGACTGCCTGAGCCCGCGGGTTTGAGACCCGCCTGGGCAGGCCAGACCTCATCTCTACAATAAAATAAAAAAATTAGCCGGGCGTGGTAGCGCGCACCTGTAATTCCAGCTACTCGGAAGGCTGAGATGGAAGGATCGCCGGAGCCCAGCAGGTCGAGGCTGCGGTGGCTGGGAGCGGCCACTGCACTCCAGTCTGGGCGACAGAGTGAGACTCCAACTCAAAAAAAAGAAAAAAAGAAACAGAACAAAAGCACTATTGTAGTCAGATACAAATGTTTTTTACATTACTTAAAACAGTGAAAACATGCCAGGCTCCATGACTCAGCCTGTAATCCCATCACTTTGGGAGGCCAAGGTGAGAAGTTTGCCTTAGCCTAGGAATTCGAGACCAGCCTGGGCAACTCATCTCTACAATAAATAAAAAAAATTAGCAAGGCATGGTGGTGTGCACCTGTAGTCCCAGCTCCTTGGAAGGCTGAGGTGGAAGGATAGCCTGGGCCCAGCAGGTGTGGGCTGTGGTAGTCATGATCATACCACTTCACTACAACCTGGGCATCAGAGCAAGACATTGTCCCCCCCAAAAAGGTTATCAAAGAGATACAGGTCAGAGGATCAAAGGCCGAGCTCTGTGTCTCAGCCTGTCATCCCAGCATTTTGGGAGGCTGAGGAGTGTAGATTGCCTGAGCCCATGGATTTGAGACCAGTCGGGCAAGTTGGCAAGACCTCGTCTCTACAATAAATTAAAAAATTAGCCGGGCATGGTGGCATGTGCCTGTAGTTCTGGCTACTTGGAAGGCTGAGATGGAAGGATCACCAGAGTCCAACGGGCAATGAGTGTGCCACTGCATTCCAGCCTGGGTGATGGAGAGAGACTCAAAAGAAAGGAGCCCGAAGGACGGCTGCATCCTGATCTCTCATTCATGGACAAGGGTGCCTCACTTTGGATAAACTTGAACATCTTGTCAGACAACCAAGCAGCATTTTCAGCAAAATGGCTCTTACATGACCACTATGACCGTTCCCAGAATCGTCTTCTATAGACCCTGTGGAGCAAAGACCACCACAACAGGTGCTTGGTTCAGAGGATACACTTTGGGAAATGCCCTCTGGCTGGTTTTGGGCAGCAGTTTCCCCTCCAAGGGCTGCTCTCTCCTTTGCCTCCTCCTTCCCCTATTCCACTCTGGCTGCTGGTGCCTCCAGGTGTCTTGGTAGTCAGGACAGACTCTCAAGAAGTGTCATCCCAGAGGGCCCACGGGGTTGCTCTGGAGACACTGTATTTACAGCAGTTAAGGCACCCAAGCAGGATGTGTCCTGGTAGGGCAGCCAGGCTGAAAGGGTAAACTGAGGCAAGGTGGGCCGGTACTGCAGGAGTAACGCAAGAGTACAACAAAGAAGGAAGTAGAAAGAAGGAACGTTTATTATTCACCTTTCACCGATGGAAAGGGGGCCGGCACTGAGGCCAGTGTGGCCTCGAAGGACTGAGAAGGGGGTATATTTAAGGGCCCTTGGGACAAAAGGGGTTTGGGCCCATAGGGGTCTGAGCCAAAAGGAATGCCCAGGGCTGAATTATTTGATGTTGATAAGAGCCACATAAGTCTTGGATCTTGACATTGCCAGGTACCAGCATATCACGACCTCACGTGGTGGGCTTGTAGCAGGAAAAATAGAGAGATCGTGACACCGAGACTATTATAGGAAGTGACACTTTATTACGCTGGCTAGCACTAGCACAGCGGGCCCGAGAGTTTCATGCATCCAAAATCAAGCCCAAGCACCCGAGAACAGGAGAAGTGGGGTCTTATACCCTTGTTTAGGTAAGGGAGGGGGGTCGTGTTGAGTGATTACATACTTCCTTTGGAATCTTACAAGGTTGTACTCAGCAAAATCAGATTTTTTCAAAGAACAAATGGTTTCCAGGAACTGCAGGCTTGTAAACTGTCAACTTCAGATAAGCCTGTGAATTAGCTACTCTTTTTGCATATCCATTAAATGGCTAGTCTTTGGGCTATTTGGCCTTTCCCAAACAAAACCTGCCTGGCGCCCAGGCAGGCCTTTAAAGTTGCAATTTGCCTTTCAAAAGGAAATACCTTTTAACTGCTATCAATCTTTCCTACTTGCCGCTGGGCTAGTGGAAGCCCAGGTGAGGCAACTGCTGATCCCGAATCAGCCACATGTGTTTCTGTGTTTATTCACTCAATCACACAAGAAATATATTTGAGCATCTGCCGCCTCCTGCCACAGGCTGGTTGGCATGGACAGCTGGTAACAATGTATTGGTACAAATGCCTGGAAGAAAGATTGTTAGGAGGACTGAACATACTTAATGAGGTTTGAGTAATTGCTGATTTTTTTTTTTTTTAGTGAGAAAGCAGGATTTATCAAGAAGACAGAAAGCTCCCAAGCGGGAGAGGGCCCAAGAAAGGGTTGCCTATCACTGATGTTTAAGGCCCAACCCTGGGAAACTGGTTCTGGGAACCAGTTTTGGGAAAAGTGATTTTTGTTATTAATGATAATAAAGTAAAAGGGAGGTGGAAGCCGTGCAAGCTGCTTAGCAAAGCGACTCAGTGGCAAAGTTTTAGCAAAATGGCAACACTAGGGCAAAATGACAGTGCCAAAGCAAAATCTCTTCTAAAGTTCCTGGGGTCTCTCCTTTCACAGGCCAACAGGGTCTCAATGTCTCTTCCCACTGTGGGGCCTCTGCCCTGGGGCTCCTGACCAAGTCTGCATAATTCAGTTCCATCCTTGGCTTTAGAAGTGTGGGCAGTGTCTGGACATGTTCTCTTCTAGAAAGTGCAGGAGCTGGGGCCACCCCCGCTGTCTGTGTCGGTGCTGTCAGGCTCAGCGGTCAGTTTGAACTCAAGGTGCTGGCAGTAGTTTGGAAAGACAACAGGGGGAGTTCTCCTTGAAGAAGGCGTTCAGAAAACTACAGATTGTTAATGTCCTCCCTGCTCCCCCTTCCTTTCCCGCCAGGTGGCTGGTGTTTCCCTCACCCCCCCACCCCGTTCCATTGTTACAAAATCAGTGTGTCCCCACATTGTTATTCAACCCTTCCCTGCCTTTGGATGGAAGGGTTGTATGCAAGAGACAAAAAAGCATTTTCACCGAGAAATGTCTTTATACAACTCAGCCAGAAAGACACATCAATTTAGGAGCTGCGTCGGAAAAAATCCTAAATCTCCAAAAATGTCAGGATGGGTGTTAGGGTATAGACAGGGTGAGGGTGGATGGATAGAGGAAAGGGGAGAGGCACAGGGAGGCGCAGCACCGCCAGAGCTGGCAAGCTGGAGGTGCCATGCTGGAAACCCAAAATGCAAATAATTGCAACACACAGAGGTGACAGAAGATAAGATTTATTTAACAAAGCTTCACCCTCCACAGACAGGAAGCGGGCCTACACTGTAGGTGAGTGTGGTGTCATAGCCTCTCAAAGCCCTGGCTTAAATCCTTTCCTTGGAGATGTTGCAATCAGGTAGAACGTGACTGCTGTGACTTCCATATCGACCACCTGTGGATGTCTTGGAGAACCTGTCTGCCCACATTATCATAGCCCCTGGAGAAGTGCATGACAAGTATACTAATTCTCCACCTTCCTGAACAACATTCCTCAGAGCTAGTGGAGGGTGCACTTCCCCTTATCTCCTAGGCATTCCCAGTGGGTAGCTTCAGGGGATCCTTGGCTTCCTTGTAGATAGCGCCCAATACTGGAAGATCAAATCCCCACCTGCTCTCCCTCCCGGTGGTCACAACTTTTGTAATTACAAGTTTCATGACTTTTACAATGCTTGCCCAAAGCATGATGTCCTAGGCCTTGTAAATTCCCTTTACTCTAGGAAAGCTTGATTGCCACTCTGAGATACCTCTGAAGTCTGTTTCTGAAAAGGCAAAGTCAGCAAAGTTAATATTATTTAAAGTGTACAGTTCTCCAAAAGCATAGCTTCTACTTTCTCATCATTGTATTAAGATTTAGGAAGAAGAGTAAAGAAAAATGCATTTCCCACTCTCGGCCTGTCCTTTCGATAGGTTTACACAGACTTACTCCTTTGCCCTGTTCATTTATCCAGTGGGAAGTTTAGAAAAAAAAAATCAATCTCTTTTTCAGAACAGAGACATTTAAGGAACAATGTCTTACTCAGGTGTGTTTACCAGGAGAAAGGTGAGGCCCACCCATTCATTGCTGCAAACCACAACTATTCTGGAAAGGCAGACAAAATCAGTCAATAGCAAAGAAATGTTCCTGAGGTGGGGGAGGGGGGCCAAGATGGAAAAGGTCACAGTCCCTGGGATGTGCTCTCCCCCCGCTTGCAGTTTTAGGCAGGGATCACAAGTTAGGAAGGCGATCAGTGGGGATCCCCAAAAACTGGAATTATCTTTTGGATGGTGGGTCCATTGTAGTGTAAGCTTATCCTGCTAGGTAGTGTTCTAGGAACCTATTAGCATCAGTGTACCAGATAGTGTTGTTGTGAGAGCCTGCTTTCACCTTCAGTAATTTTTTGTGGAGATTCTTTAAACCTGTTTGTCCATTTCATGATGGGTGATTTAGGAGCACACTTGTCCACACCGCGCTGAGTATTCAGCAGTTCTTGACCAAAAATAGGAATAACCCCTGTGTCCCACTCTCCATATTCACCCTAGCTTGTCCCGAGAAATTTTAAATTTTATTTCCCCAGATGAAAAAAGTCCTCAAAAGGTGAAGCAAAAATCAGCAGAAGCACTAAAAGCATAAAAATTGACGAGTTCAAAAACTGCTCAGAGTAGAGAAAAAACCATCAAACGGAGAGTACTTGAAGTACTAAAGCTTAAACATGTAAGAATAAAGACACACTTTTAAACGAATAAATCCTGGTTTTTAGAGTTCCCTTGTCGTATTTACACAGGTTAGGGCCTATGGTGTTAGTTTGGAATCGAGTTCTTTGTGCTAAATCTGGTCAGGAACTGAGCGTTTTCACCATGACTAGTGTCCCACAGAAGACTTTCTTTTTCTTTTTTTTTTTTTTTGAGCTAGAGTTGTGGCAGAGAGGGGGGCTGGTAGTTAAAAGTGTTCCTTTTTGTTTTTTGAGTTGGCGTCTCACTCTGTCGCCCAGGATGGAGTGCAGTGGCACGCTCCTGGCCACTGCAGCCTCGACCTGCTGGGCTCTGGGGATCCTTCTGCCTCAGCCTTCCAAGTAGCTGGAACTACAGGTCCGTGCTACCATGCCTGGCTTATTTATTTATTTATTTATTGTAGAGATGAGGTCTCGCCAAGTTGCCCAGGTGGGTCTCGAACCCATGGGCTCAGGCAATCCACTCACCTCAACCTCCCAAAGCACGGGATTTCCTTTTGAAAATCAATCGGCAAGCTCTAAAAATCCTCCAGATTGGTTTTGCTTGAAGAAACCAAATAGCCAAAGACTGACAGCTTTCCTGGAAATGCAAAAGAGTGACCAATTCACAAACTTACCCAAATCCTCTCTTTTTGAAGTTATCAATTTGCAACCCTGCTTGCTCTGCATTTCCTGAAGACCATTTGTTCTTTGAAAATCTGATTTTGCTGAGTACATCCTGGTGAATTCCAAAGAAAATGTGTAATCGCCCAACATGGACCCCCCTTACCTAGACTAAGGTATAAGACCTCTCTCCTCTCTCCCTGGGGTGCTCAGCCTGGGAGCATTAGCCCACTGCGTCGCGCCAGTGCAAATAAATCTGCTACTTCCTAAAACAGCCTTGGGTGTCACGGCCTTTCTGTGTTCCCGCTACATACTCTCACTCTGTTGCTCAGGTTGGAGTGCCGTGGCGCACTCATGACCATTCCAGCACCGACCTGCTGGGCTCAGGTGATCCTTCCACCTCAGCCTTCCAAACTAATTTTTTATCTATTGTAGAGACGAGGTCTCACCAAGTTGCCCAGGTTGGCCTCGAACCCGCAGGCTCAGGCAATTCACTCGCTTCAGCCTCCCATGGAACTGGGATCACAGGCTGAGCCACGAGCACGGCCACCAAATACTTACAAGGTCATGGTTTATTGAGAGGCTTTCCCACAACAACCTTACACATACATTTTACAAACACATAGGCAGTGATGAGAGAAAGGGGAAATGAACCACGCCGATAGCAAGGGTTGACTGTTGAACACGCCTGGTCAGGATATGCTGACCCGTGGGGATGGGTAAGAGGCTTGAGGGGAGGGACAGTGCCAGGTATGTCGGGCACAGGGGTGGGTTGGATCATCTTGCCACTCTTCTCCAGTGAAGCTTCTGAAGTCCTCCGAGTTGTCTTGGGCAGAGCCTCTGCAGGCGTCCTGCCAAGGTCAGTTTCTTGCTTTGCTCTGCAGGAGTGTCCATGGTCATTACCTCAGTCCCCCTTTGTCCTCACATTCTCATCAGGTCTGGGGGGTGCCTGGCCACTGAGGGATCTCCCCCCTCGGTGTGTTATGCGCTTATTTGTCAATTTGGCGGTCAGCAATTTCGCTGAGGGCTCAGTCACTTGTCATAAGTGACTCTTTTTTTGAAACATTTTGAATTGCAAAACATTATTATATACCAGGGCCCCTCTGAGAGATATTTCAAATCTGTAACAATACAAGAGTCTGGGTTCTGTTAATTGTACTTATGCCTTGTGATGTAATAAAAATATCTATATTTGACCTTTGGTCCCAGTTGCAGGAATAGGGGTCCTAAAACCCTTGGAATTTCTTGAGTAATAGGTTGTCTTTTGTAATTTAGAAAGGAGCCCATTTCAACCAAACCTGGTGTTATACTAATGAGGTGACTCTTGGTTGGAAAAGACTTACATTGATTGATTCAACATGGGCACTGATCACTATTACTTAATAATGTCTACCTCATCAAATCTGCCCAAAACTCCCTACTTGATGGGTTGGTGAACACATTGTGGTGGTGAGAGAATGGTCTGGCTGGAGGGGGACAAAGATTCTCTGCTTGCCCAAACTTTGGCTACTGAGCCCTCTCCTTGGCCCATCTGTGTATTTCCTTGGAAAATCCAGTTTTAGGAAAGACTTTGGCCATGTCCCACCCTCAATATCTGTTTGGTTCCTTATCCTCCACCATCCCCAGATGGTGTGATTGCCCTGGCCTCTCTTCAGCAAGAATCCTGTTAGGTCAGGTTAACCAGCATCCCCCTTTCCCCCATGTGCTCTCTCTTAGTACACTTCCATCCACTGACCCCACCCTGCACCTTGGCTATAATTTCCCACTTGCTGGCTGGGTGTGGTGGCTCAAGCCCATAATCCCAGCACTTTGAGGGGCTGAGGCGAGAGGATTGCCAGAGCCCACAGGTTCGAGCCCAACCTGGGCAACATGCTGAGACGGCATCTCTGCAACAAATAAAAAAATTAGCTAGGCATGGTAACATGCGCCTGTAGTTTCAGCTACTTGGAAGGCTGAGGCAGAAGGTTCGTCTGAGCCCAGCAGGTCGAACTGGGATGGCCGTGAACATGTGCCACTGTACTCCAGCCTGGACAAAAGACTGAGACTCCAACTGAAAAAAAAAATTCCCACTTATCCATGCTGTTTTGGAGTTGAGTCCAGTCTCACTCCCCACTGTGAAATCCCAATGCCGTCCCTATACACATCACCATGGTCCTGAATAAAGTCTTTATTATCATGCTTTAACAAGTACTGTACCACAAAATAATTTTTTCTTTAATGGTGGAAACTCTGCACAAACACTCCTCCCCTGTCCCCCACCAATACCTTCCATTATTCATATGTTTTCCATTTGTAGCCCTCACAATAAATTGATAATCATATGTAAAGCACTTTCCTTAGCTCTGTGGGCCATGCTTTCATGATCCAGTCCAATGAACTGGCTGCCAACGCTTTCAGCCAATCCAAGATGAAAAGCAGAAACTGAGAGAAATGGGTGTTTAATCTGATACCACGGAATTAGGGAGTGAGTTAGTATATTCGCCCCTCCAAAAAAAAAAACACCTTGCTTTGGGGATGGTGAACACATTGTGGTGGTGAGAGAGTGGTCTGGCCAGAGGTGGCATAGTACAAAGATTCCCTGCTCGCCCAAACATAGGCTACTGAACTCTCTCCTTTGCCCATCTGTGTATATTCTTGGAAAATCCAGTCTGTGAAAGACTGCTGCTATGTCCCACCCTTGATATCTGCTCGCGTTCCTTATCCTCCAACATCCCCAGATGGTGCGATTGCCCTGGCCTCTCTTCAGCAAGAATCCTGTTAGGTCAGGTTAACCAGCATCTGCCTTACCATCATGTGTTCTCTCTTAGTACATTTCCATCCACTGACCCCACGCTGCTCCTCGAGTATAATTTTCCACTTGCTGGCCGGGTGCAGTGGCTCAAGTCTGTATTCCCAGCACTTTGGGGGACTGAGGCGAGAAGATTTCCTGAACTCACAGGTTCGAGACCAGTCTGGGCAACATGCTGAGACCTCATCTCTACAATTTAAAAAAAAATTAGCCAGGCGTGGTACATGCATCTGTAGTTTTGGCTACTTGGAAGGCTGAGGCAGAAGGTTCATCTGAGCCCAGCAGGTCAATGCTCGAGTGGCTGTGAGCATGCCACCATACTCCAGCCTGGATGACAGAGTGAGACTCTAACTCAAAATAAAATTCCCACTTATCCATGCTGTTTTGGAGTTGAGTCCAGTCTCACTCCCCACTGTGAAATCCCAGTGCAGTCCCTGTACCCATCACCATGGTCCCGAATAAAGTCTTTGTTATCGTGCTTTAACAAGTACTGCACCATGAAATAATTTTTTCTTTAATGGTGGAAGCTCTGCACAATCATCCCTCCCCTGTCCCCCATAAACACCTTCCATTATTCATGTTTTCCATTTGTAGCCTTCACAATAAATTGATAATCATAATTAAAGCACTTTCCTTAGCTCTATGGGCCATGCTTTTATGGTCCAGTCCAATAAACTGGCTGCTAACCCTTGCAGCCAAAGATGAATGGCAGAAGCTGGGAGAAACTGGTGTTTAATCTGATACCATGGAATCAGGGAATGAGTTGGTATGTTCACCCCCTCCATGACAGTACAACTTACTCAGAATTTAGCCCCTTACCCGCCCCCAAGGTTAAATTAACAAGGGCATGACTCAAGATCTCCTAACCCTTCGCCAACCCTGAAAGACTGAATTAATGAGGCCTACAGACAGTTTTAGCATGACCCAAGGTCAAATCATGCTGTTAGTGCCTTAAGGGGTGATTGGAAGTTACAACATCAAAGAAGCTATCTTGGTACATTTAGATAAACAACTTTGACTCAAACATGAGACATAGAAGCCCCCATTTGCAGAGCCTTGGCCTATAACAGTTCTAGGGAATTTTCAAA
This sequence comes from Cephalopachus bancanus, assembly GCA_027257055.1. Lineage (NCBI taxonomy): Eukaryota > Metazoa > Chordata > Mammalia > Primates > Tarsiidae > Cephalopachus > Cephalopachus bancanus. Next base: position 20,373 of record JAPVLO010000956.1, on the reverse strand, counting down.
CTTGGGTGGGGGCTTTGTGGAATTCCCAATTTGTAGATGGCCAGGTTGGAATGTGGACAGCTGGGGAACTTCATTTGCTGCAGGCTTCCGGAGTGGGGACAGTCTTGCAGGGCTGAGCCCTTAAACCGTGGAGCCTGACCCTAACTCTGGATAGTTCATGTCCAAATTGAATTGGATTATTGAACACTCCGAAAGATTGATGTGGAAAAATGACATGTGTTTAGTTGTGAAATTAAGAAACTGTAACTAGACCCAGGTCCAGCATTCACCACACCAAGCCAAACTCAAGGGACAAGAGTTGAAAAAGGAAGAGCAGATTTTATTCAAGTTTTGGCAACCTGAGAAGAAGGTGGACTAAGTTGCAAAGACCACCTTGAATGTCAGGCTGATTAAAAGGGTTTTTAAAGGGAAACTTGGTATAGGAAACACGCAGGGTGCTACAGGGTGCAGGTCTGCGTGTTTTGTTCCAGTGACTTATCTTGAGTGATGGTCTCCGGCGTCTAACGGGCATCATCTTGGCTGCATTCAGGTTATGGACTAACCTTGTGACTCCCCCTCATTGGGCGGGTCCCGCAATCAGGACTCCATTCTTGGTTTGCTTTAAGAGTACCCTCTGGAATTCTTAAGCAAGCATGTAATCAGATAAGCATGCATTTGTTCACAAGGCTGTGGTGCAGGGAGGGTAAGGAGGAAAGGGGAGGAAGGAGGAAGAGAAAAACTTTAATAAAAATGGGTGGGCAGTTTAAAAAAAATTACAAAGTGGGATCCTAGGAGATGAAAGCACTCTGCTGCTTCCAGTTCAGGGAGCTTGTGCTGAGTCTGAAACAGCCCCTAGCAGACAGTGTCAGGTTTCAGCTGACCGGCAGTTGGGGTCTTTGAATCCAGGATTCTTAGACAGCCAAGGGCCTTTCTTCAGCAGCAGCTAGCTGTGATGCTGCAGGGCTGACAGCTCTATTCCAACAACAAGCACAGCTTTCCTAAGCCCCTTGAGCTCTGTCAGTCTCACAGACCAAACTGACCCACATTAGGCTGGATAATCTGCTTCCAAGGATCAGGGTCTGATCTCACATGTGCGTATTAGCAAACTAGTACCTTCTTTTAAAAATTCCAGAAGCATACCTTCATTTGGAGACTGCTTCTCTCTCTATATTGCCTCCCTTTTTTCCCCCAGAGGTGCCCATAAATAAAAATCATAGCAGAAATGATCAGCTACAGAGACTTATTTTTCTTTTTTTAATACTTAAAGAATTTAAATTCCAACTGGCACAATAAAGCGTAAAAGTTGTGCCCCCACCAGAACTCTTTTTGTTTTTCCTGATTGAGATGATCTCTTTAACGTTTATGAAATTATAAGCATATATTTAACTGAAAGGGTTTATTCTTTTTGCTTTAGCCATTAGGAAGCATTCAGGCATTCTGCTGCAGGACAAACAGCAGCATATCCCATCCCCCTTGGAAAATCTCCTTCAGATGCAAGACCAGGACAAGCCCACTATTCGTGGTTTAGCATAAATAATCTCTTGTAAACTTATAGTTCCTTGTCAAGGCTGGAGATCAAAGATCACCCTTTGGCTGGTCAAAGTCATAAAAATAATAAAATGACCGTCTTTGGTCAAGGAGTTTGTGAGTTACAAATGTCTGAGTTTGTGAATTGCAAATGTCTAACAAGTCTCTTGCAGGAATCCTCCCCCCCAGGGTTAACCTAATCAGTTCTTTGTGACACAGATAAGCCCCTCCATGGCAGCAATCATGTGACCAAGCTACCCATCTGCTTGCTGTCCATCACCTGATGTCAGTACCTGCACTTCCCTGCCCCTTTGTGATGATGTGGGACAGACCACCACCCAATCACCTTAATGATCTTCCCCCATCAAGGGAAATGATTAAAAGGACTCAACCACAAGCAGCCAGTAGCCGTTGCCTTGCTAGACTGTGGTGGGCAGTGTGCTCGTTGAGGCATGGCTGTTGCCATGCTTCCTGGCTTCGTCCCCTCCCCCACCTTGGGAGGTAAATCCTCTCTCCTTTCTCTTTCTCTAATTTACTTTTAAATAAACTTTTCTTTTTCTTAACATCTTTGTGTATTGCAATTCTTTGCAATTACTCGGATCTCTGGGTAACTGGTGCTGCGTCCCCCCTCACCTCTCCACCTAACCACGCCTCCCCACCCTGTCCATGCCCTAACATTAACATTAATTTATGTTGCATATCTAGGTGCAATAGCCACAAAATACAAAGCTATTTTGAAAAGTTATAGATAGATAGATGTGTTTTTCTCCTTGGAAATTTATTCAAACCCCTGGCAGCATTCAGTGTTTAGATGCTGGGGAAGATTCTGGATGAAATTTGGGGCAATAGAAGGTCTCCCCCATCATACTAGCAGCAGCACCTAAGCTAAAGAAATGACTAGAGTGGGGTTTCCTTCCTTTTTTATTTACCTAAAGCTTTCCTCCAGTCCTATAAACAGGTTTAATCTTTTTCTTTCCCACTCAGAGGAGTGAGCAAGGCAAACTTAAAACACTTTTGTCTGGCTCATGCCTGTCATCCCAGCCATTTTGGGAGGCAGAGGTGAGAGGATTGCTTGAGCCCAGGGGTTCTAGACCAGCCTCAGCAGCTTGGTGACATCTTGTCTCTGCAATAAATTTTTTATTTTTTTTATTTTTTATTTTTATTTTTATTTTTTTTGAGTTGGAGTCTCACTCTGTCACCCAGACTGGAGTGCAATGGCCGCTCCCAGCCACCGCAGCCTCGACCTGCTGGGCTCCGGCGATCCTTCCGCCTCAGCCTTCCGAGTAGCCGGAATTACAGGCATGCGCTACCACGCCTGGCTGATTTTTTGATTTATTGTAGAGATGAGGGCTCGCTGCCCAGGCGGGTCTCGAACCCGCGGGCTCAGGCAATTCACTCACCTCAGCCTCCCAAAGGCACGGGATTACAGGCTGAGCCACCGAACCTGGCGCAATAAATTTTTTAAAAAGTAGCTGAGTGTGGTGGTGCTCGTCTATTGGTCCAGCTACTTGGAAGGCTGAGGCAGAAGGACTGCCTGAGGACAGCAGGTTGGAGCTATGGTGGCCGTGAGTGTACTACTGCACTCCAACCTGGGTGGCAGTGAAATCCCAATTGAAGAAAAAAACAACACTCTTTTGGCTCACCCAAAACCCTCCATGGGGAACTTTTGAGTCCTTTCTCCTCTCACCTAGAGGAGAGAACAAAAATCAAAGGCATCTTCCAAGGAGTACTTTTATCTTCCCTCAGTTTCACCAAGGCGTCCTGCAAACCCAGTCTCCTGAAGATGGAAATGTTTTCAATTCTGTCGGTAAGTTTCTACCTCACAAAACAGACCGCAGCTCAGTGGGTGGTATTCAACTGGGTGAACTTGAATCCAGTCATGTTGTACAGGAGGGTAGAATCATGCAGGCTTGAGCCTGTATCTCTGGAGCTAATTTTCTTTTGTTTGATGACCTTCTTAGAGCTCTAGAGGTATTCAGTCCTCTCAACTGTAATTTATTATTTTATTATTTCCAAGTGTTTTTTAGATTATTTAAAGTATGTATGTATCTGTAAACAATAGGTAGAGTCATTGTCATTTTAAACTTGACATAAGCCGGGCTCGGTGGCTCAGCCTGTAATCCCGCGCCTTTGGGAGGCTGAGGTGAGTGGATTGCCTGAGCCCGCGGGTTTGAGACCCGCCTGGGCAGCGAGACCTCATCTCTACAATAAATCAAAAAATCAGCCGGGCGTGGTAGCGCATGCCTGTAATTCCGGCTACTCGGAAGGCTGAGGTGGAAGGATCGCCGGAGCCCAGCAGGTCGAGGCTGCGGTGGCTGGGAGCGGCCACTGCACTCCAGTCTGGGCGACAGAGTGAGACTCCAACTCAAAAAAAATAAATAAAAATAAAAATAAATAAATAAACTTGACATAAAAGGTAAAATACTAAACATTCTGTAAATTTTTTAAAGAAAACTTTTTTGGTATATGTGTCTGTATTGACTGATGTAATTCAAGTTTAAGTGCATTCATTTTCATTGCCATAGAAAATTCTATTGTAGGGCTAGGCAGGATGGCTCAGGTCTGTAATCCCAGCACTTTGAGAGGCTGAGGTAAAGGGATTGCCTGAGCCCACAAATTCAAGAATAGCCTGGGCAACTTGGCAACACCTCGTCTTTACAATAAATAAAAAAGTTAGCTGGGCATGATAGCGTGTGCCAAGTTCCAGCTACTTGGAAGGCTGAGGCAGAAGGATCGCCTGAGCCCAGCAGGTCGACGCTGGAGTGGCCGTGAGCATGCTACTGTACTCCAGCCTGGGCAACGGAGTGAGACTCCAACTGAAAAAAAAAGAAAGAAAAAAGAAAAGAAAATTCTATTGTATGAATATTCCATACTTTGTCTTTTCTCTTTCGGGTGACATTTCAGTTCTCTCCAGTTTGTGTGATTTTTACTACACCAGACCAATCTGGCTCAACTTTTATGTAACAAAGCTGTGGACTGTTTTTCAGTTGCCATAGTTGAAGGTCGCATAACCTGAGCATCCCCAGATGAACCAAGTGTGCAATCACAGGTGGAACTTGAGTGCTCGGACCGGGGAGCGGGGACAGAATTAAGAAGCGGATACTACATGGCAGGATCCAGACTCCAATCCAACTGAGCCCTGGAATCATCCCACGGTAGGATCCATTCAGATCTTGCTTCATTATCCTCTACTCATAAAACCCGACTCAGCCCCCAGCTCGAGAAGACAGATGAGAGCCTGACTCCTGTATCCTTGCTTGACCATCTGGCTAAATAAACCCTTCTCATTTTGAAAAACTGGTGCTTCAGTTTTTGGCTTTCTGTGGCGTATGAGCAAATGGACCTGTTTGACTTGGTAACATTATTATGAACACTAATGCTAAAAATATTCTTGCATGTGCTCTGGAATTTCTCTAGCTAGAATATATTCCTAAAAAGGAATTGCTGTATTATAAGGGTCACATATCCTGACTTTTCTTTGCCACTAATAAGATACTTTCTGAAGTTGTGCCAGTTTATATTTCTCCTGGCAGTGTGTAAGAGTCCTTGTTTGAGTCTCTACAAAGTAAATCGACATCCTCAGCAATATTTCGTATTGCCAGCCGTCATTGTTAATTTCACATGTCATCTTGATCAGGTCATGAGGCACCCACACAATTTATGTAAACATTGTTCTGCGTGAGTCTGTGAGGGCATTCTAGATGAGATTGACATTTGAATTGGTAAACTCAAAAAAACAGCCTGTCCTCCCCAGTTTGGCGGGCCTCTTCCAATCCAGTCAAGGCCTGACTCGGACAAAATGGTTGCATGAATGAGAATTCTCTCTCTGCCTGTCTTTGAGCTGGGACATTGGTCTTCTTCTGCCTTCAGACTTAGGCTTGGTCACAGACTGGAACTTGCACCATTGACTCCCTGGGTCTCCAGCTTGATGACTGCAGATATTGTGACATTTCAGCCTCCATAATTGGGTGAGCCAATTCCTTACAATGCATATCTTTGTGTGTGGTGTGTGTGTATGCAATATATAGATATAGATACACAAGGGAGGATGCCAAAAAACTTAGAATGTATTTATAAAGAAATTGTGTATTAGCCGGGCTCGGTGGCTCAGCCTGTAATCCCGCACCTTTGGGAGGCTGAGGTGAGTGGATTGCCTGAGCCCGCGGGTTGGAGACCCGCCTGGGCAGCGAGACCTCATCTCTACAATAAAAATCAAAAAATCAGCCGGGCATGGTAGCACATGCCTGTAATTCCGGCTACTTGGAAGGCTGAGGCGGAAGGATGGCTGGAGCCCAGCAGGTCGAGGCTGCGGTTGGCCGGGAGCGGCCACTGCACTCCAGTCTGGGCGACAGAGTGAGACTCCAACTCAAAAAAAAAAAAAAAAACATTGTGTATTTATTAGGGAACATTTTATACAAATGGTCAATTTTAAATAATTTAAAGTAAATATTCACGTACACACTACATTGTTTTTAAAATTATGTTCTTGTTTTATCATGTATCTATCCATCCCTCACCTGGCAGGCACCCACAGTGGGCTGGCAATGAGGACAGGGTGTGGTGCTAGGATGTGGTGCAATGCTCTCAGCTCTTTTTGCTCAGAAGGAAGCTCTGAGTGGCAAAGACAAGGCCAAATTCCCTAGAAAAAGAGAAATTTGCAGACACTGCATGAGCAGCCTATTTCTTTTCTTTTCTTTCTTTTCTTTTTTTTGAGTTGGAATCTCACTTCGTTGCCCAGACTGGAGTGCAGTGGCTGCTCCTGGTCACTGCAGCCTCGCCTGCTGGGCTCCGGCGATCCTTCCGCCTCAGCCTTCCGAGTAGCCCGGAATTACAGGCGTGTGGTACCATGCCCAGCTGATTTTTTGATTTATTGTAGAGATGAGGTCTCAGGTAGGACCCTATCCCAGAGCCAGAAGCCACAGTTCAGCTGAGGAAGTGCACAGAGCCACAGTCACAGAGAGAGAGGGGCTCATCCCAAGGTCATCTTACGCACGTCTAGAGACACCACATGGGAGGTGAGGAGGCTGGAGACAGATCAGGTCTCCTCCCTCTCAGTTCTGAGCCAGAGCTGAAGACAGGCCAAGCCTGAGACTGGTAGTGGGAACCTGGTCCTCAGGCCTCATCATCAGGCCTGAATCACGGGGGCCAGTTCAGTGGGAACTGATCATGCAAGAACCTGGTCAGTGGAGGACTCAGTTGCAGAAATCAGCTCCATGGGGACATATATGCGGGTCCTGGTCAGGGAAGACCCAGTCTATGGGATCTTGACAGTGAGGACCTAGTTATTGGGGCTGGGCCATTAGGCCTGGTCAGAGGGGCTTTGTTGGTAGGGTCTTGCTCTGTATGTGTTGGGTCTGTGGAACCTAGTAAGCAGAATTATGGTCAACAAGGGCCTATTAGGGTACCTCAGTGGGGCCCTGATCTCTGGTGTCCTGGGCAGCCGGAGCCTGGTGTGCATGAGTCTTGTCCTTAGAGCGTGGTCAGGGAGGATACAGGCAATGGAGGCCTGGGTAGCAAGGGCCTGATCATCTTTGTGTCTTTGGTGAGGGGTGGTCTGGTCAGTGAACACTTAGCCATCAATGCCTGGTGAGTGGGGCTCTGCTCATGTGGGTCGTAATCTGTTGGGGGTCTCATCTGTGAGGCCTTGATCTGCAGTGGCCCTGATAGTGGGACCTGGTCACCTGGGGCAGGATCCGTTAGGACTAATCACTGGGGCTTAGTCAGCAGGCTGGCCTTACAACCTGACCACTGGGGCCTGAACAGTGGGAACCTGGTCAGTTGGCCGCTGTGGGATCTCAGGCAGGGTCTTGCCCTTGACTCCTCCTTCCTCTATCTGTAAGAACACTAGTTAAGCCCCAGAGGGTTCCTGGGAGGAAGATGTCAGGTGTGTGGAATCCTGCCCTAGCGGGCAGACCTATTACTTACTTGACATACAACCCGAATCGCACCTAGGGCAAGTCAGTCCCTGCATTCCGTCCTCAGCCCCTGGCCACCATCATTCAGTATCCCCAGAGCTGCCCCGGGTTGAGAGGGCAGATTGAGAAGCATCCGTTGAAGCTCTGATGCCAGTCATGTCCCGGCGGGTGACAGCGACAAGGCCCTGTGTGCACACGGGAGAAACAACTAGGCCCAGCTGGGAAGCAGCACACATTGAAACACACACACACACACTCACACACATGCACACACAAGAATGTTCACCCACACACTTATGTGCATGTACAGGAATATGCACATGGCACAGGATCATGTGGACAGTTCAGGACCTTACTCCAGGCCCCGCTGACCCAAGCAGAGCTGCATTGTGATGCTTCCTGTCACCTGGTGATGTCACTGTGGCCCAGCCCCCACCTGCCTCTGTGGAGAAGTTGGAGTGGCTGGAGGTATAGTGTGTGTGAGTAGTGGCTTTGTGAATTGGACTTTCCTCATTGAGAGACACATCTCAAGGCTGACTGATCCTTCTGGTGAGTGTGACCTCTCTCTTCCCACCTGCTGGCTTGGGAACTGTCACTTCAAGGTGGGTGACACTGGTCCTTGGCAGCTGCCGAGGCACATCCCTGAGCGTCCACTGGGTGCTTGTTCTGCGGTGATTATGTAGACAATTGTCTCTGTCGTCCTCATGGCGACTTCATGGGGAGGGTCCTAATGCCACCTTAAAGGGATGAAATGTCTGTGGTCTGAGAGAGGTGACTGGCTGCTGACCCAGGAATCCCAGGCATGACCCTGAGTGATGCTGTCAGCCCTGCCGTCTGCTGAGCTGGACTCGAGCCCTGCCCTCGGCAGCCTCCCTGCCGTACATACAAAAACTGCCCAGGAAGCTGGATCCTGATGGGGCAGAGTCTGGCCAGGAAGAACCACCAGGACGAGTCTCCTGCACTGGGGGTGGAGGGCTGTCCTGGGTCCGTTGTATGCTCTCAGACAGGTCCCCGCAGTAGGGGGTGTCACCAACTCACCTTCAGATGTGGTCACAGATGGTTGCTATGGGACCATCAGATGCTTGGGGCCCATGTCCACTCATGGAATGGGAGTCTTCTTCCCTGGGGAAGAGAGTACAGAACAATGATGGATCTCTGTCGGAATGAACTGAGGGTGGCAAGCGCCCCTCCCCTGTGCCAGGGCCTGGGCACAGCGGCTCTCTGTTCACAGCCTACCCGACTCATCTTCTAGAGGCATTGTCCTCCTTTTCCCGCTGTGTTCCAAGAGGGATGGACACCTGGGTGGTCTTCAGGACCATGTCCCCAGAAAATGAAACCCCTTTCTTTACTGTTAGCTCAGAATGGGGGAAACTCCTGTCTTCAGCCGAGAGCTGGTCTCCCCGTGTACAGAAGCTGCTTTGGGGGCAGCAGAGAACCTTTCCCACAACACACTCCTCCTGCTTGGCATGTGGGACTCTGAGCAGAGCCACTGGCCACAGGGAGTTAAGATTGGAATAGGACATAGTTGTCATGAGATTTCTTGTTTCCTGGAGAAAACTGGGCATCTTCATTGTTTCTGAAGGATCCCAGGAGGCGAATCCAAAAGTGACCTCTGGTCCTCGAGGCCAGGAGGCTGCCAGGAGCTGGAAAGGCTCTTCGTGGGCCCTTCCCCCTCATCAGGTGGACATCATTGGTCCTGCTGTCAGGTGTGTTCCCATCTTGGGGTGTTCAGGGACAATGGCTCTTTTGTCCACGCCTCCTGTGTTCAGGAGCTCAAGAAGAAGCCCACCCCTTATGAAGGACAGGGTCTCCAGAAACCCAGGCAGGGATGGGCCACTGGGTGTTATTTCTTGACCCTGTGGCGGTGGCAGAATGAGGCTCAAGGGAAGGCACCTGGGAGCCCACAGGAAAAGCTGAGTGCTCTGAAGCTGTCAAGTGCCGTGGATTCTAAGAGGCGTTTTGCCTTGCAGGATGGACAAGGAGGAGGACAATGATTGCCTGAGTGCCCAGCCACAAAATGCCATCATTTCCCTGTATGAGCAGGTACAGCCAGGCTGTTCCCTCCAGCAAGGCGGGTCCTTGGCTCTCGCACCGGGCTCTGATCAGAGGGTCCTGGGGTCCCTCATGACACACAAAGGTAGGCTCTGCTCATGTCCTGGGTGCCCACACCCTCACCTTCACCCCCTCACCCCCATCCCTCTGGGTTGCAGGAATGTCAAGCAGGGCACCAAGGATCATGGGGGATGACGTGAACACCCATCAAGTAACTGATCACCTTGGGATTCTGCCATGAGTCCTCTGTCCCCACCCACATCCTCTCAGGGAGGGGTCTTTTTGGAAAGGCATGTCTCCCAGGATCAGCCGACCTCCTTCCCAGGGTCAGACTCCATGCCACTGTCCTGCACAACCGGCATTCAGTCAGCATGAGGAGAGGGCTGTGTGGCTTCTCGGGCACTGCGGGATACCAGATGGGAACAGAAAGAGGGCAGGTCCAGGCCCCTAAGCTCTTGGTAAAATGGTCTTCATGTCAGCATGAGAAGGGAGGGCAGCCGAGACCCCTTGGAGACTTCTTGTTTTGGTATTCAGGGGTGACACAGCACCAGGCGACATGGGAAGCTGACCAGCAGTTGTCTGAGGGCTCAGGGACCCAGCTGAATCCTCCTTGGGAACTCCAGGACAGTGAGGGCTGGGGCAGTGGGAGTGAGGTAGACAGGGTCCTGGGTGAGTTTCTCGGGAGAGTAAGAGTTTAAGCAGTGCTGGTAGCTAAAGAAGAGCAGGCTCTGCTGCTGGGAGGGGATCTGGGGCCTGATGGGAACGTACAGTCTAGAGTGTGTCCCTACAGAGGTCACAGGATGGAGAGAGGGAGGAACCTGGGGGAGATGGGGCCAGGAGGTCATGATGGGATGGGGAGGGCGGTTCGAGGTTGTAACCAGAATTCATCTACCAGAAGAGGATCCCACAGTCTGGGGAGCACAACATACGGGGTGGGATCAGGACCGCGACTCACCTGAAAACTCTCCACAAACAGGTCTTGGTCAGTCTCCAGAGCTCTGCAGGGCCCTTGAAACTCTGCCCCCTGGGGCCTTGGTCAGCACCGCCAGTGCAGGGAGCCTAAGGAGGACACATCAGGGCAGGACAGAGAGAGGTGATGACCAGCCGCCCCATGCTGTGACTGCCAAGTGGGTGGGAGAAGGCTGTGGCTGGAGACACGGCCTGGAGCCATCACACCTCTGTGAGGCCCTGTGCCACCTTCATGGCCCTGGACGTCTCCCCAGACTCACTCAGCAGTCCAGAAGGAAAGTGGACAGGCAGGAGCATTGACAGTCCTGGGGTTCTGCTCAAGTTACTGAAAGGACAAGGGTCAAAGAAGGGCCAGAGTGGCAGGAAAGACAGTCACATTCTCTGTGCAAGACAGAAGAGTGGTGGATGGAGAGTTGGCTGTGGATGCCACTAGAGTCTGGGGACACTGGATGGTCAGACCTTGTGAGACCTGTAGGCACCAAGGGGGCCACACTCAAGGTCAGTGCTTGGGCCAGACTCCAAGGACACGGCCCATGGACATGTCACCTACTGGGGATGGCTGCCAAGACCTAGCCCCCACCATGGGCAGCATCATCCTGTCTCAGGGTTGACATTCCCAGCTCCCACAGAGGTTTCATCCTCCAGCACAGGAGAGGCAGATAACCAAGGCAACCCAGGTTCCCATGGCTTGTGGTTCCTGTCCAGGCCCTACCTTCCACCGCTCCAGGTCTTGCCTCACCTGAGTGTCGGCCACAGGGAGGCACCATCCTCCCATCCCTGTCTCACCTCCTGGACTGAGACCTAGGGGCATGAACTACTCAGGGAACAGCCAGCTCCTAGCCTAGGGCCTCACCTCTGCCTCGGTTGCCATTCAGTCAAACCAAGCTCCCTCCATGAGTGCCCTGGAGATGGAGGTAAGGGGAAGTCTCTGCCACAGGGGAGGGGGTCCTAAATGCAGAAGGGAGGACTGAGGGCTTAGGTGACTGTGATGGGCAAGGACAAACTCTCTGTATGCGACCATGGTTTCTGTTGGACCTGGCCCCAAGACACTCCTTGTGGGGTTTTTCCAAGCACCAACCAAGAACTCCAGTGGTGGCTCCATGGTCAATACCAGCTGGGACTGGGACCACACATGGATGTTGGGACCTGACCAAAGCACAGGGTGTTTATGGCTGCATCCCTTAGAATGGTGTGGGTCACTACACCTGGGGGTCACCATGCCATGCCACTGGGCTCCTCCCAGTCATTTGCTACAGCCCTGGGGTCTGCCCTTCCCTGTCAGTACCACAAGGGTACTGAGTGTACGACCCAGACACCAAGGGCCCCTCCAGAGAGCCTGCCGATCCACACACTCCGTCGAGTCTCCTTTCACAGAAAAAACAACAGGAACGCAAAAGTTTGAAAATTGGATAATTACGCTCCAGGGGTGAACAAAGTATAATAACACCAGCAAGGTAACGTGGAGAGTGAGTGGCCCATGACCGCTCTCCGCAGTTAAATGACAGGAATCTGCGGCTGGCCCCCGGTGCTGCCAACTATCAGACGGGGCGGCAAACGGTCCTCACCCATGGGACAGCAGGCCTCGTCCCTGGCTTTCCTGCCCAGCCCCCAAGGACCACCTTGCTCAGAGAGATTCTGATCCCAGCTCCTGGACCACCCCTGGGTCAGGCAAAGTGACACCTCCTGGCGACTGGAAGGCAGGACCAGGTCCAGATCAGAATTCACAAACCCGAGTCCTCGTCCAGTCTTTCATGGTGGGAGGGTAGACCTGGTCTTAGCAGCCCCAACTCTCTTGGGGGAGCCACAGAGGCAAAGGGTGGGAATCTCTGGATTCCATAGACTGTGATCATTCCCCGGTGGTCCTGTGCCCTGTGTCCCCAGGTAAAGCTCTCTCTCTCTTATTTTTTGTAGATGACTCGACATGTGTAGAAAGGCAATCCCCCACCAGTGTAGGGCTACGTCTGGTCTCTACTTCTAGACCTATAACAAATGAAGGCGGAGAACTCTGGGATTTACCAGGTATGACCCTTCTACACCAACTAGAGCCGGAGACACACAGGCCAGTCTGTGTCTGGAGCCTAGGACTCCAACTGGAGGGAGGCTTCGTTCCGGGGGGTGGTCAGTCTCTCATCTTGGACCTGGACGATGACGTGGGCCCTTCGGGGAGCTTGGCTCTGCTGATCCCTCCTGGCTTCCCACGCATATCACAGAAGGTTTCTACAGAAGACAACCTCTTTCCATCAGAAGCCCTGACTATGTGACTCCTTTTGTGTGCAATGAGTATCCTTCATTCTGTAGCAGCTGGCTCCTCTTGTCCCTGCCCCACAGAAAATGAAGGAGCAGGGCAGGAGGACTTCCGTCCACATTGACCAAATTGATATTGATGTCAGTCGAACGTTCAACAACCATGTAATGTTCACCAGTGCTACGGTATCAAGTAAGGGCTGTAGAGTCTCAGGGAAGATGGAGAAGTCCAGAGGGATGGGGCTTCCCAGGGGTTGGAGAGGACCCAGAGCAGAGGTAGCGTTCTCACAGGAGCCGGTAAAGCCCCTAGGGTCTCTCTCCATGGGTTGAGCATCAGTTGGACTCTGGGCCCTGGGCTTTTATGGGGCTGCTGGGCCAGAACCCAGAGGGCTCCCAAGGGGACAGACAACGGCCTGTCAACATCGTGCTGCATGGGATAGAGTGCTCTCCAAGACCTGCTGAAGCCTGAGTCAGGGTGAGGGGTGCCCGGGAGGGTGGCGGGAGGAGGGTTCAGGGCCTCCTCAGACACCGCTGGCAACACTCCATGCAGGGGTGGGCAGGGAGCTGCAGGACCTCTCCTCCGTGGCTAGTGGGAACTGAAAGGCCACCCACGGTGGAGGATGGCAAGGCAGCCGCTCCCAGAGCTCCATCTCTTGAAACCCACGCTCCACATTGTCCCACATATTCACCCATCATCTGAACCCTGATGTTCACAAACTTCCTGCAGGCCACCTTCTCTGCTGGACTCAACCAGCACTAAAACCTGGAGGTCACCGAGGTGCCCCTCTATGCAAGAAAGGTTTGGTTTTTTTTTTTGAGTTGGAGTCTCACTCGGTCGCCCAAACTGGAGTGCAGTGGCCGCTTCCGCCACCGCGCCTCGACCTGCTGGCTCCGGCGATCCTTCCGCCTCAGCCTTCCAAGTAGCCGGAATTACAGGCATGCGCTACCACGCCCGGCTGATTTTTTGATTTATTGTAGAGATGAGGTCTCGCTGCCCAGGCGGGTCTCGAACCCGCGGGCTCAGGCACAAGAAAGGTTAAAGAAATGGCAGTGTGCACTCAGAACAGAAGGCAACTCCCCGATACAAGGGGACCGAGCTACTGACCCCCCAGGACCATGAATGGATCTGAGATGCATTTGTGAAGGGGAAGCAGCCAGACCCAGAAGCCTTCCCAGGCTAGTTAGGAAGGGCCATCCTATAGGGACTGAGGACAGATCAGGACGGCCAAGGGCTGAGCCAGAAATGAGTTACCAACCAAGAAGACACCCTGGGGATTTAGAGGGGGAAGAAGCTGCTCCCTGGAGTGCCAGAGTGTGGTCAGGAGACTCCACACATGGGAGCAGACCTGTGGAATTGTGTATCCCAAAGACTGCACACTTTCGTGTGTGCAAACTTAAAACAATAAACAAATCTAGCTGGCTGAAAAGAGTAAGCCATCACTCTTTCAATGTCTGCATTTTACTGTCTATAGATGTTACCAAAGTTATTTCTACAGTGCAGATGCTCTGAGAGCTTACAGTTTATGAGGGAGAATCATCTCCATGTGGAATTTGATTTCTTTTTTCTTTCTTTTTTTTTAAGTAGGAGTCTCACTCTGTCACCCAGGCTGGAGTGCAGTGACACACCTACGGCCCCCGCAGCCTCGATCTGCAGGGCTCCAGTGATCCTTCCGCCTCAGACTTCCAAGTAACTGGAACTACAGGCACACGCACCTTGGAGAAAAGAAAAAAGAGGTCAGGTTTAGTCCTCAACTTAATGATTTTTTTTTTTGAGTTGGAGTCTCACTGTGTCACCCAGACTGGAGTGCAGTGGCTGCTCCTGGCCACCACAGCCTTGACCTGCTGGGCTCCGGCGATCCTTCTGCCTCAGCCTTTCGAGTAGCCAGAATTACAGGCACGTGCTACCACGCCCGGCTGTTTTGATTTATTGTAGAGCTGAGTTCTCTCCAAGTTGCCCAGGCGTGTCTCTAACCCGTGGGCTCAGGCAATCCACTCACCTCAGCCTCCCAAGGCACGGGATTACAGGCTGAGCCACCGAGCCCGTTAGCTTAATGATTTTATAACATGCTTATGTTTTGCATAGCTTATGGATACAAGTCTGAGCTGTACCAAGATTACAGAAGTTCAATGTATAGAATTATAGATAAAAAATATTGTTACCTTACATTTGGCTTTTGGTTTTTGGCCCTTACATTGCTTAAAGATTTTAGGAGTTATTGATATCTGCCTACCTCCATTCCTCTGTAACCTAGAATGTTGAAATTGGAAAAAAGTCTTTTAGCTCTTAGTTCCTTGGCCTTTATGAACATATTATCACTTTTATAACTGTCTACTAGAGAATAAGCCAATACTTTAAGGAAACCCTGTTAATTCGACACAGGGCTCCATTGGCCCTGTATCAGTGTGCTCTTGACATGAATGCTTACTTTGTAGACAATGCTGAATTAATTTTCATCTCTCAAAAATCAGCCCTTACAATCTAACACACCCACCTCTTCCACGATAGTCCCTGGGCATAGAGAGATTGAGTAACTTTGATTTTTGGTCCTGTGACACACAAAGGCAGTTCATTTTGATTGTCACTTTTTCCAGGACTGGGTGGGTCCACTAAATCTTGCTCCTTGTTCCTGGTGTGGTGGCAGAACGAGGTCATGTGGATGGCATCTGTGAGCTCTCAGAAGGAGATCAGGGTATCCTATGAAGCTGTCGAGTACAGTGGCATCTGGGAGGCATTTTGCCTTGTAGCATGGATGTGGAAGAGGACAGGGAGCCCCTGTGTGCCCAGGAGAGAAGGGATATCACTTCCACATATAAGCAGGTAAGTCAGGCTGCTCCCTCTAGAGAGGTGGGCCCTCATCTCTCCCACTGGGGCCTGGTCAGAAGGTCCTGGGCTCCCTCAGGACACATGAAAAGAGGGGCTGCTCATGCCCCCATGTGGCCACACCCTCACCTTCACTCTCTTACCCTGCTAGTACTGGGCTGCAAGGAGGTCATTAGGGCAGCAGGACACAAAGGTCATGATATATGGACATCTATAAAGTCACCAATGGCAGTGGGATTTTGCAGTTTGTACTCCCTCCGCAACTCATCTCTTCTCAGGAGGCATTCGGTTTTTAGAAAGGCCTCTCAGCCGGGCTCGGTGGCTCAGCCTGTGCTCCCGCGCCTTTGGGAGGCTGAGGTGAGTGGATTGCCTGAGCCCGCGGGTTTAGACCCGCCTGGGCAACTTGGCGAGACCTCATCTCTACAATAAATCAAAAAATTTCCCAGGCGTGGTAGCGCGTGCCTGTAGTTCCAGCTACTTGGAAGGCTGTGTGGAAGGATCGCTGGAGTCTAGCAGGTTGAGGTTGCGGTGGCTGGGAGCAGCCACTGCACTCCAGTCTGGACGACAGAGCAAGACTTCCACAAAAAAAAAAAAAAAAAAAGAAAGAAAGAAAAAAAAGGCCTCTCTCCTAGGCAGGGCACTACTCTGGATTTTCTTGTGTGCAAATCAGAAATAACAGAAACAGAGCCGGGCTCGGTGGCTCAGCCTGTAATCCCGCGCCTTTGGGAGGCTGAGGTGAGTGGATTGCCTGAGCCCGCGGGTTCGAGACCCGCCTGGGCAGCGAGACTTCATCTCTACAACAAATAAAAAAATCAGCCGGGTGTGGTAGCGCATGCCTGTAATTCTGGCTACTTGGAAGGCTGAGGCGGAAGGATCACTGGAGCCCAGCAGGTTGAGGCTGCGGTGGCCGGGAGCAGCCACTGCACTCCAGTCTGGGCGACAGAGTGAGACTCCAACTCAAAAAAAAAAAAAGAAATAACAGAAACAAACAAAAACTACCAGGATACAAAGAAGAAGTCATCGCAATTATCCCTGACATATTTGCATTTCATTGTCTTTAAATGTTACCAAAGTTTTTTCTACACTGCAGATGCTCTAAAGAGCTCATAGTTTACGGGGTGAAGAACATGCCTTATGGGCTTTGACACAGCTCTTGGCCAATGAGAAACACACCATGCTGGGTAGGTGGACAGCAACCTTGAGAACTTCCACAGCCAGGCCAGGGAATGGTAATACTGCGTGGGCAATTTCAACTTCCAGGGAAGGCACCTTCTATCCCCATTATGTTTGGACGCTGTCAAGGGTCACCCCTTTGGTGTAGGTCTTGGCTAGTGTGTGCTGTATAAGAAGCACACCCACAGAAGTCTCATTTCCCTAATCCGAGTAAGATGCCCCTGTCTTCACAGGCTAAAGACATCCCAGCCTCCCGGAGGACCTCCTTTGTGCTCTGGAGCAATGGCCCTGTCCTATAGCTGGTCAATCTGTCATCCAACTGAGTACTACCCAGGCTTTCTTCCCCACCCACAGCCAGTTGAAACCCAGATGACATGGTCTCCGTATCCCATGTCCTTCAACCTGACTTCATGTCTAGGAGATAGCCACCTACCCCCAGCTCCCACCAAGTCACCCCTTAGTCTCTACTTTCATGACTGTCTATCATGGCCTCTACAGAGGGCTGACCTCCAGGGACCTCAGCCAAGGATGCAAACAGACAGTACATACAGCCAGGCTCCAGGGCTAGTCCTGTCCCTTTCCCCAGGCCTGAAACTGCATGATGGGCTTGGTGGATGGGAGGCTGGGAGGCTTTGGGGTCCAGGACCAGCTCTTCTAGCTGATGGCTCCACATCCAGAGAGCATGCTCTGATGTTATGGAGGATGTAGGCTTCTTAGGCTTTTAGGTAGCAGTATACCCTAGTATGTGAAGGCTCCAACACAACTAGGATCAACTTTTTTTTTTTTTGAGATGGAGTCTCACTCTGTCGCCCAGACTGGAGTGCAGTGACTGCTCCCGGCCACCACAGCCTCGACCCGCTGGGCTCCCGGCGATCCTTCCGCCTCAGCCTTCCAAGTAGCTGGAACAACAGGCACGCGCTACCATGCCCCGCTAATTTTTGATTTATTGTAGAGATGAGGTCTCGCCAAGTTGCCCAGTGGGTCTCGGACCAGCGAGCTCAAGCAATCCACTCACCTCAGCCTCCCAAAGCACGGGATTACAGGTTGAGCCACCAAGCCCAGCTAGGATCAACTTTTGAGAAAATACTTCCCAAATGTCATAATGCACTTAGTGACTGGACGCTGTTTCAGCTCTTCCTCAGAGACCCGGACTTCATGGGTTGCAGAGATGGGAGGCCCAAGCCCTTTCTGACAGGGGTGAGAGGCTGAGTCCCAGCTAGGGCCTGGCTGGGGAAGACATGAGGTTCCCCAGAAGATCTTTTTCCTACCCTTGCAAAAATGCAGGTACTAGCCCAGGGACAAGCTCCATCTGGGCAGAGCTAGTATCAAGTGTGGCCAGCAGGTGACCCTACAAGAGATAGTTGAAGGAAGCCACAGGCACTGCCCTTTTCTGCACTTGGGAAAGTGTCTAAAAAGGGGATTGGAGTAGGCGATTTTCAAGGCTGTCTGGAAGGCCCTGAGCATGTCTGCTTCTTCCAACATGACGAGGAAGCCTTGTGCCTCAAAGCAACCATGCACTGGCTCAAGACGTGCTTCATCAATGAGGTAAGGTGGCCCAGGAAGACCCCACACTCAGGATCATCCTCCATTACAGGGACTGGCTCTCCACAGAAGACCCAGCTTTCCCCTCCCCATGCAGTCCCCCACAGCACACACTATCCAAGCCCTGCACCATGACAGTGTCCAGGCTCAAGCCCAACAGCCAGAGTGCACTAGGAAAGACTCATTGCAGGAGAGCCCAGGGCAGGCCCAGGCATTCTGGAAGCTTTATCGTCCAGGAGTCCCATCACTAATGAAAAAGTAACACCCATGAGGATCTGCCGTACCTTGGCTGACCAGCCTCATGAGCATCTTGCCCCATGTGGAGGGCTGCTGACATTCCAGTTGGAAGCCCAAGAGCGCCCTTCTAAGGTCACTGGCCCCCAGCCTGAAAGGGCCAGGTTCTCCCACACCTGCTGTCCCCAGAGACTCCCTTCACCCTCATCCTGAAGATCTGGGGTGTCTACATTTTTGAAGAACAGGAATTCATTTCATGTCCGGGATCCAAGGGACATCACTTCCATGTAAGAGCAGGTACAGTCAGGCTGCTCCCTCCAGCGAGGCAGGCCCTTGCCTCTTCCACTGGGATCTGGTCAGAAAGTCCTGGGCTCTCTCAGGACACATGAATGGAGGGGCTGCACATGTCCCAGACACCCACACGCTCAGCTTCGCTCCTCACCCTGCTACCACTGGGTTGAAGGAATGCTAAGACACGGCACCAGGATACATAGGGCATGGTACATCAACATCTACCAGTCATTGCTGGCCTTGGGATTCTGTAGTGAGTCTGGGCCTTGAAAAGAGAGTCTCTCTGAACGGCTGCCCTCTGTCTCCTCCTTTAGAGCATCCCTCCCTTTGTCTCGAGTTCCCAAAAGGAATTAATGGCATGGGAGGTCTCCAGAACCAAGTTCCCATGCTCATATATTCCTTCCTGATGGCCAGGCAAAACAAAGCCTCTTCCTGTACTGACAGCTCAGAACTCTGGACCTGCTATTCCTACACCTGAGACCTGGTCTCCATAAGCACAGAGGGTGCTTGGGAGGCAACAGATCATCCTTTCCCCACAACAAACACCCTCGGACTCAGTTGGTGGGTTCTCTAGTGCATCAACTGGCCAGTGAGTTACCATTTAAGTAGAACTGAGTACTCGTTAGTTTTCTTGTTTCCGTAGAAAACTGAGCATCTTTGTACTTTCTGAAAGACCAAAATGCTCATCCTATAACGACCTTGAGTGCATGAGCCTATGTGGCATTCGGGTGCTGGAACAACTTATCAAGAGCTCTTCCCATTGGCAAGTGGATGCCATAGTTGCTGCTGGCCAGGTGTATAATTGTCTTAAAGGATTGTGGATGAGGGTCTCGCTGTCCAGATGCCTCCAGAAATCTCCTCCAAACTCATTCAGCAGCCAAGGAAGAAAGTAAAAACAACAGGAGTCTAACATCCCTGAGGGTGTCATTAATAGGTTCAGAAAGACAAAGTGACAAGAGATAATTTCAGTCTCAAAGCCAGACAAAATGGGGATGGTGTGAGGAACAAGGTCAAATGTGGCTTCAAGGTGAGGCAGAGGAAAACTGGAGGGACAGATCCTTTGGGGGCCATGCGTGTTGGGGAACCAGACCCTAGATCACCATAAGTGCACTGGACAGTGCTCAGGCCACAGTCCCTAGACCCCACCTGAGGATACAATCACACACTGATGGATGGACATCCTGTCTCAAGACAGGATGCTTTCAGCTCCCACAGAGCATGGAGCCTCCAGGCCATAAGGGAATCCTCTTGGTGCAGCCAAAGTGACCACATGTGCCCAGAGCAGCCCTTGGCATCTCTGAGCTCCCTGTAAGTGATGGGTGCAGGGAAGCCATGTCCTCCTTTCCCTGTGCCTTCTAAGTGGAGACTGGGAAAATTACAACAGTGATCCTTCCCAGGGCTCGCTTGGCGAGGAGGACAGTTCCTGGTCTGGGTCCCCGGCTCTGTTTTTGTTGTCTATAGCAAGATGAAGCTGCCCTGCATCTGTGCACCAGAGGAAAATGTAAGAGCCTGTCCTTGTCACAAAGGAGGTTGATCCAGGACTGGCAATATAACCAGTGGTCCCTGAGGCAGAAAGCTGCCTGTGAGCATGGGTGAATGTGAGAGTAAACAACACACCCCTCTAGG